>CM068367.1:19786810-20386810 GCA_034769895.1 Magicicada septendecula | reverse complement strand
TTCAAAATTAGCAGAAAGTTTTTCGCCTGACATATCTAGCTGTTGTATACCATGTCTTGATTTGAATTTTTGCAACCAGCCTGTCATAGCTTTAAAGGGTGGATCGCCACCGAGTTTTTCGTTTATTATAAGTGCCTTCTCATAGATGATAGGCCCCGATATAGGCTCACCCTTGCTTCTTTGTTGCACAAACCATGTGTACACTGCACAATCTAAGTTGTCATTTTCAGCTGGTTTCATAGGTTTTCTGGAAGTAACACCTTTCAAAGATTCTAGTTTACCACTGTAAGACATTAGCGTAAGTACTTTTTTTTTTTAATGTCAGTAATTGATGATTTATCAATGTTAAATTCGGAAGCCAATGCGCTAGCTGTTTCTCCTTTCTTCAGACAATCAATAATTTTAAGTTTATCGTTTATTGATAGCACTACTCTCTTTATTTTTGCAGACATCGAAAGCAGTTAAAGTAAAAGGAACAGCAACGAACGAATACACTAACATAACTCAGCTTACTAACGCTTGGAAGCTAAACAAGAGCCGGTGTGGAAGACTGATATTGAATGATGTCTTCTGTGACTCACGCATTCGATCACAGAGACTTCCGTTGACACAGATTGTTTACCAGCTGCAAATGTGTTTATCAAAGTCTGTTGATGTGTGTTTATCAATTCTTTGTATATCGATTGTAAGGCTGTGTAGCTACACAGTGTTTATTTATTTATTTTATTTATTACCGTACAGTACTGTAATAGTTTATAGTATACAATTTGTTATGTTCAATGAATATCCAATACGCCTTACGTGTCCAATACATTACTGTACAGTACAATACATAATTGTCCCTACTGTTTATTGAGTTCAGATAATAGATCGTTCAGTTAATGGATGTTAGGATAATTGATGCTCTACGGCATACACACACACGTATACATACATATATGGTAAGATGCAAGTCATTATAACCTATGAATGCATGTGTACTGTATTGACATATAGATAGAACTGTACTCACAGCCCTATTCAACTTTGTTGATCTGATTTTATTTAAGAACAAGTATCTCATTCAAAATTGTGAGCAAGTTCTGCAGCTTGGGGAGCTCACTAGTCTGTACCTTCATGTGTAGGTCTGTAAAAATAATTTTCTGTAGCTACAGTTACTGTGAACATACACAGGTGGTAAGCAAATTTAGTTTCCTAAATTTGAAAACACTAAATATTGAAGAATCATACTGGGTAAGTGTCTGACAGAAGGTGCTTAGAGTCTGGTGGAGAACAGCAGCAGAGGATCATCCAAAATTCTAAATAATTCTTTAGGAGTTCAGGCTCATTGATCAGATGTACCTCTGTTGGATGATGATGCCGACATGTTACACTATAGACTTTCACCATTGTTAAACATTAATTACATACGCAATGCTTCAGCCACTCAGAATCAGTGCGTATGTAGAGTAACACCACAAAACTGATCTATAATAAACAAAAAATTATATATAATTACACAACAAATAAAGTAAAATAAAAAAATACATCCATAAATAAAACTTACGAATAATGTCCACACACTGTTAGAGTTTCCACTCATTTCCACAAAGATTCCAGGTGTGAGAGTTCCAGTCTGTGGAAGGTATAATGACTCTAAACACCTACAGACTCATGGCCATATTAGCAAGTTGTGTTTATGCAATTAAATTTCCTTTTTTTAAATTTTTACAAGACATTTTGTTAAGTGTTCTGGTACTTCAAAAGGCAACCACTGATTATGAACAGTCAAAATGTTGTGTTAGTATGTAATTAACATTTTACGTCGAATTAATAGTTTGACTCCAGGATATTTTTGTATTGCAGTGTTGCAGTGGACAAGATACAAGTCCTGGCAGCAGCAGATAAAAAGAGAAACCACTTATTTATTTTTAAACTAGAATGTTAAGATTTGTAAAAATTAATTGGTACTGTAAAGTTAAACAGATATTAAGCAGGGCGTAGGTTATAGTGGGGAGAAGGTGGGTTAGCCACATGAGAGGAAAGTGTCTACTAACACAGCTGAAAATATTGGCCTACTGTTTGAATTATGAATAAGAATAAGACACGCTGTATGAGATGAGTAATCCATTTTGAGACGGATTAACTTTTTATACCTAATGTGCTGAAATTACACTTCATTAATTAAAGATAAAAGAAAATATTAAAATTTACGTTTTCCCTGTAAAAGTACTAAAATTTATAAACTAATATCGCTTATAATGACAGCTGAAATAAACCAGTTATACTGCCTTGTCAATTCACAATTATTTTCTTTTTACTGTTTTTATAACTTTATTTACTTAATTTTCTATTGTCTATGCATTCTTATAATGTTTTCGATTGTTTATTTTTTAAATTTTTTATGTTTTTTATTATTTATTAGTTTCTATATTTCATTAGCTACATTTTTAACTATATTACTAAATACTTTACCAAACTAAATTTTACAGCCCTACCAACACCACACACACACACACACACACACACACACACACACACACACACACACACACACACACACACACACACACACACACACACACACACACACACACACACACACACACACACACACACACACACACACACACACACACATATGTAACTTACTTTTTACTAACCCTTACCGTTACCTAACTTTTTACTAACCAATTATTCTTATAATTTTAAAATTGTTTTGTTATTCTTTTAATTGTTTTTAAAGTTTTTACAGTTTAGTATGTCTTATATTTAATTCACTACTTTTTTACCAAGTTACTAAGTACTAAAATTTTGGTTGTAGGTAAGTTTTGTAGGTAAGTAAGTTTTGATTTTGATTACGACACGACCAAACACTAAACATGGATATTTTGTAAGACGAAACAAACATAAGACACAATAGAAAGAGACAATGTAATTAAGATTTCACAGAGTTATAAAATCTTTAATACTGCCATTATTTTGTAAACAGTGACTTAGCGTGTTGTGTCTGTTGCAATGTGTCTCCAAAGTCGAGCCCAGACATCAAAAATCGTATATTTTGGATGTGTACACTTTATGTACATGTTATGATTCTCAAAAATACATAATAATATATGATTCACAATGCTCTAGCATCTTAATTTGTTTGAATAAGTAACATCAGTAACAGAGTCGCATGTGAAATAATTGTGTGTGTGTGTGTGTGTGTGTGTGTGTGTGTGTGTGTGTGTGTTTAAAGCAGATGCAAACTATCCATAAAAAACAGGAGAGACAATATTAATACTACAATTAGAAAGTAATGTAGAGCACATTTACTTAGGCCTACATGCAGTTACCATTATTTAGGTCAGTTCTTCACCCTACTAATATTTCCGTCATTGTTATCACCGATTGATTATTATCACTATCACTCAAATCATCTTCACTGCTGTTATCCCATCTTATATCAATTTCTAAACGATCTGTTACAGTATCCATTATGGTCTGATCTCATGTAGTCATTTTAAATTTTCATGACATCACATCTTGATCTCCAGTCTGCAGGAGAAATAGGCCTACGATAAAATTCCTTTTTCGCTAAGTTTATGACACTGTCTACAGAAAAGTGCATGATTTTTCTTTTAACGTTCCTTCATGGTTGCCCAAATCAGTTCCATAGGCTTAAAATCTGGCTGATAGGGTGGAAGTCGTAAAACGTAATGTCCATGGATTGCCAAAGTAGCATCTATTTTAAAAGTTTTGTATGTTGGTTTATTTTGTTTAATTAGTGCATAGAGCTCAGGTTTTAACATATATAGACTACAAGGAATGTCATGGTTCTGTAACCAGTTAATCCTGTCTGCCTTTTTTGTTAATGATGTTAGAGGTGGATTTATTTGTACATTATGGTAGGGGGCCATTGTCTATTACTATTACGCTATACTTATTCAAATGAAATGAAACTAAATGCTTCATTTTTGATGAATACTGATGTTTTTTGAAAAGTACACACACAATAATCTCCACATCGGCTTGGAGAAAACTAAGCTATTATTCTCTGTTGACGCATGCGCATTACATAACATGCACCTTTAGCATGAAAAAGGTTGATTCATGTCTACTGAATCTTACTGTACTTGTGCAGTTACGTGCCCAACCACTGATATCAGTATCACTTTTTATCGATATCAATATGTTTCATGTTGTCATCAAAATAAGGAAAACAGACAGGGTGTTCAGTAGATGCGAACATTTTATTTTAGTATAGACTAAAATAAAATAAACAATTTAGACCATGAAACAAGTACACCCAATAGCAATTAGATTAGATAAAATGTGTTGTATTATTTAATGTATTTAAACAGAGGGTAATGAAAGTGGTTTAAGTTCAATTCGTCTGTACCTATGTGTCAAAATCCTGAGCCTATTGTACAAGATCTAGGCTGTGTTGGCATAGGCCAGTGGGGTTTTGTAAGTAGGTATTGGTTTTATTTGTTTATTATTTTTCTTGAGGTGGAAGGTTTTCAACTAAAGCAAAACCACCTTTCCTAATCTTATTCTAGAATATTTAAAATGGATTGCTCCCATTTGTCCAAATTCAGTGCATGTAATATATGGTTACATCTGCTGGTGTTTTTTATGTGTGGAGGTTATGCATATCGACTGGTTGTGGTCTTATTTATTATTTTTATGAGTGGCAGTGTTTTATTAATACACCAAAAACCAATTTTCCTAAACTTTTAGGAATTAGTCTGGCAAATCAGGATCTAGATGGAATGTACCAATTGTAAAGGAGGGGGGGAGGTAATGCACAAGTACAAAAAATTAAAGTTTAATTTTAATTTATCATGTTTCTAGTCAAATTTGATACCTGAATTAAGATTTACTTAGAATATTTTAACAAAACTATTGTTGGAACCATAGTACAGGCACCAACCAATGAAAAGATTAGTCACTAATGTGGGGTATCAAGCTCATATCACTGTCATTAAAGTGTTTGCATTGATTTCAGTAACAAGTAACAGACTATACAGTGGCCACACTTTTCCTGCGGCTCTTGATTTGAGTTCAGAATTTTGTTTGTAATAACTACAGAAAAGGACTTTCTTACTAAATGTGACTCTTCTGTTGAAGTTAAGAAAATTCTCTTTTATCTCATCTATAATGTTATTTATATCAAAATAGGGTTTGGCAAATACATGTATAGGCCTACCTGTTTATTAGCCTTCAACTTGTCTGCAAGAGCTTAGTTAATTTTATCAATTACTTGACAATCCTGGTCAGTCTGTAACCGTCTATTACACATAATAGTAGATTAAACATGATTTCTTTGTTAATTATTATTTCGTAAAGTTAGTTTTATGAATATTCAAATACAGATTTCAGAAAAACACACAGACATAGATCCGGAAGACAAGTAAGTAAATTAGTCTACCTGAAAGGGAAGAATAATAAAAACGTAAGTCATTTGATTTCCATTACTGACCTGTATATTATTAGTCTACTTCTATCATTTGTTTCTACAGGAATGGATCTGTCTTGACAACTGAACAAGGAAGTGTATGCATTTTAAATTGTAATGGAAATATGGCTAGACATAAGCAGACACACCCTGAGTTGTAGAAAAGTCTTTGATACAGTTTAACAAATATCTGATTATATTGGATAAACCCGATCATGAAAAAAGAAGAAAAATATGACTGGTACATAGAAGATGAAGAACAGTTTTATTTTCATCCTATTAAGATTAAAACTAGCCAATATCCAAGAGAATTACAAGTCTTAAATAAAAGATCACAGTGGAGGTGATAGATGTTTATGGATCACAAGTGTGGAATGTACATAAAAGAATAGGGAAAGGTTAAGTTCGGTTAAAATTGGGTGCTGGAGAAGACATTGTAACTCAATGAAATAAGGTGAACTGGAATGGATATAAATATTACAGGAACAGTCAAAGTTAAGAAATAAAATTGTATTGCCTCCTATATGAAGTCCCTGAAATGAGAAGTTCTAAGCAACTGTTGAATAAACACAACAAGAAGAAGTAATGGTAGACCATAAATTTTCTGGATCAATGGCATATAAACTGTTATGAACAGCAGGGGCCTCCAAATCACAGGCTGTGAAGACAGAAAATGATGGCGGATATTGAGATGTGGCAGCCACTGAAGCCTGTATCATACTATGCTACTTAACTAGTTGCTACTGAATACCTGCCACTGCATTTTATGAGTGTTTCTACGTCACAATGTTTTTAGGTAGCGGTTAAAACAGCAAAGTACAAAGTTGTGTAGATTGGTTTGATGTTAAAAAGTATTGTGCAGAACGTCATCTGTGAGCGTGCGACATGTGGTTTTGAGACACCTTTCGCTGATTGGTGTTAGAGCTTTGTAAGGAGTTGCTGAGTAACATCAGGAACAAAAATAAATGCATGTGGGTTCAGGAATCAATAGGTAGAATGGATAAACTGGGTACTTCAACAACACTAATCAGAGAGCTGGCAATTGAAGACCCTCAATCGTACCACATTTCATCATGTGGTTAGCGTTACCAAAGTTTCAGGAGTTGTTAGATTTAGTGTCACCAAACTAAATTTGGTTTGTATACGTCTTCTGTTGTGGCACTATGCTTTCAGAGTGTTTAATTTTATTCAGTTCATTATGATAAGCACCAAAGAGTGTTTTAATTTTGTTTTTTAAAGCATCTCCCTTTGTTGGTAATCAGGGAAAATCCAGCTCATCTAGCAACCAAGTGAAAGCAGTTTTATTGCATCGTGTTTCAAATACTCTATGGATGTAATATCCCACACATAATCGTATTTTCTAGCCTATATATGTTAAGGAATGTAATTATTTCATCACCCGACCATTATAATGACTCACTCATTGTACATGTAGAAATAGAACACTCAAAAGGTACATTACAACAACAAAACCAAAACAAATGCAGAGACAAACACATGATGACAATGGAGACGCTACTTCACTGCTACTGCACTGTCACACTGGGTGACTGGTGTGCTACTTGGTAGCGGCTAGTGAGTCATATGACCTCAGGTCTCCTAATGGCTACTTAGTAGCGCCTTAAGTTGAACACGTCCAACTTCTCTAGCTACAGGTTCTTCACTCGCTTGTGAGTGCTAGTAGGTACTTCTATGTCACAATAGGCTACTTAGTAGCCGCTACATGAGTATCAGCTAGTGAAGTGGCATAGTGTGACATAAGCTTGACAGACAAAATAAACTGCATATATTTGTTTTTATAAACCATCTAGTTGAAAAGCTCATTTAATGGTACAAGAGAGGTTAAAATTTGATTTGGAACATAAATCAGTAATAATACTCATTTATAAAAAGCTAAGCGCTAAAGAATAACAGAAATTATACGGAGGGAGTTTGACTATCATGGTAGGAATTGCCAGTTCATATGTTTTACATATTATACTAAGCTAATACTTTAACAGTAGTCTGGAGTAAATATATTCTAAATTAATGGTAGGAAATATACAAGATGTGAGTAAAAAAAAAAAACAGAAATGTCAGTTTTCTCAAGTTAAGTCTTAAATTATGATCGATTTCCCATTTAAAAAAATGACTGATAGTAGTGATTCAGGTGTTGCATGTACTGTGTGCAGCTCCAGGTTTAGTATTTCATTTGGTGCCCAGCAATATATGGAAGATTTGGACACTCAAAAATATTTGACAACCATACAGAGTGCAAATACAAGTTGAACTGTAGACTCTTTTAAAAATAAAGTAGCAAAGACTGATGACCTTGTTATTGCAGAAAAATAATCCACATTTTCATAGCACAATGTAAGAGATGAACAGAATTTCAGATCTATTGGCTGCCAGTGTAAGCTTATCACCAAGTTGTATGACCAAAGTATAGCAGTCCGAGGACTATATCTGAGGCCAGAGCAGTTAATGTCCTTGCTTTTAATTGTTTGATGATGTCAGATCTGAACTCGACAAAGCCAGTTTTGAAACTTTTTAATAGATTTGTTTAACAGTAAGTAGGTCAAGTTGGTGCCAGTTATGTGTAGAATTTTCAATATGACAAGGTATTAAGGTCAGGATTTTAGAGGTTGGCAATGTCAGTACAGAAACTGCAAAAATGTTGTCAGATTATAAGTTAAAATGTTAAAGAACTATGGTCTAGAAAATAATTTGTTTGTTTCTGTTTGGACAACCACAAATGCAAATTTTAGAGGGGAACAAAAAAATTTTCACAAAAGAGTTTAAAAGAAGTTTGGTAAGAGAATATTAGGCATAGGATCAGTGGTGTCATCCAGCCGGTTTGCACCGGTTCGGCGAACCGGTTGTTACTTGTTACAAACTGTAATTAGAGTTTTAGTAGTGAATCGCTGAATCACGGAAAATGGCCGACGATTTCGACAACATATGATTTCGGCGCTGAGCAGTTTCGATGTTGTGGTGTTCCGTCGTTCTGCGACAATATCGATCTTCGCAACTTTCGAGACACTTGCCGTTACGCGCCAGTGCCAGTGACCTTCACGCCATGTTTGGAAGTTTTTAGGTTGTGTTTGAATTCTTTTTTTTTGTGGTGTACACCGTGTACTGTACTGATTAGTGTAGTTTTGAATTCTGTGTTTGTTTATAACTCGAGTCTTTTAAAACATTCAGTCAACATTTTATTATGAAACGACAGTCAAACCTGATTAGTTTTTTCAGTAGGCCTGTTTGTTCCAGCCAAAAACAGCCTAAACTTGTTTGTGTTTGTGATGACAGCACTGAAGATTCAGAGACTTCGCTATCACTACCATCTTATGACGGGGCTGTTTCTAATTTGCTGATATGGTCAGAAAAGCAACGTGAATATTTTACGAGTAAGTACTCATGGCTTAATATTACTGAAAAAAAAACTGTGTACGATGCAAAGTATGTTTCCAAATAAATTCTTTAAATGTTGAAAGTGCTAAACACATTCACATTTCAACTGAATGGAAAAATTCAAAAATCGTCCCAAATGGATCAACAAAGGAAATACAACAGGCATCTATCCGCAAAAAACTTAATGAGCATGCATGTTCTGAATCGCACAATAAAGCAATTCAAATAATTGAAGAGTCTAAACAAAACAAAATTGTTGCATCTGTTGATAAATTCCATGAAAAGCAATTACTTTCCACCAGTCATGTATTTACTACAGTGTACAGTCTAGTAAAACGTAACAGACCCATGCAAGATATTGAGGCAGAAATAGAATTAGAAGAAAAAAATGGCGTAGACCTTGGAGTTTCTTTACACTCAAGGCAAACTACAATGACCATTGCCCAACATATATCTATTGAGTTAAGGAATCAGATTTTTTCTAAAATTATTGAACAAAATTCCAAAATTTGTATTGTAATTGATGAAGCCAGCACAGTATAAAAAAAGTGCATTGGTCGTTATATTGAGATGCGATATTTTAGGCTCAGATGAGCCAATAAACGTATTTGTTGATTTAAAAGAACTGAACTCTACAAATGCAGAGACGATTTCTCATATTTTACTTCTTACATTAGAAAGTTATGGCTTTAATGATCCCTATCTAAAGAAAAATTTGATTGGATTTTGCTCTGATGGTGCCAGTACTATGTTAGGTTGTAAGTCAGGAGTTTCAGTTAGATTATTAAGTAAATACTCTGGTATAATAATTTGGCATTGTTTAAGCCACCGAGTACAACTGGCTCTTGATGACGCTATCAAATCTATTTCACAAGTCAATCATTTCAAAGCATTTCTTGAGAAGATCTATTGCTTCTACCACACTTCAAACAAAAATCAAATGGAGTTAAACAATATAGCCAATGATTTGGAATTGGAAATCATAAAAATTGGTCATGTTTTAGGCCCTAGGTGGGTGGTAGCGTGCAGTGTAAGAGCAACAAAAGCTGTATGGAAGGCCTATCCAGCCCTATATAACCATTTTTCTCAATCAAATCAAACAGGTTTGAAACTGCGAATGGAAAATTTGAATTTCATAGAGGACCTTGCCCTAATGACTGATCTACTAGAAGAACTGTCCCTCTTATCTCTTGCATTGCAAAGCCAGGATGTAACTGTAGTGAAAGCAGATCGACTGATCAAGAGATGCATAAGAGCATTAAGTATATTAAAAGACAGCAAAGGAAAATATGAAAGTCTTGTACCTACAACGATAAAATCAGATACCCATAAACATATTCCATTCAGTAGAAAAAACAAAATTGTAAAATTACCAAGAAATCAACAGATACAAAGTGTCATAGATAGAGAGTGATGAAAATGAGACATATAAAAATATGTTGTCTCTATTTACCCTATTGGACTCTACCACCTGGCCAAGTGAAGTCGCACTTTCTCCCTGGTATGACGGAGAAAAAAAACTTTATAAATTAAGCAATCTTATAAAGTTTGACATTCCGGTAAATGATTTTAGAGACCTAATTGATGACAGAGACATGCCTAACAAAACACAACCTGGAAGCATATTACAAGCTAAGAAAATCATGAAGGTGATGGCTGTAAGCTCAGCAGAAGCAGAGCGCGCTTTCAGTTTGATGAATATAATAGCTACTGATCAGAGGAATGCTCTTCTTGTCAGCAACATCTCCCACTTGATGACCATAAAGCTTATAGGGAAACCTATATCAGACTGGGATCCAACCCTGATTGTGAAATTGTGGCTACGACAGGGGCACCACACGGCAACCGATATGAGAGTGAGAAGGAAAGTGAAGCAAGATTTTTCGAAAAACCAAAGTACCATTTGGAGCCTTCTGTAACATCAACCTACAGACATTTTGGCTATAAACTGAAGATTAGAAATTGTTTTTTGTTTCAGAATATAAAACAAATTTAATGTAGCTTAAGTAAGAATATATCATATTTTATTTCTGTGTATTTCATATTACATCTTTCTTTCCCTTCCCCATAATACAGTTCACATCCAACTCAACTCGGTCTACAGAACCGGTTGTTAAATTTTTAGGGTGACGCCACTGCATAGGATGTGCACCAACAAAAAAAAAAAATTATTTTAATTTTCTGTCTTCCAGGTAGGCCTACTTCTGCTACTACTCAAATAGTCTTTTCTGTACTGAAACATGTGGGGTTCTGAGAAAGTACAGGTGATAGTAGACTAGGTGAAAGCTTGACTGTTTCTTAAAATTAGTTCTGAACTTGAATATAGTGACTTACATACAAAAAATACAATAAAGGAAGATAAGACTCTTTGAAGAAAGTGCCCTTTTGGAAAAATATGACTGGTGCAAGAAAAGTACTGAGGTTGATTGTTATGTAAACTTTATTTAAATTTAAAATATGTCGCTATAAATCTTTTAGTTATTTGCTTTTATTACAATGAACAATGATTTATGTTAATAATACTATTATATCAAGAGTAATAAAAATTATAATACAATTTTACACTGTATAGTTTGTAATTTAAAGTACCTAAGGATGAAAATTTGTCCGCAAAAAATATCACTCCCCTGCTAGGAATATAACCCAGTATACTGGTGTCCTTACTTTGTTCTCAGAAATGTGGCCAACCCAGTAAAATGGTTATTAATAGTTTTACAGGTTTTTGATTATTCATTCACAACTGGTGTTTTTTTTTTTAATAATGGATTTTAGAAGAGTACATAATTAGAATAAACAGAATCAATGTGTAAACTTATTGACCATGAATGTAAGTGTTACCCATAGATTACCATAAAACTTAGGCATTAGGTTTTGCTGGCAAATATTGTGATTTGTAAGAAATTAAAAATTCCACTACCGTACTGAATAAAATTAATTAGAACTCTGTGATTTTCAAAATCCGCCAAAAATCAATGGAAACTCGATTATAACTAAACTTATTTAATTACATATTTGGTTGTATTCTGTGACTAAATAAATCTTGTTTGCATTATAATCCATTTCGCTCGACTTTGATTTCATGTGTTTGCTAAACATTTTGCGTCTGGGATAAATAGGACTATACCTTCTATTTGTGTACACCTTGTTGTTATATGCAGTGAGATGTAATAATTTTATACTGCAACGCAGAAGTAGTTCGACGACTGTTTAGCTAGATCTGACTGTAGACATTGTTCGGTTATTTATTCATATAATTACGCGTCAGATTATGCCGAAAGACTTAGTTTCTATGATGGGTTGGAAGCTATGTTGTTTGTATGAAAGTTTAGCATTTTTAATTTGTATGGCACTGAATTTGAATAATGTATTAATATGGTGAATAGCGTAGTTTGTATTTACATATTCATCAATTAATTATTGTTACTGTGCTTTCGAAAAGTTTATTACCTGCAGCGGTGTATAGAATAGTTTGTTAGTGAAAGTAAATTATAGCAGCCGTAGTATACTTACGAAGGTATAAGGTAATTTACTTATTTAAAGACAACTGGACGTTAGGTTAAGGTGGAAACAGCGAGTTGAAGAGACATAGAAGAATCTCTTCTATTCGCTATAGTGGAAGTAACGATAATAGTCATTGATGGGTATGAAGTATAATTACGGATAATTCCATTTGTAATATAATGCAGACTCATTATCAAAACTGAATGTCAATTCGGATGTGGTTCTTCGTTGTGTGTTGATGACATTTATCCACAAGCTAGAAGAATTACTTGATTGTACGTTAAAATATCTTCCGTTACAGTAAAAAGTTACCAAGGTTTCCTGTTTACATTTTATTCCCGTTTTAATGTCTCAATTAATAATTCCAACTTTCACATCAGCATATATAAATGACAGACTTTTTCAGGCCTGCGTACGCTGTAAACACAACACCGTCTAGACTAAGCTTGGAGGTTGGTAGCTCTAAAGGTAGCACTAATTTAATAACCAGTATAAGAGTGCGTTATAAATGTAATGAAAGTAATGGCATAGTCAAATATTGTTTTACAACGTACAGGACAAGTTCAAGATTAAATGTAATATTACTTTAGCTTGCATAACTCACACCTGGGAAACATAACCTCACCTTGCCAGCATAACTGACTACTACCATAAGGTAACTAAATATGAAATAATGAAACGTTCAGGTATTCAACAAAATACGGAAAATTGCTGTTAGTGGCATTTATGGAAAGTATCAGTAGATGAATATATTTTTAGGCATGTGAATGTAAGTAAGTATGTGATGATTTCTCAAAACTATACTTTGTGATAGCCTAATGTTTTCACAACGATTCAGTGCACATTAAAAATTGAATTGTAGTTACTCAGGTTAACGACAATTTGAAATGACAAATGAATTTATTACAGTTCTTACAAATGAAAACAAGAAAATTATGGTGCTCACTATATTATTACTGAAATGATTTATTATAAAAATTTGTATTGAACTGAACTAAAGCAAATAAAACTTTTTCTAGACTTCCAAAACAAAATGAAACTTTCAGATTCTGAACACTTTTTGTTTAGACATTATTGTCAGTATAATATGTTTTATGTATGTAATACCCATTTTTACTTAAGTCAATGTGTTTAATGTAAAGGCAGTGCAGTTCAGCTTGAACAGTAACAGTAACAGAGCTATGTTATATTGTGCATGAAATAGCTTTGTGGCGGAGGGGGCATAATGTAGTTTTATAGTTTCTTGTAAGAAATTTATTTTCAAAACGGATTGTATATAATATTTCTGTTTTGGTCAATACTGTATTGTATTAAGCTAATACATAACATTAGATATTATTAAAACACACAAAGTAAACTAAAAATCTATTACATAGGCCTAAATGTGTATGTTAACCAGCTACTGAATATTATTATTTGGCCATGCACAGCCATTTATTATAAACAAACAGTTCAACATAAACATAATATGATTGCAAGGTGGATATCCCTATTTCCACTATGTTAAATTCTGAAAATTGAGATGCATTTTTCAAAGAAATAACAAAATATAAAATATAATTTTGTTTTTAATCCTACAATATCTTTCATATAACATCAGTATTGACATTTGGGAATGCACAAGAAATTCAGATTCAGATTTCTTGGCACAAGAAATTCATAGCTGATGTTAAGATGTCCTTCCCATACCAACAAATAAATGTTGCCAATTCTTATCAGCTTACACAAATGTCTCTTTTCAGTGATATAGCACATCACGTTTTGGATCTGTTAGCTGTTTTTGTATATGGTTTGTTTTAGTAATGTGTTATTAGGCTGTCAGAAATTAAGAAATTATATCAGTGACATGAA
Organism: Magicicada septendecula; assembly: GCA_034769895.1. Classification (NCBI taxonomy): domain Eukaryota; kingdom Metazoa; phylum Arthropoda; class Insecta; order Hemiptera; family Cicadidae; genus Magicicada; species Magicicada septendecula. Next base: position 20,372,646 of record CM068367.1, on the reverse strand, counting down.
TATCATTAATGTTACCCTTCGTGTTACTGGAAAACTCAAATTCAAAGTGGTCTCAGCGGATCATGAATTCAATCAGTCCCAGTTCTCTTTTTTATATGCAGTTTATAAACTATGAAATATTGTTCCATTGTTCATTATGGTATTTCAAGTCATTAAAAATTATAATTTCTACACAATTTCTAATATTATTTGTCAAAGATTTTCTGTTTAAGACCAGGTTCAATTTACTGCACACTGAAAGCTATAAATAAGATGAAATGCGTCTTCAGACTAGATAAAGCAGAACAAATATTTCAACTCTTTAAATCTGTCAAATGCTTCAAACTTCCATTTTAAACAACAGTTTGTTAGCAGTATTGCAGTGTATTCCCACAGCTGTCAATTTGGAAGTTATGTGAAACAGACTATACTGTACAACTTCTGCAAACATTTTGACTCTGAGGTTTCATAAAAATTTTAACATTCAATTGATAAGCAATTGTTGTTTCCTTCTCAAAATAATTCTAAAATTATATCAAAAGGTAAATAGGAATTTAAAAACAGTCTGTGTCAAAATAAGTAACATGGTATGATGAACTGATAAAAAAAATTGTGGACATATGTTTGTATGGCTTCAAAGAAAAGTGTACTTTTATGGGGAAAACATTTTCTAGGAATCATATCAGTACCTATAGTTAGCACTAGGTTGAATGCTCTTCTGTACGTTAGCTCATTCCAATTACATGTGCAGAAGTAATGTGACTTTTCCTCTACATAAGTGGTCTCGGTATCTCCTTTCAACCAAGAACACTTTATTGTCTGAAGTGAAGTACCTTGCCCAACTAAGATATGGCATCCTCATTGGTTAAAGTGAGGTCTGACAATGGGAATACATTATTTATTAATAAAGATATGTGCATTTAATCTAAAAGTGTCCTTAATCAGATGTTATTCTTGTGCTAACTTGTGAGTGATGTAGATTTAGTCTTCATGACTGCCAACTTGTTTTCATTTGTTTCAGGTGTTAACAAGATAAATTTATCCATCATCTGACAAATGGAAGAGATCAAATTTGAGGGCAAGGTATAAAGTTTAGAAATAAAAATATATTTTTTGCTGTTTAATGTATGTATTAAATTGATACACGTGTTACATATACATGTATCTTATACACACATTCATTTCTTATATTAATAATAGTTTATTTATCGTTATATTGATTTGTAATTAATTGCTGTACAGAATATGAGTTATACATGTATTCTTTTGTGTAGGATTCGCATTGACAATATGCATTTTCCATAACCTCCTAACCGGGGTGCCCATCCCCCCCCAAGGCCTAATGCACAAATCCCCCCCCCCAAAAGTCTCAGCACTCCACCAATTGGAAAGTCCCCCCCCCCCACTGCCCGCTGGTCTACAAGCTTAGCACATGCACATATTTTTACATTCACGATTTATTATTCATGTACCCTCTGACTCATGGACAGGATGTTACTGCAGGCTGCCAGGGTCAGTTTTCCAAATTCCAAAACAAAATTTACTACTAGTTGTACCGTACTGGTAGAGACATTTATGCCGCCAGTTCGTTAAAACAATCATAAAGATATGCAATTGCTTTAGTTTTTTACTAATAGCTTAGTTTGTTGCACAAAGACGGTAACAATTTCCATCAATGTTGGATTTAAAATGTTATTCTTAAAAAATCCCCCCCCCCAAAATCCTTAAAATACACCCGAAAAATCCCCCCCAAATTCTCAATGTGCAGCTTGCGCTATGATCCCCCCCTGTGGGCACCCATGCTCCTAACTTTCAAGCAATTCTCTTCCTCCCTCGTCCAATTTAGACTTGTAATCTGTTTGTTAGTTGCGAAGTAGCTTTAAAACTTATATTTTTTTTTATCTGCCAGTCCTCTGTCTTTGTGTTGGCCAATTATGTCAACATACTCGTACTATTCTATCATCACTCATTCTCTTGTGTTGTCCACTCTGGTAGTCCTGTCCTCTGCAAGTCTTCCTGGTATTCTCGTAAACTCCATACTTGTGACATCTCATTTCGCTGTTTTGACTTGCATTGTCTCACTCCCAGTTTCTGCAGAATACATCAGTATTAGATGTATTATATGTCTAACGTTATGTATTATGTATTATACGTCTTATGTATTATTAGTATTATATGTCTAAAAGTCAATATTAGACATGTAATTGATGTACATATTCAAACCTTTGTGTTTTGTCTCAAATGTTTGTTAGCCAGATAGTAAGAGCCAGGCACACAACTGACTATTTTATGTGTGATCATGACTTGGATCTGAATTTTTTATCTGACCACCTGCTCGTGTGCCAAGTGCCCCCCCACTTGGCACACATAATTCACCATTTATTGCCCACTTTTAATATTGTAACCGTTAGCTATACAATTGCTTCGTTCAGATTTTCTGTACACGACCGACCCATTTGTGGGGAGTGAGGTTAACCCTTCTTTCTAACCCACTGCTCTTAAGATTAGTTATAAACAAGTCAGTCAAGGACACAGTAGGCATGCTGCTTTTAACTGTATAATTAACAAACTATTAATGTAGAAAGTATGTTAATAAGTTTACACTACAGTAGACAGTAGATAATTGATTACATTTTACTTAATTAAATTGTTATCTTACCGTAACATCATTAAAGTTCATATCACCTCATCATAACTAATAATCTTTAATGCAACAATATATGATTGAAATCCATTTGAAACATGGCTTTTCGTAGATAAGATCATTTATCCTTTCATATACCTTACAGGTATATACTATGGCAATTTGAAAAGTTCACGACCTAATAATAAAAGACTTACCAGTATTTTTTTGTTTTGGAATCACTTTTCATATTTCAGCATAGTCTCCATGTAGTTGAACACATTTGGTTTAGTGATGCTCCAGTGCTTTTATCCCATTCAGAAGTTTGATTTGTTCTAGGTCCTCTGATAACCGTTTACTGCCGCTTTCAGTCGTCTCCAGAAAAATCCCTCCCCCCCAAGGGAATTTTGAGTTTTGGGGATAATTATAAAATTAAATAAAGCTAAATCAGGAGAGTAAGTGTGATGTTGCAACAGATTGTATTTCAGCTCAGCGATTTTTTGCCTTAAAAACTGCTTGTCTGAGGTCTTCCATTATCCTACTACAAAATTATCTGTTTATATACTAAACCTGGCCCTTTTTTACAAGTATTTTCATTTATTTGGTTTAAAGGTTAGAATATCACTCTTTATTTTTTGGCACAACCATGATAATCTCTTAACAACATTCTCTTAGGCAATCAGAAAATCAAGTCATATCTTTCCAACAGACAAAATTTACTTTCCTTTTTTTGTTTGCATGACTGTAATTAACAGTGCAACAGACGAACATGTTGCTTTACTGCTGTTCGTGAGGCAAATGTGGTGTATCCTGATGTCTCCGACATGTTTCTCAGACTCTGTATCTTCTTCTTCTTTGACTCTTCCTGAACCACCTTCTTTATCTGCGAGAACTTACAGCGTCCCACAACCGAACAGTCAACCTGGGTACTCTTAGTGTCTCTGCTTTTCTCTGCAGTACTTCCCACTCACTGGATGCAAAGTCATTACTGGGTCTCAACCAGTAGTGACCCACCACACTGTCTCATCTTCACAAACCACTCCATTCACCCATTGTTTCCAGAACCTGTTCATTTTTGTTTTCTAATTACTTTGTCCATCCAGTATATTTTTAATATACTCCTACAGCGGCAGATTTCAAATGCTGTGGTTGTGTCTTTCACCTTTCCCTATTGTCTAGGTTTCACATGCAGCTTCTATAATAGCATGCTGCAAACATATAATTTGAGGAATTTCTTCGTAATTTCGAATCCAGTATTTGACAGTAGGAAATTTGTTTCTCCATCTGGCCTGTGCTTTGACACTGATTCCTCTCAGTTATCTTTACCAGTTTTAATATTTACCTATTTTTGTTCCTGATTCTCCTCTTCCCCTAATAGTTTTTTATAATATTCAATAGTGTTCTCAATTTACCTTGTTTTCTGTGAGTAGAAACCATACCATCAGTAACTCTTATACTCTTTCCATGAAATGTTATTATGGTCTTGAACATCTTTATGGTTTCCTTTACAGCCTCTTATAAAGTATTCTCGTATAATGGTAATGAATTTGTATAAAAGTAAATTTTAATTCCTTGTTATTTGTAGGATGTTTTATTAACGGTCAGTGTAAAGAAAGAAGCAGATGCAGAAGAGGCTGAGACTGAACAGGTAATGTGCATAAACATTATTTAGCCCATAGCAAATGTGTTAGGTTGTTCAGTGTCAAGTACCACTTGAGATTTGGATCACATTCGTGTGTAGATGTGTAATTAAAACTCAACAGAATACACAAACTGTATCATAATGTTGTATATATATAAACTAAATGAGATTAAGTAAGTAAAATCGCACACTTGTGCAAGCGCGGGCGTGCACACATACCATGTAGGTACAGAGTATGGATATTTATTGCAAAAGTTGATAGGTGATTCTATATTGCAACAGATCAAACATTCTAATAAGGATATTGTGAGTGTGTAAAAATCACATACAAGTCTATTATGGAGGAGATGAAAAATTATTTATTATACACAAATATTGTTTTTAAAGATGTATAATGTATTTTAAATTGTCATGTATTGATAATACTGTATATTTAATTGTTTGTATTGTTCGATAATATAAATCGATTTTACTTGTTTGCTGCAACGTCCTCCTCTCGTCTCGTCGCTCCCATCCTGGCGTCCTATTCTTCAGTGTCACTCCTTCCTGGTGTCCTCTTCGTCCTGGCATCCTCTTCGTCTCGTCGTCCTCTTCTACAGCTTCACTCCTTCCTGGTGTCCTCTTCGTCCTGGCGTCCTCTTTGTCTCGTCGTCCTCTTCTACAGCAAGCGGCTTGTTACTTTCTACTCTTTTAACTTACCAAGTTTCACCACGTTACTTCTACTTACCTCAAACTATACCTTTCGTACACATCACACTTACACGCCACCCTAACTTACCAAACACAGAAGATTCCAAATTATTTATAGTCACCACCAATATCTTTAAAGGGTAGATATGGAGACCTTATAACATTTTCACTTATTTACCAGGTTTGTTAGGCAAAATTTTCTATACGGGATAGGTGATGTTAATTTGGCGTAATAATTGACTTAACACATGGTTACGCTACTAATTCATTTTATTGATATTCATTTTTTTAAATTTAATTTTCTGTTTGTAATTCTTTCACTGTTCATCAAAAAAATTTTATAATATTAGACGTTAAACCTTCTAGCAAATAAAATGTATTACTTCAACTTGTTGATAAACAAAACTAAATTGAAATAAATAAATTAAATACAAACTGCCAGAACCTTACCTGCGATCTTTTTCACTTACTTACCTTTTTATAAAACTCCAATCAGAAGTCCAGAGTCGCCATGATGTTTGAGGTTATACATCGAAACCTTTACACTCTTCCTAAATAAAACAAAAAGGATAATTTTGCAATCTGACTACCCCCCAATTCAGAAGATGCCCGGGAACGTTAGACCAATTTTTCAGCATAGAACACTAGGAAGTGGTAACGATGAAATAACTACAACTAACACATGGTTATATTGCAAAACAAACCTTATTTATTACGGTATCCCATTAATTATTTTCTTTATATTTTATTTTTTAATAATTCTATTTAAAATTTACTGGCTTTTCATTACTGGCTACTACTGATTCTTTTGATTACTTTTTGTTATTACCAAAAAGAAAAACAAACAGTAATTCTTATTCTAATGTACTAATAATAATATTCTGATTGATTATAAAACAACCCAGCATCTGCTCGCTCACACTCTTTCACTCAAAACATTTAAATTATTCCCCCTTGGTTTTAGTCTAGAGATCTTTGTACATTATAATTTTGATGATTCGAAATGTTTATATAAGATACAGTTACTTGTTTTCGTATTCGGGCCGACCTCCTACTACACTTGTCCAAAATGCTTTTCCACTGTTTTAATTGTGATGTCACAGTTGATGAACTAATATTTGACACTGATTGCACGTTACATTATTGTTGAACTGAATTCACTTTCTAATACTTTCGACATTTTTTCCCGCCCGCGATCACTCCATGACTTGAACCAATCGCAGCCACCGCTACGGCAGTCACTGGACTGTTTGATTCACCTTTCTATAAGTAAACAAAATTTTTCTTGGCCGGCGGGCCTATGTTGCAGCCGGCCAGCTTCAAGTTTGGTAAACGACAACCAACGCTACCCAAAGCGTCGTCTCTTGACACTTCTGTCAGCTCGCGCTCTGATTGGTTGATGCGCTCATGTGGCAGGTTAATTAGTTATGTTTTGCTCACTTCCGTTGATGACTTTGGTGTCGAGATTATCCACAGCGGCACACGAGCGCACACACCCCCGCATTCCAATGTCTTTATCTCTCTTGTACTAGGCACGGACTGGCACGGATTTGAATATAGGGTGTTACACAAAGCAGGTCTTAGTGGCCATAAAGGGTGCCCAAACAGATTGGCCCCAAATAATTATTAAATGAAATAAAAAAATAAAGACCCCCTTTTTGCCACATTACAATACTACCCCAATAAGAGGTCTTCTGCCAAAACAGAAGAACTCTCATTGCTACCCCTAAGAGGATCGGTGAGGATATGGCGCCAACGACCCCCCTTTAATCTCTTAACATTCCATGGGTAAGCTACCCCCCTAGCTCGGCGACTATGGCTGCACCTGAACGAGATTACTGGACTTCTCTGTTCGAGATCCCAACACCATAAAATCGGACGGATCCTCACCATAGTACCCCTAACCTTCTAGCATTCCACCCAAAAATCAAAACACTGGCCTTATACCATTCCAGATCCTCAACCGATATGTTCCCCCTTACATGCATACTGGGTTGGCTTTAGCAAGTACTGGGTGCGTACACATACTCATTAATGATACTGTTATTACTGATCATAACATCTACATTCCATTTATTGCTTTCAAATTTCAAAATAATTTCTGTTTTATTTTCAATTTCTTTTCTCAAATTTCACCTACTTGACTTTTTTTTTCAAATCAAAATAAAGCAAACTTAAATTTAAATCATTTAACTTTTGTTCAAAAAATTAATCTAAGTCCAATAACAAAATGTTATATTACCATTGATTTCAGCAATACCCCAAAATCTTTTACATAAATCTACAATTCTTCACTAGCTACTAATAATCATAAAAAAAAAATAAACTGAACACCTTATTAAATCATAAATTCACTTATCATTACCTTTGTCTACAACACAAATAATATGAATAACATAAATCAGTTAACACATTAACATATAATCAACAATATATCCTGGACACAAAAACACAACCTATACTTCAAGCAAAAAATAATTTTTTGTTCGATTCCCAAAAAAAAATTATTTTGTTACCCCGAATTTATTATTTAATCATTTCAATATGAACACAAATAAAATCTACGAATCCATTGTAAAAAACATACTATATATATCAAACATCAGTCATCAGCTGATCTCTCTGGGTCAAGTGAATGACCTTGCCCTAGATACATCTCAAAAATTATACAAGGTAAAATACATCACATGTTTATAATTTTTTCATTCAAACATAGTACGACATAGTAAAACATAGAACACTTATCATTAACATTGTTCTTATTACTTTACAACAAACAATTCACATTTAATTTTGATCAAAATTTACACACCTTACAGCTTTATTTTATTTTCAAATTATAGTTTTCTCTTTAACATTTTCATTATCAGTTATTTTGGGTGACCCTTAGTTAATCATAATAATTTGATTTACAAATGGGTGATTAAATGTAACCTCAACCCCCTTCTGACTCTAACACTTACTAACAGATTTACCTAGTATGACACCATTCTCAAAATATTTACCAATAATTCTCTAACTCCATTCACATCATTCTACCCTTATAACAAAATACTCTCTACCCTCTTTGTACTTAGGACATGTGTTCCCTCCCTATGCTCATTCCCTTATTGGTTCCTGGTCTCCCCCATGGTAACCCCGCCAACGCACATACGGTTCACCTCCCGCCACAACGCTTTTCGTTGAGGACTCCTTATCACACCACCCCCTCTACAAAATTCCTCTATCATCTAATTACTCTCCCATTACATCACTTTCATTTCTCTATATTTACTCACTATCGCTACTGTGTCCCTACTAATACTCAGTTTCTATCTTACTTTTATTCCCAAAAACCTTATTCTGTTCAAAACCCCTTTAAAATTAACTCTGACTAATTCACATGTCTTATTTAAACATCTATCACCCAAACTCTAACCTTTATTATTCATTGAAAATTCACAACTATCTCAAATTAATTTAATCATTTAATTTAACCTTTGAACACATTTAAAATTTATTATTCACATATTTAATTATATTGATAAACTCTGCAAATCACTTATAAGTGACATACTACATATATAACTCCAGCAGTCAGCTGATGTCTCACGGTCAGGTGAATGACCTTCTCAACACACTTCATATAGCTCACACATACACAAGATTATATAGTTATCCTTATAAAAATATTCTGGTAGATTTAGAATCCTTACCATTAAACCTAGCACTTAAAATGGTTTGCTCTCATAAGGGAAATACATAACTAATCATCGAGTCATAGTTATAGCAACTGTTACTGAACAGGAACTGGGTCGTCAACCACCAACTCTATAGAGGAAGTGAAGTTGATCGCCCGCTGTTTACAGATGTTGTCACCCTCTCACTGATTACTCAGTTACTCTCCTACTGCATCATTTCTTAATTCCCCCCGTTACCCAGTTACAATTAGGTAACCACCCGCCGGGTAAACCGGATCGAGCATTTGGCTGGTTGCATAAACACTTTATTGTTTATGCCCCTGGCTTGTAACGGCCAGCTCCTTTTCCACACACACTATTGTTTCCTGAGGGTGGACTGTGGCGCCCATTTGCATCCCCAAGAACTGAAGTTTACATATATATGGTATAGACGCTGCCTATACCGTTCTTGGTTCAGCGTTATATAAAAATTCGGCATTACTGATGTCGAGGACACCAGTAATCCTACTATAATGATTCACACACCCTTAAAACGGCACTATCGCCCCCTTCGATGATAGCCGCTGTTCCATAGTTATGTAGTTTCCCCTGAGTTACCCCCCCCGGTTAATTTCTATGTTCACCAATTTAGAATATACTTACATAAATCCACGGTCAGGGTTTGGTGAAGCCGTGACAGCCCTAAAATTGGGGAAACTACCAAAAGACATATAAGGCTCACACTTATACTGCTACTACAGTTCACAGAGGGTAAACTCTTATATGTTTGGTTATTTTATTAATTAAATTTTCATGTTTAACATCTCTGATACTCATCTACACATTAACTTTTAAACATCAAACATTTTATCTTATTTAAATTGCATTATAAACTTCATACTTACAGTACATCACTCATATACTGTCATAGACACAAAATGTAACCACCAATAAATGTACATAACTCCATTTATCTTCTGAAACATTATAGCAAACATATGATTCCACAACTAAATACATTTTACATTTATTCATTTACTATTTATTATCACGTTTAAATCTCATAAAATAATTTAAATTCATTAGAAAAATTCAATTATACAACATTAATTAATTAATTAATCTCAAATTCTTTAATTCAATCAATTGTTCAAAACACAAATTATTTTAATTACCTTACTCCAAAACAATTACAATTCATTTATTACCTTCATAATGATTCTTGTTATTTATTTAGTCTGTCAAAATATTATTATTATTATTATATCAATCTCTACTACATACACATATTGTTTACATTAAGTACAACATAGACATAATTAATTTCATTATGAATTTATTTACAATCTCTTGTCATTAATTTTTCTGTTTACCACACTTCATTTCATAATCTAGCCAGGTCATTACCATAAACTAAAATATTCAAAATGTCCATTCACTGATTTTTTATCTAACCCCCGTCATCATGTAAATATCTGATATATTTATAACATAAATCCTTTTCATCGACACATCTTACATTATAGGTATTATTGTAATGACTATTTTCGTTAATTATATTGACATAGTAATTAACTACATTTTTGTCTCCCATTAATTCATAAAGCCCGTCTACATTGGTAATTTTAGTCCAGTCTCCATCAATATTTTTGGTTAACATAAGGTAAGTTATTTTATCCTTATACTCCTCCACTATATCAATCACATCATTAGGTAAGTGTTTATCATTTACAACAGTATCATCAAAATAATCATCCATCTCTATTTCACAAGGTAAGTATTTTATATCATCTATTTCCTTCAATTCTAACCTCTCTTTCAACTTTTTATAATTTCTCCTTAACTGATATAATTCTATCTCCCTATCTACACACAACTCTCTCTCTAAATATCTCTCCACATCATAACACCAGTCACAACCCCCCTGAACCAACTCATTCCATGCAAAGGGCAACATAAAATCACTAAAATACTTCCTGGCTTTACCAGATACATCACTACAACAACTTAAGGGACCCTTTGGAGACACCATGTCTCCTACATAACCTCTGGAGGAACCTTTGTCCTCACAAAACACATGTGGAGTCTTTACTCCACTTATATCATAGGGAAAATTTGCTCTCTGCCCTCCATACTCACCTAACCTCTCTTCACCCTCTCTCTCAATCTCATTAACAACTACTACCTCATCACTATCTATTTTCATTATATCACCTTTAAATAGCTCATTTTCCACTATCTTATCACTATTACTTATTAATTCATTTTTTGAATTATCGTTATTACTCACCTTGTTAATTATTCCTTCACTAATTTTCATCATATTACTACCACCACAAACACTTACCTGTTTAAATTCTACTTCTGTATTCTCCTTTAAATGACATCTATCTCCTCCCATTTCTCGTTTCCTCTTTTCATATCATTATTGAATCCCTTGATATTACTAATCATGTCATCTAACATTGCGTTTTGTTTATCCAAACGTTCATTAAACTCGTTGCACATCATAATCATCATATTCATCATATGTGTCTTATAATCAGATTCACTCCTATCATTATTTACCTCATTGTCTGCCACCTGATCGACTTTATCTTCGTTAAATTGGTTTGTCTCTTCACCACTTTCTGCCCCATTACACTATCATCCTTATCATTAGGCCTATTCACTGTTTTATTTTCTACCACTATCACTTCAACTATTTCACCTTTATTATTTGTCATCTAACTACCAATATTAATATCACTATGCTTTTTAATTTCGGCAAATATTCCCTCTTCTTGTTCTTCCATCTGTCTAAAATTATCGTCCAAATTACCCCACTCATCGTCCGTCATTTTATCCACAACCCCTCTGAATTCGCCTTCCCATTCATCCCACGCAAAACCAATATCGTTATCTTGTACCTCGGCCATGTTCAAAAAATTATTTATGTAATACCCTTTATGTAAAACTACAACCCCTCTATCGCTCAATAATTATACACCTTAACTACAAATACCCACTACATAAAATCGTTAGTATTACATGGAAGTGAATCCAACATTTATTCTACCAAAACATAACCTAATTTACACAACGTAATTATGTACGATAATTTCACATATACGTTGTTACCCAAATCCTATTTTCTGTGCTTTAAAATAGGTCTGCCTCGTATAAAGTTATACTAGGATCCTGGCAGCGAGTCGCCAATTGTTGATAAACAAACTAAATCGAAATAAATAAATTAAATACAAACTGCCAGAACCTTACCTGCGATCTTTTTCACTTACTTACCTTTTTATAAAACACCAATCAGAAGTCCAGAGTCGCCACGATGTTTTAGGTTATACATCGAAACCTTTACACTCTTCCTTAATAAAACAAAAAGGATAATTTTGCAATCTGACTACCCCCCAATTCAGAAGATGCCCAGGAACGTTAGACGAATTTTTCAGCACAGAACACTAGGAAGTGGTAACGACGAAATAACTACAACTAACACATGGTCATATTGCAAAACAAACCTTATTTATTACGGTATCCCATTAATTATTTTCTTTATATTTTATTTTTTAATAATTTAAAATTTACTGGCTTTTCATTACTGGCTACTACTGATTCTTTTGATTACTTTTTGTTATTACCAAAAAGAAAAACAAACAGTAATTCTTATTCTAATGTACTAATAATAATATTCTGATTGATTATAAAACAGCCCAGCATCTGCTCGCTCACACTCTTTCACTCAAAACATTTAAATTATTCCCCCTTGGTTTTAGTCTAGAGATCTCTGTACATTATAATTTTGATGATTCGAAATGTTTATATAACATACGGTTACTTGTTTCAATATTAGATGCTCGGGCCGACCTCCTGCTACACTAGTTGTCCAAAATGCTTTCCACTGTTTTAATTGTGATGTCACAGTTGATGAACTAATATTTCACACTGATTCCACGTTATATTATTGTTGAACTGAATTCACTTTCTAATACTTTCGACATTTTTTCCCGCCCACGATCACTCCATGACTTGAACCGATCGCAGCCGCCGCTATGTAATCACCGGACTGTTTAATTCACCTTTCTATAAGTAAACAAAATTTTTCTTGGCCGGCGGGCCTATGTTGCAGCCGGCCGGCTTCAAGTTTGGTAAACGACAACCGACGCTACCCAAAGCGTCGTCTCTTGCCACTTCCGTCAGCTCGCGCTCTGATTGGTTGATGCGCTCATGTGGCAGGTTAATTAGTTATGTTTTGCTCACTTCTGTTGATGACTTTGGTGTCGAGATTATCCACAGCGGCACACGAGCGCACCCCCCCCGCATTCCAATGTCTTTATCTCTCTTGTACTAGGCACGGATTTGAATATAGGGTGTTACACAAAGCAGGTCTTAGTGGCCATAAAGGATGCCCAAACAGATTGGCCCCAAATAATTATTAAATGAAATAAAAAAATAAAGACCCCATTTTTGCCCCATTACAAACTATAGGTATGCATTTTCTATTGTGTGACAACAATCACCTTGCTTAAATGCTCTTTCTTTCAAAGTTTTTTGTATTCATTTTTATGGCTCCTTTTACTTTAAATTGAAATATACAAAGTATTATTTATTGTCTCCTTATAATAAAAAAATACATATTAAAAGAACAACTTAAACACTACTAATTTTTTAAAAGCAGCCCAGCTTGCTCATACTCTCACTCATTCATTCTATTTAAATTTTCCCCTTTTATATTAAATTTGATGCTATTAAAATTTAGCATAATCAAGAAAAGTTAAAAAGAAAGTTGCACTGGTACTTCTCTGTTCATTCTGTCGACCACGTGTTGCACTCTATAGATTTACTCCAAAGTCCGAAATTATGTTCTCACTATTAATTTTAATAGCACGATTGATTTAGTTGTTTTCTATTGTTATACACATTTTTAACACATTCAGGTCGATGCCCGAGTCCAGCTCGAGCGGGCAGTTTATTGGCAGCAGACGACGCTTGGCTGTCACTCGAGCGTACGTTTACAAGGTTATAACTGCTTTCCCTCCAGCTGTATTCGATTGCCGTTTTCACCGTATGAAAGATCGATTCTTGTTTTAGTTCCAAAAAAATTCACTATGTGCAGCACCAAAGTGAATGTTTGTGGCAATGAAATTTGTGAAGCCTTGTCATAACCTTCGTGGTTGATGTTATACGTGAAAATGGCTGCTCGTCGCGTGCCGGAATATCTAACAGAATCACAAATTATTGAGTATTTTGTGAACGATAGTGGTTCAGAAGTGAGTGACAATGAAGACAATGACACGAGTTATGAACCAGAAGACAGTGTTTCAGGTAATTAGTGTTTTTTCTTTTATGAAAATACGGTTGAAACTTTTGTAACAAAACATAACCTTTTGTTTTGTTTACGTTTGTAAAATACGTTGAATTCCATTCATTATTTTATTTTAACAGCTACATTTTCTTTTAAATATATTAAAATAAATATATTATTACAGAAAATGGTAATGACAGCGATTATAATGATGCTGAGGCTGTTGAAAATCCCCCTAATCAGAACACTCAGGATGTTGACGTCTCAGGTTAGCAGTCACTTTCATATGCTTTATATATTCAAACAGTTAGAAATATTACTTTTTCTTAATAGATTCCTAGTACTAGCTTGGTGATTTCTTTGTTCTTTAGAGCCTGGTCCGTCAACAGCTCCAGTTAGAAACCGTAGACGTAGAGACACATTATGTCGTAATGATGGTTGGTCAAGTGATGACAATCAACCTACTCTTTCAGTTTTTGACGAACAAACTCCAGTAAAAGTTCCGATAAATTCAGAGAGTAGCGAGTTAGACTGTTTTCTAACATTTTTCAGTACAGACAGCATAAAGAAAATCAAAAGTGAGACTAACCGTTACGCTGGTTCATGTATTGAAAGAATGAAACGACAAAACAACATTAGGCCAAATTCATTGTGGGGTAAATGGAGTGCTGTCACGGTTACTGAAATATACCACTTCTTTGCTATAGTTCTACATATGTGTGTAGTACAAAAACCAGCCATAAACGACTACTGGTCTACTGACATAGTTTTGCAGTCAGTTTTGCAAAGTCTCTCCTTTCTAGGGATAGATTCAAATCCATTTTGTCCATGCTACATCTGAATGACAATAGTTCTTATGTACCAATAACTCACATCAATCATGGACCCTTTACATAAAATTAGACCTTTTTTGACAGTTTTATAGCAGCATGTAGTGGCTCGTTTTACCCTGGCCAGAACCTTACTATTGATGAAGGTATTTGTCCTTTTCGTGGTCGAATTCACTTTAAAGTCTACATACCAAGTAAACCAGAAAAGTATGGAATAAGCTGTATATAGTTTCTGATGCTACTACTGGGTATCTTCTTAACTGTGAAGATAGTGCTGGAAATAAGAAAATTGCAATACAGGATATCTTGTAGAAAGGCTTTGTAATAAATACCTTGGTAAAGGACATACAATTTATATGGACAGATTCTATACCAGCCCCCTAGTTTTTGACTATCTGTGGCACAATAAAACATTAGCTGTTGGGACTGTAATGCAAAGAAGAAAAGGATTACCTGAAGTGTTTAAAACAAGTAACTTGAAGAAAGGTGAAGCTGTGTTTCAGCACAAAAACCATCTACTTGCAGTGAAGTGGCGTGATACACGAGATGTGTTTATGTTATCAAGTAAACATTAATCAACTTCTTTTGTCACTGTGAAAAGTAAAGGTGGAAACATACAAAAATCAAAGCCTGATGTAGTAATAGATTACAATATGTACAAAGCAGGGGTTGATCATGGAGATCAGCTGGTTGCTTATTATCCCTTTCACAGAAAGACAATGAAGTGGTGGAAAAAATTATTTTTTCATTTATTTTCAAGAGCCATAGTAAATAGTTTTATATTGTACAAACAAACACATCCTGACAAAAACTGCCAACTCAGTTCATTTATTATAGCTCTAGCAAAGGCATTGGCAAATAAAGGGGGTATGGAAGCAAACAATGAAGTGCCACCGTCATCTGCAGCCCGATTATCAGCCAGGCATTTTCCAGTTAATATTCCTCCGACAGCAAAAAAAGCAAATCCTACCAGATACTGCAAGGTGTGTTCTGATAGAGGAAAAACACAGGCTGGTAAAAGGATCAGAAAAGAAAGTAGATACTACTGCAAAGATTGTGGTGTAGCTCTATGTGTCCCGAATTGTTTTCGCTTATTTCATACAAAAGCCAAGTATGATGTGTAATTAGATTTAGTAAACAGTTTTTAATTGTAAATTTTTATTTTGTAACTTTATTGGATTATTTTGTTTTATAAGAAAGTGACTATACTGTAATGAAAACAACTGTAAATGGTTATAGTAATATATCTGTAAAGTAACTTAGTATGTGAAAAGTAAATATTTGTGACAATGCATTTTATTATGCTAACATCATAACAAAAAATGTGTTTGAGTTTCAGAAATAGTATTTAAGGTTTCTCTACTCTTTTGTCAATCATAGTAATTAAAAAAAATATTAAATTAACGTTAAAACATATTACATAATCCACTTCAAGAGGATGGCTGCAGCGTAGAAATTTTTTTTTAACTCAAACAGTAAGTATAAATTATTTAATAAAAAAATTTTTTTTTAACATATCTTAAATTAACACATATTTGTTGATAGAGAAAAGAAGGTACTTTAAGAAAACATTTGATTCTTTGTTAAATATGTAAAGGCGGATTCACACAAAAAATATGAAATATACAAAACAACCCCAGTCCAGAGCGGGATAAATATGTACAAAACGCCAGACCTGAAAGTGTTAATACACACTTTACTCGTCGGCCAACCCTAATTAACTCAAATGATGTTTATATTGACCACGCGTGGTCTGGAGTTGTGTCGACTGGGCGACAACTTGCCCCAAGTTCCCCACTAAAACTCTGTTACTCCACCGGAAACGCACAGCCTGCGAGTTATGAACTGTTCATCACCGTACAAGTAGCAGTGATTTTCAATGTGCCCAAGTTGTTAACGATATTACACGGCGACGATACAGGAGGCTCAGGTAGGTGGAACCTCTAATCGGCTTCCTTCAGCTTCAAAGCACATGGTGATACAATTGTTCTGCCTCGCCATTTTTCTGTGGCGTTGGTCGAGGCTGTAAGCGTCACATTTGCGCTCGTACTCGTGTGGCGCGTACTAGTATGTGACAAACACTTGATTTACCAAAACAGTATTGTGTTGTCTGACAACACCCCGCTCAAAAAGCTATGCCAGCGTTCATTGTTTGAAACCACTATTGTTTTACCTGGGACTAGCTGCGCTGATAGCAAATAAATTTATGAATTTAATAAAAAAATAAAGACCCCCTTTTGCCCCATCACAATACCCCCCCCCAATGAGTGGTTTTCTGCCGAAACAGAAAAACTCATTGCTAAGAGGATCGGTGAGGATATGGCGCCAACAACCCCACTTTAATTCTTAACACATGGGTAAACTACCCCCCTAGCTTGGCGACTATGGCTGCATCTGAATGAGATTACTGGACTTCTCTTTGCGAGATCCCAACACCGTAAAATCGGACAGGTACTCACCATAGTACCCCTAACCTTTTAACATTTCACAAAAAAAATCAAACACGCCTTATACCAAACCAGATCCTCAACCGATATGTTCCCCCTTACGTGCATACTGGGTTGCCTTTAGCAAGTACTGGGTGCGTACATATATTCATTATTACTGAATATAATATCTATACACTACTTTGTCGATTTTAAATTTATAAAATATCTCATACCTTAACTTCAATTACCTCTCTTAATATTTTATCGATTAGATGTTACAGTTTCAACTCAAAATAAATTAAACAAATCCACCTAAATCATTTAAATTCTGTTAACCCAAAGAAATTAATCTAAGTCCAATATCAAAATCTCATATTACCATTTTACTCTCAAAATTTCAAAATCCTCTAAATAACTTTATAATTCTTCTTAACTTGCTGCTAACAATCATATAAACAAAATAAACTGAACACCTTATTAAATCATAAATTCCCTTATCATTACATTTGTTTACAACACATATACTATGAACAATATAAATCAAATAATACATTAGCACTGCATATAATCCACAAAATATTTTCAACATCAAAACACAATCTGTACTTCCAGCAAAATTAAAAAAATTTTTTTCCAAAAAAATTTCGATTCCCAAAAAGAATCATTCTGTTAACAAAATTTATTATTTAATCATTTCAGTATGAATACACAAATAAAATCTACGAATCAATTGTAAAAAACATACTATATATCAAACATCAGTCATCAGCTGATCTCTCTGGGTCAAGTGAATGACCTTGCCCTAGATACATCTCAAAAATTATACAAGGTAAAATACATCACATGTTTATAATTTTTACATTCAAACATAGTACAACATAATAAAACATAGAACACTCATCATTAACATTGTTGTTATTACCTTACAATAAACAATTCACATTTAAGTTGACCAAAATTTACACACCTTACAGCTTTATTTTATTTTCAAATTCTATTAAATTTTTCACTTGTTTCACTGATTATTACATTTTGACTATGATTTTCTCTTTAATACTTTCATTATCAATTATTTTGGGTGACTCTTAGTTATTCATAATAATTCGATTTACAAATGGGTGTTTAAATATAACCTTACCCCCTTCTCCCTTCTATCCATCATTAACAGATTTACATAGCATGACACCCAATTCTCAAAAATATTTACCCATAATTCTCTAACTCCAATTTACATCATTCTACCATTGTAACAAAATACCCTCTACCTCCTTTGTACTTAGGACGTGTGTTCCCTCCCTATGCTCATTTCCTTTTTGTTTCCTGGCCTCCCCCAGGTAACCCCGCCAACACACATACGGTTCACCTCCCGCCACAACGCTTTTCGTTGAGGACTCCTTATCACACCACCCCCTTTACAAAATTCCACCATCATCTAATTACTCTCCAATTACATCACTGCCATTACTCTACATTTACTCACTATCGCTACTGTGTCCCTACTAATATTCAGTTTCTATCTTACTTTTATTCCCAAGACTCTTATTCTCTCTAACACCCATTCAAAATTGACCTTGATTGGCTCAAATGCCTTACTCAAATATTTATCACCCAAATTCTATCTTTTACAACCCATTGAAAATTCATAACTATCCCAAATTAATTTCATCATTTATTTTAAATCTTTTAACCACATTGAAAATCTATTATGTAAACATTTCATTATTTTAATAAAAATCTGCAAATCAATTATGAGTGAAATACTACATATATAACACCAGCAGTCAGCTGATGTTTCCTGGTCAGGTGAATGACCTTACTCTAAATACCTTTCAAACCATTATACTGTGTAAGTACATCACATGTTTACAATCCTTATACTCTAACATAATAAAATAATAACACAACAAAACATAATAAACAAAACATGATAAACAGGAAATAATTTTTCCAAAATCAGTAAAGTCCTTTATAAAATTATTATACAGAGCATAACACATTTAAATCACTTATTTCTAAACAGACTATCAATTACAATATTATTTCTTGAATCAAAATAAGATCATTATCATTGACTCTAACACTTAAAATCATTCGTTCTCATAAGTGAAGTACATCACTAATCATCGAATCATAGTTATAGCAACCGTTACTGAACAGGAACTGGGTCACCAACCACCAACTCTCTCTTTAGAGTAAGAGAAATTGAATGCCCGCTGTTTACAGATGTCGTCACCCTCTCACTGATTGCTCAGTTACTCTCCTACTACATCATTTTCTTAATTCCCCCCTTTACCCAGTTACAATTAGGTAATCACCTGCCGGATAAACCGGATCAAGGGTTTGCCTTATGCCCAGATGCGTTATCTGTGCCCCTGGCTTGTAATGGCCAGCGCCTTTTCCACACACACTATTGTTTCCTGGTGTTAGGCTGTGGCGCCCATTTGCATCCCCAAGAACTGAAGTTATATATGGTATAGACGCTGCCTATACCGTTCTTGGTTCAGCGTTATATAAAATTCGGCATTACTGATGTCCGAGGACACCAGTAATCGTACTATAATGATTCACACACCCTTATTACGCCACTATCACCACCTTCGATGATAGCCGCTGTTCCATAGTTACGTAGTTAGGTACCCTCCGGTTAATTTCTATGTTCACCAATTTAGAATATATTTACATAAATCCACGGTCAGGGTTCGGTGAAGCCGTGACCGCCCGAAATGTAGGGGAAACTACCAAAAGACATATAAGGTTCACACTTATACTGTTACTACAATTCTCAGATGGTAAACTCTTATATGTTTGGTTATTTTATTATTTAATTTTTGTGTTTAACATCTCTGAGACTCATCTACACTTGAACCTTTAAACATCAAATATTTCATTTTACTTAACTCTCACTACAAACTTCATAATTATATATGGTCACTTATTCAATTAAAGTAAAACTACGGCTACTGACAGATTCAAATTTATAAACATTCCAAATTATATTTTGATAAGTATTTCCATTTGGAGGCTAATTATTATCCTTAGCTTGATAACTACAGTAATCGCCCAAAAAGACGGGGGTTTTACTGGGGAGAGGGCGGGCCCGCGCAGACGCACTATGTGAATTCACGTTATACTTCTACTAACATTAGATGATATTACACTACACTAACTTCAACACCAGATCTACCCTCTTTACTCTCCCATTTATCCAAATCCGCCGTCTGCTCTTCCCCAACTCCATCCCCGCAAAACTCATCTTTTTTTAATACTCTGAAACTGCTGTCATTGGCTAAATTTATTTTCACCAATGACACTAGAAAATTTTACGTGAATACACTGCCTTGTTAAAATATAGCCTCACTAAACTATTTACATTCACTCCTAGGCAATGTTGGTACGTGGTATTGTGCACCTTATCTATGCACCTTGAGTGTAAAATATTTCGTACCACGTACCTTAGGGGTCCCCCTCCCCGTTCAATAATAATAGGTAAATTACTAATTTGTACCAATTTTGTGGAGCCGGACCATCGTTTCACCACCTGAAGGAAGTTCCACCAACCATGGTCCGCCTCCAAAGTGCCGAAACCCACGGTCAGGATTGGTAAGGTCATGACCGCCCGAAAATGGGGGAGGATCCCTTTTGAAAGCAAATAAAACATATTAAAATTCAAATTCCTACCTCGACCAATATAATTTCAAGTTTGTAACATTCTGTGTACCCACTATCTCTTGCGTTGTTTAGTTGCGAAGTACATAAGCGTTATTCATCTTTATTTCCACTATTTCGTAGGGTCCTTAATATAACAGGAAAAACTTTTTTATTTCTTTCTCTTGAGCACTAGATAAATCATGTCTCCTTACCAACACTAATTGTCCTATCTCGTATTTGGTCCATTTACCCTTTTCGTCGTGTCTCCGCTTTCTCCGCTCCCCTTTAGTGAGTAGACTCTCATTTGCGAGCTGGATTTTTACATTTCTGTCGATGGTCCTTTCTTCCGGTGGATATTCGAAAAGTTGTTCTAGTATTTTAGGTGGTCTGGTTCCCTTTATTAGTTCATATGGTGTGAACCCGGTCGAATCGTGGGTAGTATTGTTTAACCACTCTTCCACTTTCTTCACATACAAAGGCCATTCAGTATGTTTAGTGTGACAATATGCCCGAAATATCCTCCCGATTTGTCGCATCACCCGCTCTGCCTGGTTCGACTGTGGATGGTATACTGCCGTATGCTTGGGTATGATACCTTCCCAGCCAAGAGTCTGTCTCCACTTACCGCTGACGAATTGGGGTTCGTGATCGCATAATATTACTTTCGGCTTACCTACGTTAATCATGTAATCCTTGGTAATCTTTTCACTTAGCACCCGGCTTGTAGCTCTCTTCACGCTGTACAACCTAACAGACTTATAAAAAGTGTCTAACACAACAAAAACATACACTACTCCACATATACCTTTGGGCAATGGCCCATACAAATCTACAGCCACTAAGTCAAACGGTCTTTCCACTTTAATATAGTTCATCTCCCCTTCTACCCTATAGTTCACTACTTTTGACCTTTGACACAAATCGCATACCCTTAACACATTTCTAACTCACCTCTCCATATTCTTAAAAATACAAGACTCCTTTAACACATTCGTACACTTTTTCGCCCCGAAATGCCCATACCTTACATGACAGTCCCAAATAATTTTATCTATTAACTCCTCAGGTATAACCAACCTCCAATCATGTTCACCCCCTCTACTTCCTTAAACAGAATTCCCTGATATATTTGGAAATGTGTATTATATTCAGACCCATTTACATCAGCTTCTAAACTAGCGATTATTTTACCCAATTTATTTTCTGATCTTTGTATGTTTTTTATCTCCCTTAATTCCTCACCAAAAATTCTATCTTCCTTTGTTAATCGAAAAATCTATTTCTTTAAGATCCCGCCCTGTTTTGTTTTCTATGACATCTACCCTGGAAAGAGTATCTGGTATTTTATTCTCAGTCCCCTTAATGTACTCCCATGAAAAGTGATATTCTTGTAATGCTAACACCCACCTGGTTAATCTGCTATGTGTTAGTCTGCAGGAGTTCAAAAATGATAGTGCCTTGTGATCAGTTCTGATTATTGTTCTGTTTCCCAGGATGTCGGTTCTGAACTTCCCGACGGCGAACACAGTGCTTAACAGTTCCTTTTCGGTGGTCGTATAATTCTTTTCTGCGGACAGCAACGATCTACTTGCAAATGCGATGGTCAGGTGTTCCCTCTCGTCGTCTTCTTGGTAGAGCTCCGCCCCCACTGCTACATTACTAGCATCCGTCTGTAAGTAAAATATCTTATTAAAATCCGGGTGGTTCATCATTATCATGTGGCTAAATTTCTTTTTAATTTCGTTGAAAGCTTCACGTTCCACGTCTCCCCATCTCCATTGTTTGTTCTTTTGGAGTACTGCACTTAACCTTGCTGTTGTGTGTGCGTAGTCCTTCTGAAACTTGCAATAAAAGTTACACAGTCCTATAGAAAACTTTGTAGTTGCTTAATATTCTTTGGTTCCGGAAAACGCAATATAGCTTATACTTTATCAGGGTTAGCTAGAATTCCCTCTGGAGTAATAATGAAACCTAAAAAGTGTATTTCTGTTTGCAGAAATTTAGATGTATCCCAATTTACTGTTAAACCCCCTTGTCGTAATTTATCTAATACATATTCAAGATGTTCTAAATGTTCTGAAAATGTTCTTGACGCTATTAATGTCATCAACGTACACAGTCAAAAAAGTCCTTAGGCTGTAATATCATATCTAAACATTTTATAAAGCTTGCTACACTAGTGTTTAATCCAGATGGTAAACGCTTGAACTGATAATTATTACCATTGAAGAGAAATGCAGTATACTTCCGGCTCTCTGGTGCTAATGGAACTTGCCAGTACCCTGCTGTCAAATCTAAAGATGTCATATATTTGATTCCGTTGAATTTCTGAAAAATTTCATTTATGGGTTCCGGTGACTCCCGGTCAGGTATTATAATTTGGTTAATCTTTCTAGCATCTAAAAACAACCTTACCTTTCCATCTTTCTTGATGACCACTACTAATGGATTCGAGTATGGCGATATCGATCTCTCAATAATGTCTCATTCCATAATTCTGTCCAACTCCTCTTGTACTGCTCTCCTCTTTGAAAACAGCACTGGATAACTCCTCTGCATGTAGGGTGAGTGTTCTCGAACCTTCAACTCGCATACATAGTTCCTGGCTTTCCCAGGCAACTCCACAAACACTGTCGTTGGGGACTCCCTACAACTCCACCCTCATTAAAAAATTTATCCGCCCTATTTTCCCATACTCTCTCATCACTCACATACATCTCTCTCTCCTTCTCTACACTTTCACTCTCTTGACATATATTCACTCTTGTTTTTATGTCTCCATCGACTACTCGTTTATGTATTAATTTTATTCCCGTAACTTTAACTTCATCTAATACCCTCTTAAAATTAACCCTGACTGGTTCACTCCCATTGTTAAATTCTACTATCCATTTATTAAAATCTATTACCGCTTTATTTCTCTCCAAAAAATCATTTCCCAATATTACATCTGAACTCAATCCCTTAACTACTAGAAAAGTATTTTCAAATTCTGCTTCATCAATGTATATATTTAATTGCACCTGTTTAGTAACCCTTTTACTCCGTACTCCGGTTACCCCCGCAACTGGTAATGATGGAATATGTTTATTTACCCCTTGTAACTCTACCATTACATTTTCTGAAATTACTGATATCTCACTTCTTGTATCCATTAATGTCTTAAAGTGTGATGATTTAAATTGTAAATTAAAAAAAAACAAATTAATAATAAAATATAAAACGGGAAGTAAGTAAAAACCATTAAATCGCACTATTAAACCAAATACCCCTGAACTAACTCATAATACTAATGAGAATTAAATAAGAAAATTTAACTAAAATAATTAATTTGAACTGTGAAAGCAAAAGTTAAAAATAAAACTGTTAACCCTTTAGTAAATTTATCATGCTATGACCTGTGTATTCCGGATCCAACTTGCATACCGACCCGGCATTAAATAAGAAATACCTGTAAATCATAATGTAAATAATTAATAATTTAAAGTCACAAGTAGTAGTTGTAATAATTCCTGTAGACAAGATAAGTCTCGATAGTTTATTTTGTCAAACTGTAAGACTGTATTATTAATAAAGAGTTGGAACTATATTATGGCGGAGTACTCACTCCGCATCATTGCAATTTTCCTGTTGTAACAATGCAGGACTTATAATGCAGCTTTCAAACTGTAAACACCTCCAAGCGAGGGCTCTTCACAAAATGTTTTATTTTTATTTTTAGTTGAGTGTTAGCTTCCACTAAAAGCGTGGAGAGCTAGTTATAAATAAAGAAGATGTAGTTAGTAATTTGTTAAACAAGGATGTGAAAAAGAAAAACTAGTGTATAAGGTGACATCTCATGTTAATTAAAACTAACGATCAAATATGGTTCAAGTAAAGTAGTTCCGACATAATGTGAAAAGAAGATGCAAACTCCAGTACTACGGTGCCATTAAATATGTGATGTGCATAACTGTGGATAGTGACGATTAAGACCTAAACAACACTTACCATTACTGCCGAGGATCAGGACGACTTGACGCTACATAACATCCATCTCTTCATTAATTCACTCAGAGGACATCCACTGGAAACACTACCCCGATGACAACCCTCGACTAAGAGAGTACCGAAGATTCACGCCCCAGGACATGGACAGATAAAGCTTATCTAAGAGGTGACTCGGAAGCTCGTCTTCCGTGAATTATGTATATTTAAAATATAAGTATTTATAAATGCCAAAGGCTTTAAAAGACAATCTCTAAGCATTAAGTTTTAGAATGATGTAACCAGTAATTTCTGAAATCATACGTTGTAACATTACTCTTGAGATATAACTTTGAATCGCTTAACTAAATAAAACCATTCTTCAAATGGTGTTTAAGTAACAATGCAACCTTCTTAATAAGTAAAGTAAATTTGAAACTTCTTAACTAGATTAAAAGAGACTCGGATCCGAGGTAAAATACATGATCTGTGTGATCATTTGTTTTGACAGAAAACCCCTTTACAATTTCTGTATGAGTAAATTTTTATATGTAATGTGTTATATATCATATGTTAATAAAGAGATGTCATCTTGTTACATACTAAAATGAGTGCATAAACCAGCTAAATTCCCTCCCCTTGTTTCCTGTAATTAGAGTAATTATAATTATTCTTAGTGTTGTGTTTGATTTTTCAGTTTGTTACAATGTAGGCAGCCTGTATAATTGGCTAGAGTCAGTTATTACGGGTTCCCTGGATTATAACGTAGCCGACATGTTATAAAATGCACAACTCTGCTATGGTGTAGATAATAATTGTGTACAGAGTGACACATATAAAATGCGCAACTCTGCTGTTAGTTAAAATAGTTGTAAGCATCGTGACGTTATAAAATGCGCCACTCTGCTTTCCTGTAAAAATAATTGTTTACAGAGTGTCACATTTAAAATGCGCCACTCTGCTTTATATATAAAAGGTTTGTAAGCATCGTGACACATATAAAATGCGCCACTCTGCTGATCTATGCACTCAGTTAATGTATTGTTTGTAAAACAAAAGGCTAAGTAGCACAAAGGAATAGTGACAATATTAATTTACCATTGTAAATTTTGTGTGAGATTACGCACAAACTCGTATATCTCATTTACTTAATATACGTGAAAATAATTGCTTGAATTATTATTGTATGATAATTGCATTACACCAATGCAAGTACCTACATGAATTTTAGGTACTTGTCAAAATGTTCAGTCTCTAATATGTCTATTTTGTGATAATTCAAGACCTGTAGTTTTCCTGTGTATGCCTGCATAAATGTGTAATTTGTATTTCTGTTGCCACGGTGAGTCATATGAACAATTGACTAAATTAAAGAAGTTCAATTACGTGTAAATAAATTTGTGAGTCAAATTCTACTCCTCTCTAGTAGCAGAATTAGATAAATTAAAATTAGTATGTAAAACTAAATAATTACTAAAACTCAGTTTGATAACGGGCTGTAACTTGTTTAAAACGTATTTCGTTGCGCATCGCACATACCCCCTCGTAGAAGCTAGGCGATACTGGTGTGTAAAGGAAGCCGTCAGCTGTTGTTGAATAGAACAATAACATTCTCACCCCCGAGTGTGATTCTCCCCTTCGTATGCATACTACTATGCCATTGTTTAAAAGGAAACTAGTTTGACCTACATTCCAGCGTAACAGCTGATCGTTGAAAGTAAAGTTGACGTCTGTGTGAATTTTTTCTCTTTCTCTGAAATGATGAGTAATTCTTAGAATTAATTAGAATGTTTTACCATGAACAAAATTGTGTATGCAATAATTGTGTAGTGTAGTAGAATAAGTATTTGTAGTGATTCACATTCCCAAAATGCTTTAGTTAACCCTCTATTGTTAGATAAAGTGTTATACCCCTTACCCCGAAACTAAACCTTTAAACAAAGTAAAATTAAATCAAAGTAAATAAACGTGTCCTAAATAAAAAAAAATATAATAAAATTTTTTTTAAGTAAATAATAAGTCCTTTAAATAAAAAGTTTAATAATATCTTAAATTATACTAACGTGTTATAAAAGTGTAGTAGTGAAAAAAGTAAAAAAAAAATTAATAATAAAAGTATATGTGAATAGTGTAAACATCCGGTTGTGGCCTGTTTGAAAAATAATTCCCCAGATTGCCAGTATAAGACAAACTCGTTCGTGCAGGAGATAATCGTGTTGAGTATTGTAGTAAGCCATCCCCTATTGTTCTGAACTGGTACCGAAGTAAACAAAAGCCACCACCCCTGTGTATAATACAATGCATCTTGTGTACAGTGTTTGTCCCCTCTTGCATTGTAACAGCTGATCGTTTAATAGAAAATAAAGATTCCCCTTTGTGAAATTCCGCTTATCTCAGTAGAATAAGCAATTAGAGTTAAGAAAGGATCTAAGGTTGAGTATGGGATCGACTTTAGATTACCTTAGTAGTATTAAGAGATAGAGATAAGAAACGTAACAAAGTCAAAACGGCGCCGCACTGAAAAGGGTTAAAGAAAGTGCAGAAAGCTAACTAATAGAGTTAGAGTATGCAAATGTAATCAGTCGGGCCACGATATTGTGAAGTTGTGGGAAATTAGTAGTAAGAAATAAAATTAAGGTAGCCTTTAAGAAACGAGATAAAGGGAACTTCACGGAAGAAAAGAAAATGAGTACTAAGTAAATTTCACACGGTAATCCCCAAGCATACTCCCAGTACCTTACTTTCGAATTCACCTTATTAAAAGTTCCCTCCCATGTCTATTTTAAGCGGCGGAGTATGTGACGATTTAAATTGTAAATTAAAAAAAACCAAATTAATAAAATATAAAACGGGAAGTAAGTAAAAACCATTAAATCGCACTATTAAACCAAATACCCTGAACTAACTCATAATACTAATGAGAATTAAATAAGAAAATTTAACTAAAATAATTAATTTGAACTGTGAAAGCAAAAGTTAAAAATAAAACTGTTAACCCTTTAGTAAATTTATCATGCTATGACCTGTGTATTCCGGATCCAACTTGCATACCGACCCGGCATTAAATAAGAAATACCTGTAAATCATAATGTAAATAATTAATAATTTAAAGTCACAAGTAGTAGTTGTAATAATTCCTGTAGACAAGATAAGTCTCGATAGTTTATTTTGTCAAACTGTAAGACTGTATTATTAATAAAGAGTTGGAACTATATTATGGCGGAGTACTCACTCCGCATCGTTGCAATTTTCCTGTTGTAACAATGCAGGACTTATAATGCGGCTTTCAAACTGTAAACACCTCCAAGCGAGGGCTCTTCACAAAATGTTTTATTTTTATTTTTAGTTGAGTGTTAGCTTCCACTAAAAGCGTGGAGAGCTAGTTATAAATAAAGAAGATGTAGTTAGTAATTTGTTAAACAAGGATGTGAAAAAGAAAAACTAGTGTATAAGGTGACATCTCATGTTAATTAAAACTAACGATCAAATATTGTGCAAGTAAAGTAGTTCCGACATAATGTGAAAAGAAGATGCAAACTCCAGTACTACGGTGCCATTAAATATGTGATGTTCATAACTGTGGATAGTGACGACTAAGACCTAAACAACACTTACCATTACCGCCGAGGATCAGGACGACTTCACGCTACATAACATCCATCTCCTCATTAATTCACTCAGAGGACATTCACTGGAAACACTACCCCGATGACAACCCTCGACTAAGAGTACCGAAGATTCACGCCCCAGGACATGGACAGATAAAGCTTATCTAAGAGGTGACTCGGAAGCTCGTCTTCCGTGAATTATGTATATTTAAAATATAAGTATTTATAAATGCCAAAGGCTTTAAAAGACAATCTCTAAGCATTAAGTTTTAGAATGATGTAACCAGTAATTTCTGAAATCATACGTTGTAACATTACTCTTGAGATATAACTTTGAATCGCTTAACTAAATAAAACCATTCTTCAAATGGTGTTTAAGTAACAATGCAACCTTCTTAATAAGTAAAGTAAATTTGAAACTTCTTAACTAGATTAAAAGAGACTCGGATCCGAGGTAAAATACATGATCTGTGTGATCATTTGTTTTGACAGAAAACCCCTTTACAATTTCTGTATGAGTAAATTTTTATATGTAATGTGTTATATATCATATGTTAATAAAGAGATGTCATCTTGTTACATACTAAAATGAGTGCATAAACCAGCTAAATTCCCTCCCCTTGTTTCCTGTAATTAGAGTAATTATAATTATTCTTAGTGTTGTGTTTGATTTTTCAGTTTGTTACAATGTAGGCAGCCTGTATAATTGGCTAGAGTCAGTTATTACGGGTTCCCTGGATTATAACGTAGCCGACATGTTATAAAATGCGCAACTCTGCTATGGTGTAGATAATAATTGTGTACAGAGTGACACATATAAAATGCGCAACTCTGCTGTTAGTTAAAATAGTTGTAAGCATCGTGACGTTATAAAATGCGCCACTCTGCTTTCCTGTAAAAATAATTGTTTACAGAGTGTCACATTTAAAATGCGCCACTCTGCTTTATATATAAAAGGTTTGTAAGCATCGTGACACATATAAAATGCGCCACTCTGCTGATCTATGCACTCAGTTAATGTATTGTTTGTAAAACAAAAGGCTAAGTAGCACAAAGGAATAGTGACAATATTAATTTACCATTGTAAATTTTGTGTGAGATTACGCACAAACTCGTATATCTCATTTACTTAATATACGTGAAAATAATTGCTTGAATTATTATTGTATGATAATTGCATTACACCAATGCAAGTACCTACATGAATTTTAGGTACTTGTCAAAATGTTCAGTCTCTAATATGTCTATTTTGTGATAATTCAAGACCTGTAGTTTTCCTGTGTATGCCTGCATAAATGTGTAATTTGTATTTCTGTTGCCACGGTGAGTCATATGAACAATTGACTAAATTAAAGAAGTTCAATTACGTGTAAATAAATTTGTGAGTCAAATTCTACTCCTCTCTAGTAGCAGAATTAGATAAATTAAAATTAGTATGTAAAACTAAATAATTACTAAAACTCAGTTTGATAACGGGCTGTAACTTGTTTAAAACGTATTTCGTTGCGCATCGCACATACCCCCTCGTAGAAGCTAGGCGATACTGGTGTGTAAAGGAAGCCGTCAGCTGTTGTTGAATAGAACAATAACATTCTCACCCCCGAGTGTGATTCTCCCCTTCGTATGCATACTACTATGCCATTGTTTAAAAGGAAACTAGTTTGACCTACATTCCAGCGTAACAGCTGATCGTTGAAAGTAAAGTTGACGTCTGTGTGAATTTTTTCTCTTTCTCTGAAATGATGAGTAATTCTTAGAATTAATTAGAATGTTTTACCATGAACAAAATTGTGTATGCAATAATTGTGTAGTGTAGTAGAATAAGTATTTGTAGTGATTCACATTCCCAAAATGCTTTAGTTAACCCTCTATTGTTAGATAAAGTGTTATACCCCTTACCCCGAAACTAAACCTTTAAACAAAGTAAAATTAAATCAAAGTAAATAAACGTGTCCTAAATAAAAAAAAATATAATAAAATTTTTTTTAAGTAAATAATAAGTCCTTTAAATAAAAAGTTTAATAATATCTTAAATTATACTAACGTGTTATAAAAGTGTAGTAGTGAAAAAAGTAAAAAAAAAATTAATAATAAAAGTATATGTGAATAGTGTAAACATCCGGTTGTGGCCTGTTTGAAAAATAATTCCCCAGATTGCCAGTATAAGACAAACTCGTTCGTGCAGGAGATAATCGTGTTGAGTATTGTAGTAAGCCATCCCCTATTGTTCTGAACTGGTACCGAAGTAAACAAAAGCCACCACCCCTGTGTATAATACAATGCATCTTGTGTACAGTGTTTGTCCCCTCTTGCATTGTAACAGCTGATCGTTTAATAGAAAATAAAGATTCCCCTTTGTGAAATTCCGCTTATCTCAGTAGAATAAGCAATTAGAGTTAAGAAAGGATCTAAGGTTGAGTATGGGATCGACTTTAGATTACCTTAGTAGTATTAAGAGATAGAGATAAGAAACGTAACAAAGTCAAAACGGCGCCGCACTGAAAAGGGTTAAAGAAAGTGCAGAAAGCTAACTAATAGAGTTAGAGTATGCAAATGTAATCAGTCGGGCCACGATATTGTGAAGTTGTGGGAAATTAGTAGTAAGAAATAAAATTAAGGTAGCCTTTAAGAAACGAGATAAAGGGAACTTCACGGAAGAAAAGAAAATGAGTACTAAGTAAATTTCACACGGTAATCCCCAAGCATACTCCCAGTACCTTACTTTCGAATTCACCTTATTAAAAGTTCCCTCCCATGTCTATTTTAAGCGGCGGAGTATGTGACGATTTAAATTGTAAATTAAAAAAAACCAAATTAATAAAATATAAAACGGGAAGTAAGTAAAAACCATTAAATCGCACTATTAAACCAAATACCCTGAACTAACTCATAATACTAATGAGAATTAAATAAGAAAATTTAACTAAAATAATTAATTTGAACTGTGAAAGCAAAAGTTAAAAATAAAACTGTTAACCCTTTAGTAAATTTATCATGCTATGACCTGTGTATTCCGGATCCAACTTGCATACCGACCCGGCATTAAATAAGAAATACCTGTAAATCATAATGTAAATAATTAATAATTTAAAGTCACAAGTAGTAGTTGTAATAATTCCTGTAGACAAGATAAGTCTCGATAGTTTATTTTGTCAAACTGTAAGACTGTATTATTAATAAAGAGTTGGAACTATATTATGGCGGAGTACTCACTCCGCATCGTTGCAATTTTCCTGTTGTAACAATGCAGGACTTATAATGCGGCTTTCAAACTGTAAACACCTCCAAGCGAGGGCTCTTCACAAAATGTTTTATTTTTATTTTTAGTTGAGTGTTAGCTTCCACTAAAAGCGTGGAGAGCTAGTTATAAATAAAGAAGATGTAGTTAGTAATTTGTTAAACAAGGATGTGAAAAAGAAAAACTAGTGTATAAGGTGACATCTCATGTTAATTAAAACTAACGATCAAATATTGTGCAAGTAAAGTAGTTCCGACATAATGTGAAAAGAAGATGCAAACTCCAGTACTACGGTGCCATTAAATATGTGATGTTCATAACTGTGGATAGTGACGACTAAGACCTAAACAACACTTACCATTACCGCCGAGGATCAGGACGACTTCACGCTACATAACATCCATCTCCTCATTAATTCACTCAGAGGACATTCACTGGAAACACTACCCCGATGACAACCCTCGACTAAGAGTACCGAAGATTCACGCCCCAGGACATGGACAGATAAAGCTTATCTAAGAGGTGACTCGGAAGCTCGTCTTCCGTGAATTATGTATATTTAAAATATAAGTATTTATAAATGCCAAAGGCTTTAAAAGACAATCTCTAAGCATTAAGTTTTAGAATGATGTAACCAGTAATTTCTGAAATCATACGTTGTAACATTACTCTTGAGATATAACTTTGAATCGCTTAACTAAATAAAACCATTCTTCAAATGGTGTTTAAGTAACAATGCAACCTTCTTAATAAGTAAAGTAAATTTGAAACTTCTTAACTAGATTAAAAGAGACTCGGATCCGAGGTAAAATACATGATCTGTGTGATCATTTGTTTTGACAGAAAACCCCTTTACAATTTCTGTATGAGTAAATTTTTATATGTAATGTGTTATATATCATATGTTAATAAAGAGATGTCATCTTGTTACATACTAAAATGAGTGCATAAACCAGCTAAATTCCCTCCCCTTGTTTCCTGTAATTAGAGTAATTATAATTATTCTTAGTGTTGTGTTTGATTTTTCAGTTTGTTACAATGTAGGCAGCCTGTATAATTGGCTAGAGTCAGTTATTACGGGTTCCCTGGATTATAACGTAGCCGACATGTTATAAAATGCGCAACTCTGCTATGGTGTAGATAATAATTGTGTACAGAGTGACACATATAAAATGCGCAACTCTGCTGTTAGTTAAAATAGTTGTAAGCATCGTGACGTTATAAAATGCGCCACTCTGCTTTCCTGTAAAAATAATTGTTTACAGAGTGTCACATTTAAAATGCGCCACTCTGCTTTATATATAAAAGGTTTGTAAGCATCGTGACACATATAAAATGCGCCACTCTGCTGATCTATGCACTCAGTTAATGTATTGTTTGTAAAACAAAAGGCTAAGTAGCACAAAGGAATAGTGACAATATTAATTTACCATTGTAAATTTTGTGTGAGATTACGCACAAACTCGTATATCTCATTTACTTAATATACGTGAAAATAATTGCTTGAATTATTATTGTATGATAATTGCATTACACCAATGCAAGTACCTACATGAATTTTAGGTACTTGTCAAAATGTTCAGTCTCTAATATGTCTATTTTGTGATAATTCAAGACCTGTAGTTTTCCTGTGTATGCCTGCATAAATGTGTAATTTGTATTTCTGTTGCCACGGTGAGTCATATGAACAATTGACTAAATTAAAGAAGTTCAATTACGTGTAAATAAATTTGTGAGTCAAATTCTACTCCTCTCTAGTAGCAGAATTAGATAAATTAAAATTAGTATGTAAAACTAAATAATTACTAAAACTCAGTTTGATAACGGGCTGTAACTTGTTTAAAACGTATTTCGTTGCGCATCGCACATACCCCCTCGTAGAAGCTAGGCGATACTGGTGTGTAAAGGAAGCCGTCAGCTGTTGTTGAATAGAACAATAACATTCTCACCCCCGAGTGTGATTCTCCCCTTCGTATGCATACTACTATGCCATTGTTTAAAAGGAAACTAGTTTGACCTACATTCCAGCGTAACAGCTGATCGTTGAAAGTAAAGTTGACGTCTGTGTGAATTTTTTCTCTTTCTCTGAAATGATGAGTAATTCTTAGAATTAATTAGAATGTGTTACCATGAACAAAATTGTGTATGCAATAATTGTGTAGTGTAGTAGAATAAGTATTTGTAGTGATTCACATTCCCAAAATGCTTTAGTTAACCCTCTATTGTTAGATAAAGTGTTATACCCCTTACCCCGAAACTAAACCTTTAAACAAAGTAAAATTAAATCAAAGTAAATAAACGTGTCCTAAATAAAAAAAAATATAATAAAATTTTTTTTAAGTAAATAATAAGTCCTTTAAATAAAAAGTTTAATAATATCTTAAATTATACTAACGTGTTATAAAAGTGTAGTAGTGAAAAAAGTAAAAAAAAATTAATAATAAAAGTATATGTGAATAGTGTAAACACCCGGTTGTGGCCTGTTTGAAAAATAATTCCCCAGATTGCCAGTATAAGACAAACTCGTTCGTGCAGGAGATAATCGTGTTGAGTATTGTAGTAAGCCATCCCCTA
Organism: Magicicada septendecula; assembly: GCA_034769895.1. Lineage (NCBI taxonomy): Eukaryota > Metazoa > Arthropoda > Insecta > Hemiptera > Cicadidae > Magicicada > Magicicada septendecula. The sequence continues at coordinate 20,338,464 of CM068367.1, read as the reverse complement.
TTGTTCTGAACTGGTACCGAAGTAAACAAAAGCCACCACCCCTGTGTATAATACAATGCATCTTGTGTACAGTGTTTGTCCCCTCTTGCATTGTAACAGCTGATCGTTTAATAGAAAATAAAGATTCCCCTTTGTGAAATTCCGCTTATCTCAGTAGAATAAGCAATTAGAGTTAAGAAAGGATCTAAGGTTGAGTATGGGATCGACTTTAGATTACCTTAGTAGTATTAAGAGATAGAGATAAGAAACGTAACAAAGTCAAAACGGCGCCGCACTGAAAAGGGTTAAAGAAAGTGCAGAAAGCTAACTAATAGAGTTAGAGTATGCAAATGTAATCAGTCGGGCCACGATATTGTGAAGTTGTGGGAAATTAGTAGTAAGAAATAAAATTAAGGTAGCCTTTAAGAAACGAGATAAAGGGAACTTCACGGAAGAAAAGAAAATGAGTACTAAGTAAATTTCACACGGTAATCCCCAAGCATACTCCCAGTACCTTACTTTCGAATTCACCTTATTAAAAGTTCCCCCCCATGTCTATTTTAAGCGGCGGAGTATGTGACGATTTAAATTGTAAATTAAAAAAAACCAAATTAATAAAATATAAAACGGGAAGTAAGTAAAAACCATTAAATCGCACTATTAAACCAAATACCCTGAACTAACTCATAATACTAATGAGAATTAAATAAGAAAATTTAACTAAAATAATTAATTTGAACTGTGAAAGCAAAAGTTAAAAATAAAACTGTTAACCCTTTAGTAAATTTATCATGCTATGACCTGTGTATTCCGGATCCAACTTGCATACCGACCCGGCATTAAATAAGAAATACCTGTAAATCATAATGTAAATAATTAATAATTTAAAGTCACAAGTAGTAGTTGTAATAATTCCTGTAGACAAGATAAGTCTCGATAGTTTATTTTGTCAAACTGTAAGACTGTATTATTAATAAAGAGTTGGAACTATATTATGGCGGAGTACTCACTCCGCATCGTTGCAATTTTCCTGTTGTAACAATGCAGGACTTATAATGCGGCTTTCAAACTGTAAACACCTCCAAGCGAGGGCTCTTCACAAAATGTTTTATTTTTATTTTTAGTTGAGTGTTAGCTTCCACTAAAAGCGTGGAGAGCTAGTTATAAATAAAGAAGATGTAGTTAGTAATTTGTTAAACAAGGATGTGAAAAAGAAAAACTAGTGTATAAGGTGACATCTCATGTTAATTAAAACTACTTACTTACTTACTAGCCAACGCCCACCCTTGGCTGTTGGGCCATTAGGCGGCGCGCTGACCAGTAGAGACGTGAGAGCCTTGCCATACCATCCTCGTCCTGGACTTCCGTGTCTGAGATCAAGGCTGGACATGCAATTAGGTGATCCGTATTCATGGAAGCGTATCCACAGAGAACACATTCAGGAGACGACAACACGCCAATGCGGTGCAGGTGGGAGGCCAGGTAGTCATGACCGGTTGTAGTTCTAAAAAGAGCAACACTAGTTGCTCGGGGTAGAGTTCTGTTGATGGGGCCGTCCGTAACCAATGTTGCCCATCTTTTTCCCACACAGGCTCTTAATTGTTTTTCTTTTAGCCATAGGCTTATTGAGGAATTTATTAGTGCTTTCGCAGATGCATATGAGCTGGGGGTCTCCGGCTGAGGTAGTGCTGCGCCCATTTTGGCGAGGATGTCGGCTTTTTCATTTCCCATGATGTTGACATGGCTGGGTACCCATTGCAGTTCAATCTGCCAGCCTAATTGTACAAGGTTCTGCAGTTCTCGCCTACACTCAATTGTCAGGGAGCAGTTTGTATCACCATTTGAGGTCACGTTTTGAATCGCTGCAGTCGAATCTATGAGGAAGACGGCTTTGTTAGGTGGTGAGATCTTGGCAAGCTCAATAGATGCTGCCTTTATGGCTGCTACCTCTCCGTCATAGTTGCTTAGCCGGCCTCCTACAGCGAGGTGGCCTTCAAATAGAGAGCTGTAGAACCCAGCCCCTGTTGCCCCTGTAGATGGTATAGAGGATCCGTCTGTGTAGATTCGTATCCACTGCTCAGCGGGAAAATGTTTTTGTACAGTGTGTAAGGCTGCTTGACGAAGCTCGGCTTCATTCGACTCAGTTTTGGTCTTATTATGGTCGAAGAGTTTCAAGTTAGCATTTGGGAGTTGGCTAAAGAATTCACGGTGATGTATAAATGGTGCTGCCTCATTTGGTTCTATGTCATATTGAATTATTATTAAATAATTAATTAAATAATTAATTTACTATTAATTAAAACTAACGATCAAATATTGTGCAAGTAAAGTAGTTCCGACATAATGTGAAAAGAAGATGCAAACTCCAGTACTACGGTGCCATTAAATATGTGATGTTCATAACTGTGGATAGTGACGACTAAGACCTAAACAACACTTACCATTACCGCCGAGGATCAGGACGACTTCATGCTACATAACATCCATCTCCTCATTAATTCACTCAGAGGACATTCACTGGAAACACTACCCCGATGACAACCCTCGACTAAGAGTACCGAAGATTCACGCCCCAGGACATGGACAGATAAAGCTTATCTAAGAGGTGACTCGGAAGCTCGTCTTCCGTGAATTATGTATATTTAAAATATAAGTATTTATAAATGCCAAAGACTTTAAAAGACAATCTCTAAGCATTAAGTTTTAGAATGATGTAACCAGTAATTTCTGAAATCATATGTTATAACATTACTCTTGAGATATAACTTTGAATCGCTTAACTAAATAAAACCATTCTTCAAATGGTGTTTAAGTAACAATGCAACCTTCTTAATAAGTAAAGTAAATTTGAAACTTCTTAACTAGATTAAAAGAGACTCGGATCCGAGGTAAAATACATGATCTGTGTGATCATTTGTTTTGACAGAAAACCCCTTTACAATTTCTGTATGAGTAAATTTTTATATGTAATGTGTTATATATCATATGTTAATAAAGAGATGTCATCTTGTTACATACTAAAATGAGTGCATAAATCAGCTAAATTCCCTCCCCTTGTTTCGTGTAATTAGAGTAATTATAATTATTCTTAGTGTTGTGTTTGATTTTTCAGCTTGTTACAACGTAGGCAGCCTGTATAATTGGCTAGAGTCAATTATTACGGGTTCCCTGGATTATAACGTAGCCGACACGTTATAAAAGTTCTTACCTTCTATGCTGATGTTTACCTCTGTCAACCCGGTTTTGATCTCCATCGTTCCCGCGTCGTCTTCCTCCAACAGCTCCTTCGTCATGTCCATTTGTATTACATTGTTCCTATATTCTTCGATTACCTGGACCCTGTTGTCATCTGTGGACAGTGGTGTGGTCCTGACTCAGTCTCAGTTTGTCGGCCTCAGTTTTTCGTTGACGTACCCGCCACGGCTTGGATGTATCCTCCTCTGCTTCTGTTGTTATTTCCATTTCCTCTCGGTGCTCCTCGGTTGCCCTCTGCTCCTCTCTGCGGCTTGCCTTATTACACCTAAAACATGTCGTTCTTACAGCAAAATTTTCAACGTGGCACTCCGAACATCACCAACCCTCACCTCTATTACCACTATTACCCCCACGCGCCGCTCTATAAGAGGTTGGTATTCCCCTGGATTGACGATAATTCCCATTAATGTGTGATACTGGTGGGTTCGGACGCCTACTCATATCCCGCTCCTTTATGTTTTGAAATATGTCTAATATCTTTTCAAGTTCCATAATTTCTGTGATTTCACATGTCATCAGAGTAATTTGTATCTCTCGCGGCAAATGCTTACTTATATGTCGCACGAATGATCGGAACGGTAGCAGTGGCTCTAAATATTTCGCCTCATTATATAACCGCATTACATACATAGTCACGTTATTCCCGTGAGTCCCAAAATTACCGGATCCCATGATTTTACTCCGTAATACTTCTTGCTCTTCTTCCAACCAATATTTACCTCTAAAGGCCCCCTCAGAACTCTGATAATCTACCCAATCTATTTTGTGTACCTCCGCCCACACTGCGGAATTCCCTTTAAAACATTTCATTATTTTTAACAACTGCACCTCCCAACTACTACGACAAAACTGATTAAATTCTTTCACTCTATTTAAGAATTGCATGGGGTGTACCCCCCTACTGTCACAATTAAATAATTCTAAATCAATATCAATATTCATATCTCTCGTAATCACTACTTGTTCAGCAACATATTAAGTTTTTTACTTATCTCTACATTTAACTCATCTTTGACATTGACTATGCTTTGTTCAATTGACACAAATTTATCATTATTTAAACATTCGAATTGTATGCTACATTTGTCCATAATATTTACTGTATCGTGTATCGCTTGTATCTCTACTTTGCAAGTACTTTCTATTTCATTTATTTTAAAATCTGTATTGGTTTCATATGTCTTAATTTTATCTCTAACTTCTTCTATTTTCTCTACTGCATAATTAAATTTATACTCACTGCCAGCGTTACACTCATTTATTTTACATTCAAAATTTTCAGTCACCTTGTATTTGTTTATCGATTCTTTCTGACATACTACTATCTATTTCATCAATTCTATTATTCATACTCTTTAATGAATGACTCAATTTTTCGTTTAATTCGTATTTCAATTCGTTAAAATTACTCTCACACTTATTCTTTACCTCATTAATATCAATTTTAAGTTCGTTAAACTTTCTACTCTGTTCATCAAATTTTATATCACTACTACCAAAACGACAATTTATGTCGCTACTTATTTCCTTTAATTTATTGTCAAAACGATTATTTAATGCATCAAATTTCTTATTATTATCACTAGACATCAGTTTAATCTCGTCTTTTAAACTAATATTTTGATTAGACATCAGTTTAATCTCATCTTTTAAACTAATATTTTGATTAGACATCAGTTTAATCCCCCCCATTATCTCACGAAACCAATTTCTCGTTTCGTCATCATTTTTATTACTTTCCTTAGACGAGACGGGAGTTGAATGAACTCTCACCTCATCCATAACAGCTGATTCTGTCCAGCTTTCTTTATCTACTATAGGAGTTTCTGACGGAATTTCTGATTCACTTATAACAGTTGAGTCAGACAAACTGACTTCGTTTTCTGTGTTTTCCATTTTTATAAATTTAATTATTCTTTAATCAAATAATTAATTACTTATTTATTATCTAAACAAAATCTCATAACTTCTACTCACAGTATTTTATGTCTTAACCTCTAATCACAAATCTCGTAATTTTCACTATTACAAAAACCGCCTACTATCACCACCTATTTCGTACTTCAAATCAGGCCTAAACCCATATGAATTAATTCATCTGAGTTATACTGGCAGGGATCGCCATTTGTTACTTTCTACTCTTTTAACTTACCAAATTTCACCACGTTACTTCTACTTACCTCAAACAATACCTTTCGTACGCATCACACTTACACGCCACCCTGACTTACCAAACACAGAAGATTCCAAATTATTTATAGGTCGCCACCAATATCTTTAAAGGGTAGATATGGAGACCTTAAAACACTTTCACTTATTTACCAGGTTCGTTAGGCGAAATTTTCTATATGGGATAGGTGATGTTAATTTGGCGTAATAATTGACTTAACACATGGTTACGCTACTAATTCACTTTATTGGTATTCATTTTTTTAAATTTAATTTTCTGTTTGTAATTTTTTCACTGTTCATCAAAAAATTTTTATAATATTAGACGTTAAACCTTCTAGCAAATAAAATGTATTACTTCAACTATAGGTATGCATTTTCTATTGTGTGACAACTATCACCTTGCTTAAATGCTCTTTCTTTCAAAGTTTTTTGTATTCATTTTTACGGCTCCTTTTACTTTAAATTGAAATATACAAAGTATTATTTATTGTCTCCTTATAATAAAAAAAAATACATATTAAAAGAACAACTTAAACACTACTAATTTTTTAAAAGCAACCCAGCTTGCTCATACTCTCACTCATTCATTCTATTTAAATTTTCCCCTTTTACATTAAATTTGATGCTATCTAAAATTTAGCATCTAGAGTGCACGTGTTGCACTCTATAGATTTACTCCAAAGTCCGAAATTATGTTCTCACTATTAATTTTAATGCACGATTGATTTACTTGTTTTCTATTGTTATACACATTTTTAATACACACTTTACTGGTCGGCCGACCCTAATTAACTCGAGTGATGTTTTTATTTACCACGCGTGGTCTGGAGTTCTGTGTCGACTGGGGGGCAAATTGCCCCAAGTTCCGCACTAAAACTCTGTTACTCCACCGGAAACGCACAGCCTGCGAGTTATGAACTGTTCATCACCATACAAGTAGCGTTGATTTTCAATGTGCCCAAGTTGTTAACGATATTAAACGGCGACGATACAGGAGGCTCAGGTAGGTGGAACCTCTAATCGGCTTCCTTCAGCTTCAAAGCACATGGTGATACAATTGTTCTGCCTCACCATTTTTCTGTGGCGTCGGTCGAGGCTGTAAGCGTCGCATTTGCGCTCGTACTCGTGTGGCGCGTACTAGTATGTGACAAACACTTGATTTACCAAAACAGTATTGTGTTGTCTGACAACACCCCGCTCAAAAAGCTATGCCAGCGTTCATTGTTTGAAACCACTATTGTTTTACCTGGGACTAGCTGCGCTGATAGCAAATAAATTTATGAATTTAATAAAAAAATAAAGACCCCCTTTTGCCCCATCACAATACCCCCCCCAATGAGTGGTTTTCTGCCGAAACAGAAAAACTCATTGCTAAGAGGATCGGTGAGGATATGGCGCCAACAACCCCACTTTAATTCTTAACACATGGGTAAACTACCCCCCTAGCTTGGCGACTATGGCTGCATCTGAATGAGATTACTGGACTTCTCTTTGCGAGATCCCAACACCGTAAAATCGGACAGGTACTCACCATAGTACCCCTAACCTTTTAACATTTCACAAAAAAAATCAAAAACGCCTTATACCAAACCAGATCCTCAACCGATATGTTCCCCCTTACGTGCATACTGGGTTGCCTTTAGCAAGTACTGGGTGCGTACATATATTCATTATTACTGAATATAATATCTATACACTACTTTGTCGATTTTAAATTTATAAAATATCTCATACCTTAACTTCAATTACCTCTCTTAATATTTTATCGATTAGACGTTACAGTTTCAACTCAAAATAAATTAAACAAATCCACCTAAATCATTTAAATTCTGTTAACCCAAAGAAATTAATCTAAGTCCAATATCAAAATCTCATATTACCATTTTACTCTCAAAATTTCAAAATCCTCTAAATAACTTTATAATTCTTCTTAACTTGCTGCTAACAATCATATAAACAAAATAAACTGAACACCTTATTAAATCATAAATTCCCTTATCATTACATTTGTTTACAACACATATACTATGAACAATATAAATCAAATAATACATTAGCACTGCATATAATCCACAAAATATTTTCAACATCAAAACACAATCTGTACTTCCAGCAAAATTAAAAAAATTTTTTTCCAAAAAAATTTCGATTCCCAAAAAGAATCATTCTGTTAACAAAATTTATTATTTAATCATTTCAGTATGAATACACAAATAAAATCTACGAATCAATTGTAAAAAACATACTATAAGTGTCTTGAAGTGTCTTTAAGTTCCCTAAGTGGATATCTTAACTTACACGAAACAGCACTGTATTATATTTTAAATTTTATCTAATTATTTACCCTCTCGGTTCTTAACGCAAAACTTCGTTAAGAATTTCAAGGTTTATGGTTTATTTTATCTAAGATATTTCTGCATTTGTAAGAGAACAACTCTCTTCACCGGGCACAACCTCCCCTAGCAACGTCGACAGACAGACTGTGTCCATCCTACCTCTACAACGTATGAATCTCACTGAATTTGGTGTATTCTGATAGGCCAAGCCCAAGTCACATGATTGATGGAACAACCAGATACACAAATTTCATGTAAAACTTTGTATAATTTAGCAAAGTCCTGCATGGAAATTATCTGCAATTTTTATTACCCTATCATTGATAAGAGTTACAATTGAGTTTTTCTTTACTTAAAAACTCATATTTCTAAAATAGTTATGAACCTCAGCGTATACACAAATTGAAGCTATTTACCTAAACAATTCCTTGTCAAAGTTTCATGTAAATCGGTTAACTACCACTGACGCTATAGCGATCACAGATTATCACACCCGCACAAATTCACACAAAAAATACATGACAATATAGAACACCTTTTTATGAAGAGTTTGGTATACCCTACATGCTTATCCATTTCTAAATACAAAACTTGACTAAAAGACAAAATATTACATAAAACAAATTTAAACAAGAAAATTAGCGTCATCAATGTGCTCCGATATAAACAACATAGCTTATCATCCTGTGTTCTGTTGCAGGATTAACCCCTCGACGTGTAAAACAAAAATTTTTTATATGGAATACAAACAATTTTTTTTTCTTCCAAACCTAAATTGACATAACTTCCTCCCAATAATCATAATCATCCAAATAATAACATAATAAGTTCAAAAATCAAATAACTGAATATCTTCTATCTAACAACATTTCCCCAACTGTCACTTTGACAGCCCTAATTGTAAACAAACAACCGCACATGGTTGCATATCACCAAACATTCCTGAACGCTGATAAGGATGTCCACGACTGACGTCATTCTGTTATATCGACAGTTCCATACATTTTTCAGCATGATTACAATTATTCTTATTTTACTTTTTAATTTATCGCACAGACTCATGCCGCGCAACCTTTCTCGTTTTTTGATTGCTCTTCGCTTGCATTTGTTTCGGTAATTGCCGATACATTGCTTTGATTTAATTTTTAAAGGTTTATATGTAATGCCAGTTGTATAACCCAGTGTGATGGGGCAAAAAGGGGGGTTTTATTTTTATTAAATTTATTTAATTTTCAGTTGCCAGTCCAATGTAAAATACGGCTGCAGTTGAACAAAGAACAGCAACATAAATTTTTTGAGTGGAGTGTAGTTGAGGAATACCGAACTCTGTTGAGAATCCAATGTTTTGTCACGCACAGTGTATGCACACACACAGCTGCGAGCACAGAGTCCGAAGGGACGCTACAAAAAAATGGCTAAGTAGCGAAATTATCTGAACATGTGCTTTGAGGACGACGGAAATTAATTAGAGGCTCCGCCTACCTCAGCCTCTATGTCGTCGTCGCTTGACATAGTCAACACCTGGGGCACAGTGAAAATCCACGCTGCATGTGCGATGACGAAAACTTTATAACTTAAAGGCAGTGTGTTTCCGTCTGCTTAGCAGAGTTTTAGTGGGAAGCTGTGTGCACAGCGGCAGTCCCAGTCTAATTACACTTTCAAGACCACGCAGTCATCTCAATCGTTACTCGAGTAAAATAGGGTCGGCCGACCAACCCCAGTATATATCAGAAATGTGTATAACAGTCTAAAGAAAAAAAAAACTAACATGATATGGAACAGTGAACACAAAGAAGGTTTATCAAAAGTGAAACCATAATCTTTTTCGACATCAAATGAGAGAACTACATGAGACGCGCCACGCGGTCGGGAGAAATGACGCAGCACATGTAACAGTATTCTACCGAACTTATTATGATTATTATCATTTTACATAAAAGGGGGAAATCGGGTATGAGAGTGAGTGTGGGCATTGCTGGGTGGCCTTGATTAGAGTTTAAGTTAATTCTTTAAGACCATTATATTTTTTCCTCAGTAAGAAATGATTTTGGTGATATGTATACCTTGTTTATATTGTTGGGAGAATAACTCCGTGAGAAAAAACAACTCAAAAATAACGAATATTTATAGTAGATCAGAATAGATAAATTAACATGTTTGGTTGATTTTTTTTTTTTTTTGAAAGTGATCAAAAAGGTCAGTGATAGTTTTTTTGAGTCTAAATAAAAGAAAAAACAATAAAATTCAATGTCAAAGAATTGCTAAATAAATATAACTATAATGCCGAAATTGAGAGTATAATTTATTGAAGAATGTTGACCTAAGTCACGCTTATTCTTCACGAGTTCGTGCGAAGAACTTTGGACCCGAGAAAGGTAAGAGTTGTAAGGATTGTGTATTATTTTTAATAATTACCTTGCTATTAATCAGTAACTTCTCACCAGGCTACACATAATATAATCTCCTTTGTACAATATGAACTCATTGTTTGATTGAAATTTCTCTGGCATCGTCTCAAACATTATTTTCATCAAGTTTTCACAGTGATCAGTATCTGAGTGCACTTTAAAATTTTTTAATTTCTCGGATTTGTCTGCATACACATTCATAAAAGACGCACACACAGTGCAGTACATTGAATCTCCCACTATATAAATAACACCTGCGTTACGTTTCATATGTGGTTGAAAACACTCAGACAGTTCTGATCTTCTGTCAGAATTAACCTTACCTCTGTGCTTTTCCTCAAATGCACCAGCTTCAGGAACAAAACCACTTTGTTTACCCAAGTATTCATCAAATACCTTATTTACATATTCATTTTTACAACTATATGGACTTCTCAAGTGTTTATAAATTTCATTACTGACTGATAAAACATTACCAGAATGGATCTGCATCTTACAGACACGGTACAGCAAATAACATTTATTGTTTTTAAATACTCCACCGTTTACCCATTGATCATACCAATCTGGTTTCTGTATGTTTACATTGTGCTCTCTTTGATCTATATTATTGTGTGTATGCTCCAAATTAATAGTATGTTGAACCACACTTTCCTCTATTTCATTAATTTTGGCTTCACATTCCCTGCTGTGAGATTTATTCCTTTCTAAGGCGGTCTCACTACTACTACGAATTAATTCTAATTTATCAGCTATACGTTTTTTGGGTGACTCTAAAAATTGTTTATTTTGTTTAGCCTGGTCATGAACGGCTGTATAGATTCTTTTATTCTCATCGTGAAGCGATTTATTTTGTTTTGCAGCTTCGTCAGACATTTTCTGCATAGCGGCTTTACTTTTTTCCTTATTCGCTTTATTCTTTTCTGACATTTTCTGCATATTAGCAAGGATTGCCGCTAATGTATTCTGTAATTCTGCTGATTCGGCCATCTTGATTATTTATTATTATAAATTTAATAAATATTATAATTTGTTTATTTATCGTAATCACACTATTATTAATATTTATTATTATGAATAACATCCATTTATGTTATTTATTATTATCGTCCAGTATCTCAATCAAATGTAAACAAGCTTAATCTATATCTATATAAGCCAAATACCACTGACTGACCCACTGATCACGATATCTCTGAAACCACTGAATGGATATCAATGAAACTTTGAACATAGCTTCATCATAGGTCTTAGGTGCTCACTAAGAAACGGTTTTAAAAACTTTCACGCCTAAGGGGCAAACCCCCCCCAATTGTATGTATGTATCTATGTATGTATGTTCCACATCTCCTCCTAAACCACTGGACCGATTTCAACCAAACTTGGCACAAATATATTACGCGACGGGAGAACCAACATAGGATAGGTGTTTTTTCGATGGGGTCCTTTGGGGAGTTCCACATCTCCTCCTAAACCACTGGACCAATTTCAACCAAACTTGGCACAAATATTTTATGCAACGGGAGAACCAACATAGGATAGGTGTTTTCTTCGATGGGGTCCTTTGGGGGGTCCTTTGGGGTCTTCCACATCTCCTCCTAAGCCACTGGACCGATTTCAACCAAACTTGGCACAAATATTTTACGCAACGGGAGAACCAACATAGGGTAGGTGTTTTTTTTCGATACGATTCTTCGGGGAGTCCTTTGGGGTCTTCCACATCTCCTCCTAAACCACTGGACCAATTTCAACCAAACTTGGCACAAATATTTTATGCAACGGGAGAACCAACATAGGACAGGTGTTTTTTTTTCGATACGATCCTCTGGGGGGTCCTTTGGGTCTTAAAAATCTATTAGATCTGGTTACTATGGCAACCCAATAGAATAGATTCTGGTTACCATAGCATCGGTGGAAGTCTCCCGCGTAGGAAGTAGCGCGGGAGTCGTCCGACGGGCCTTCCCTGGAGTCCATGCATGGAACCCGGGGAGTCTTAGGTCGGATCCCACGAAAGACGTCAGGACCAGAGTCCACGGTTCTTATAAATAAAGATATAGGTTATGATATCAAAGCTGGTGTATGCAAAGCGGTGAGAAAATACAATGAAAAGAGGTCACTTATTCCCTGGAAGATAAAATCTTTGTCGGGCTTTAAATATGACTGTAATACTGACTACAACAATGACAAGATTTTATCTATTGGTGATTTTATACAGTGTAAATGGTGTAATGCTAAAAAGTGGAAAGAGGAAAGTCCTGGGTTATGTTGTAGCAACGGAAAAGTCCACCTTCCTCTCATTAAAGAACCTCTCCACAGCCTTCTGAGGGAAGACTGTTTCTCTCATGGCCAGTTGTACGTTGCCTGTTCAAGAGTTAGCACTCCTGACAGTCTGGTTATTCTTCACCCAGAAGGAAAAACTAAAAACTTTGTGTACAAAGAAGTTCTTTAATGATCCGGTGATTAGTTCTTCATTACAAGTTCATAAATTGAAGAAAAATCTGAAATGTTTTCACTCAACACAACTTCATATAACAAAAATGTTTAATGTTTATTTTAAATAAAATATATAAGAGGTTTTAATTATTTATTTATAAGAAACCTACTTTAATTGAACTTTATTAATTAAATAAGATTTTCATTACGTACAACGTATGAGCCAAATACCACTGACTGACTCACTGATCACGATATCTCTGAAACCACTGAATGGATATCAATGAAACTTTGAACATAGCTTCATCATAGGTCTTATGTGCTCACTAAGAAACGGTTTTAAAAACTTTCACTCCTAAGGGGCAAAAAACCAAATACTGAAATTTATCGCGGGCATTGCATACTTGGTAAATGAAGTGGTTCACATGTCAGTTTACTGGAAACCCCGAGTACATTTAATCCTGAGTTTTAATCATTGTTTTAAATTGAAAAAAACTTCGTTGTTTGCAGGTTCTTATAGTCGAGAAAATTTCGAAGTTCAATTAATAAATGTATGTCCTTTTTTTCTCGGAAACGGCTCTAACGATGTTCTCGAAATAAATAAATAGCTGTTGCTATGAATGTAAATAAACAAACTAAGAGTTGAGAATTTGTACAATCTATCTAATCCTATACTATTAAGCGAGCAATAATTGTATTGAACGATTTTCTCGAAAGTTGGTACTTAAGGGTATTTTGATACCAGAAATCGATTGGACTTGGTCACATTTTCCGCAAAATTCGTTTAACCCTTTAATGGGCTATGGGAAGTATACTTCCCAGTATATTTTTTAGTGTATTTTTGAAGTGAAAACATCTATAGGCACGTTGGGCGATTTTTTGGATGGGTAAAATCTTATGAGTTCGCGTCACCGACATGCTAATATTAACAGTATGACTCTGTAGCTATAAGTATGATGTGTTGCGCGTGGCCAGCAGTGAAAGTATAGATTATACTTGTGTGTAATACTATTATTTATACTATTTAACACACTTTGTAACCAATCGAAATTACGATGGTTTATTATTAGGTTTATATTGTATATAAATCGATCGAACACGGTGTATGATTAATCCTACCACCCGTTGTATGTGTCGATGTGTAATATAATTAGAAAGTATGGTTTAAATAAAATTTAATTATGTTTAAGTTTGAAATATTATTTTGAAATGTATAAATGTTGGTAGTTGTTTCTAATTGAAGGTTACTAATTTTGTAAAATGATTTAAAATGTAACATTCGAGGTCACTCAAAGTGTGTTTACAATCGTGTAATTATAATTGTCTGAAAAGAATTCCCTTAAATGAAACAAATAAAATAGTTGTGGTGGTAATGTGTAAATACTAGGTTTGCTTAAGCTTAACAGTAAAGTATTATAGTTGGTCGCTGGATGATGATGATCGTCTGGTTGATACTGGCTGGGGAACTTCTTCTCCAGGTGGATAATAGTCTAAGTACGTTATGTCTAGTAATGTCTGGACAATATAATAAACATAATACACTTTTACGTACCTGGTAGTGTTTTCTAGAAGTTCAGTAAGCTGTCAACTCAGTTTACAAAAACCAACTCACTTTTGTTGCAAGGTTAGATTGCCTTGGTTGTTAGTGGGCGCCACACGGATTTATTTTGGGAAAATCCCGTGTAAAACCCACAAATAGATTCACTGAATGATTTAAAATAATTGTTTATTACCTTTATGGCAATGCTATTCCAAAATATTTGATCACAACTGAAGGTTGTTTGGGTTTTCCAAATAAAATATTCAACTATCTGTTAGAAATAAATTAAGTCGAGTTATGCTGTTAATAATGGGTTTTATTCATACCCTTGTCAGAGAATTCAAAACAAATATAATTAAAACATATAATGATGTACAATTGTAAACAAGTTATTATATTCCCTATAAGGCTTGCTCAGAACATGAGTGGTAAATCTGACTAAGTCCAGATGTTGGTTATTTTTAACAGTAATATTATTAAAATCTCAGATATGAGTTCTTTGAGACACAAAAAAGAAAGTCATGCCTACACAATGGCTAATGATTTGCTGATATAATATTGATTGATAATGTTTGACGTTACTTTTATAAAGTAAACAAATAAAACTAACCTATTGGATAGGTCGTGCGTTCGTCAACGCTTGATTTTTTATTTAAAAAGTTTATCATGTGAGAACACTTACAACTAACATACAGCTTAATTAATAATGACAAATTCATAAAATAAATTAAGACATGGTGTAATCTTGAAATGTTTCTGTTTTGCGTCAGTACAGATCAGTGTATAAAAACGTACAGGTTATGGCACTCGTAATAAAATTGAATAATTGTTGCACTGTTACCTTTTGGTTTTAATTATTTAATTAAAACTCATTTAACACTTCGATAATCGGATTATAGTGATTATCGTTCTTTTTTTCACAGCACACGCACAGGAACAGTGTATTTCGGTCCGCTTCTAACTTAATGGATCATGATTAATTAATTAATTACTTTCTGTTCATTATTTCCCGCACTAAATTGAAATAATACTGCACATAATCACTATGGTTCTCTGTAGAATAATTTGAAGTAGTTGTAGTCTGGTGTTGAGCTATTTCCTTTGATGGGTTGATTTGATGACGCTAACAGTTATTAAAAATGTTGAGATGGCGAGCACACGTCCCGTGCTATATGAAGTTGAGAAGTGTCTGACGAGAGTTGGTTACATTCGTTTATATACCCTCCTCTACGATCGGCCTTAGGCAAAAATGTTAATTACTAACTAATTTTGTGATTGGTTCTTGCAGGTGTGATGAGTATGACTTATTGTCTTTTGGCTGTTAAACACGGTTTCCAACCGCCAAATGTTGAGATGATTGACAGCCTGTTGTTGTTGTTGGTATTAGCGAACAGATTCCTGATGCATATTTCGTAATTGATGCTAACCGTTTTCACGCACTTAATACCATTGCGATTGAGTCGATATCATCATCAAATTAAAGATCATTTTGTCCTCTTTACTTTGACATAGTTTGATACCGAGTTAATTTTACTTTTCCTGACATTGCTACATAAACAATGTTCCAGTACACTATTTCGCACTGTCGTTTGTTTACCTGAATCGACTGTTATACACTTTGATTAATATTGTTTGTGTTCACATGGCATTTTATTATTCAAACGTTTATGTGTGAACACTATTGACTCTGTACTGACATTTTACTGAACATTATGAATACACCTTAACTTTATATAATGTAATGAACGATTCTTATTACTATGACATTTTGTTTTACACTAACTCGTTCCATTCTACTGACTAACAATTGAATTGTGATTGAATATATCATTTTAATAATGTTTATTGCTATGCTGGAGCATAACAATTGCTCTGTGTATTTAATTTATACCTAGGTTACCTCCCAACAATCAAATCGCTGATTACTGCTTGGGCTAGGCCTTGTTAAGACATACCGTCTATACGGGAATTTTGCCTTAACAACATGTATTGGTTCAAAATTCGGTCATTTGTTGAGGTATCTTAGTTATACAAGATTCCCTCTTACAAATGGTTTTTCTTTCTTGTCATATGTATACTTGATATTGAAATATATCTTTGTTATCATTTTGTGGCCATTGCGAATTTTAGTTCTTGGCATTCATAATTTACTAGTCATGGTTAAATCTATTATCGGCAAAATACTAATTCAGATTTCACAGTATTTAGATTCTTATTGATTCACTTTTTATTTACATATCATATTCTGTTTACATTAAACACGGACTGGCTTGACAGCTTAATGCCAATTTACTCTGTCCATCAGTTTGTGTTAGTCATGGTCTGGTCGTAGTGTCAAACAGTATTTGTGTTTACTGTTTCATGTGGCACTTCTGCTTCTTTCTTCTTTCTTGATTCCTCCCTTCTTGTTTGTTCTTATCACTATATTCTCTATTTACATTATTGTTCTGTCCTTATAAAATCTGACAGTATACGTTAAGGTTATGTAACATTTTGTTATGTTACATATACACCCTCCTTAAAATTGATCATTTGAGAAAAAATTCATTTTTTATAAAATTATCATTTCATATCAGTTTCTTAGTATATTTCTATGGGTTTCTTTTTTTCTTCTTGTACTCTTTACATTGGTTTTTTAACATACTATTAGTGTGTGATACTTAATCTTTTGTCTAGTGATATTATTCTTAACTTACTAGTATTATTTTTTTTTTCCAGTTGCTTATATTTTAAGTCATTTGACTACAATAGATCTTATTTCTTAAATTAACAATTTCCTGTTTTATGCACATTCCTCTTTCTTATTACAGATCTTTACTTTCGTGATTATCTTAATGGTTATTATAATTTATACCTCACAGATTCTCTTATAATATTCCTTGATACATTAATACAATATAACTCCCTAACTTTTGTAGTGGGTTCGGAATCAGAGTGGCACACTGTGGCTTACTTTCTCTGCCGTTCCTCAATACACGTACTCAGATTCAGAGGCATTACTCTTCTCTGTCTGAGAAAAAAAATAAACATTGCACCTGGCAATAGTTGCACTATCACAACTCATAAAATATCACATATCATTCATTTACAATAATATAATATATTCACTATAATATTCAAGGTATCAGAGGTTTTCATTTATATCACATTTCCATCTTTATACTTGCTAACATACTTTCTTTTCACAGGTAATTATTTCTTTTCAGACTTGACATTCTCAGCTATGCTGTTTATCAGCTGTATTGTTACTGTTTATACTAGTTGACAATTTGCTTTGGTTCACTTGGGCATTCTTAAGATTACACACTTATTTGGCTGCTTATATACTTATGCAGTTGGTTTTCTATATATAAAGTCTACAATGTTTTGTTCTCGTATTAGTTGACAAGTTTTTTCTCTTAATAATTTATACTAATCCTGAATGGTCAGGGTTTACAATATCCACATATTAATTGGTTTTTTGTTATGTGTTTTCTGACATATCTTGTGATGTATGATATTTGATAATTAATAAACACTTTTCTTTCCTTTCATTCTACTATAATAATAGCTATCTTTACAATTAACACTCTTTGTTATTTTTCTCCTCTCCTCCTTCAAGTGATGGTGGTTTTCACTTATTCTGGATGGTTTTAATTCTAAGTTATGAAGTATACAATAATCATTTGATAATTACTATTCAATGTGATAATATAATAACATATTAATATCTAATTTTATAGACATTCTTGGGGTTACATGGTTCATTTAATAAACATTTTTCTTTTCTCTCTACTTTCCATAATAATATCCTTCTTTCTTTATACTCTTTGATCTTCTGCCTCTCTACTCCTTCAAAGGTTAGTTGGGTGAACCTTTATTCTGGATGATTTTAAGCAATATTTTAGTTTTACAAGAGGTACCCAATAATCATTTGATAAACATTTAGTTACATATAATATTCATTTGGATAAACATTTTTTTTTTCTAAGTATAGTATAGTAATTTTAGTTATATGCCACTACTGGCTCCTTATGACATAATAGATGTCTCTCTTTTTTTTTCCATTACATTCATTTTACAATACATACTTTATCATCTAGTATGACAGATCTGGTTCCTTTTTCACCAGTAATAAATAGTTTGGCCTATATCTTACTCCTACACACTTTTGTACCTCAATAGGACAAATAGATTTGTTATAGTCAATTAGTTACCTTCAATAATTTGGGCCTAATATGTGATTCTGTTAAACACTAAATGAGTCCGTTTATAGTAATCGTTTTTTATTATGGTTTACATACATGGGGTTATTTTGTGCTTTTCCACTCTATTTTTATTATTATATGTTTGTGGTATCCGGCATATGTTCAGTACTAGTAGTTTTGGAGATACCTTCCTATCAGGCGGTTCTTCCACTTTGAGGCTACCAGATAGTCATCGGCTCTCCGTTTTCTTGCCTCCTTCCTCTCATCATTTTTAGTATCCATGTTTCCAGTGTACTTCTGGTCTTAGTTATTATTGACGTCTGGCACTTCTTCTAATGAGGGTTGACCGTCGTTAATTTCCTGGCTGGGTTCTTCCATTGATTGGTCCCTCTTCTTCCGCATTTCCCTTATTCTTTGGGCGTACCCTTCAATGATCTGGTCCAGTTGTTCTTGATGATTTTCCTTCTTCTTGTGAAGCATCTTTCTTCTATGAGTATTCACTTTAAATACCTCATTGTTCATAACCTTCTCCGTCATAACATAGTCACTGGCATGTACCATTGTCTTAATCGTTCCATCATCTGGATTATTATTTAAATAGTTTAATGGTCGGTTATTCATTAAGGAATCAATTGACCTTGTCTGGTGTATTTCATTTGTTGGTATATTTAATTTAATTGTATTCTTATTTAAGTTTTTACCCACGGTTTTATGGTGATTTACTTTTAATATTTTTAAGAAGTCCTGTTCATACTTCTTACCGTTGATTCTTGCTCTATGACGAATAATTGGGTTGTTCACGAAGTTAATTAATCCACTCCTAGTCATCTCTAATATTTCCTTTGTAATCCTTGTCTTCTTGGAGCGTATTATTCCTTTTATTTTTGCCTCTTTCTCTCCTGTTTTCTTAATTATCTTGTTCTTTACATTTTTAATGATGGCTTCTTTATGCTGAATATTCTCTTCATTCCTGTGGGGTGTATCCTCAGGCACCAACGCTATCAAGTCTTCTTTATTCTCAGTTTGTTTATCAGTGTGTTCAGGTTGTAGATTTAATTCTTCCATGGTTTCATCATTTGGTACTTCTTCTATCTCTGCGTCGTCGTTTGGTAATTCTCCTCTTGTTGTCTGATCCACCTCTTTCGTATATTTCTTACTCATCTCATCCATTTTCTGGGTAATCTTATTTAATGCGGTGCTCAATTCTTCTCTAATGGCTCTACTGTTGTCATCTATTTTACTGTTCAGCAGGTCCATGGATTTATGGGTATTATCTATCCTTCTATTCAAGTCTTCCTTCAGTGCCTCCATATTTTTATTAATAGACTCCATATTTTTATTTAAGTCACGATGATTCTCCTTCATTGACTCCGTATTTTTATTCATCGAGTCATTATTTCTGTTCAAAGTTTCTTCCATCTTCTTCTGGTTATCATCCATCATTTTCCTTATCATCTCGACACGCTCATATCGCCTGGTTGTGGGATTTCTTCAGGTCGTCTGGGTCGGTTGTCGACTCTCATGTCCACATCCGGTTCCACCTGGGGTGTTTCGTCGGTACGAGTTTCGATATTATTTATGGTAATCACTTCCATTTCGTGTACGGGTTGTGCTTCATAGGCCTCTGTATCCCGTGGCATTTCTCCTACCCTACTGTCCTTATATCTCGTATCATATTGATGGGTGTGCGGCATGTTTATTCTTTCGTGTCTACCGGGCTGTTTAAAATATAAAAATATTTTTATTTAATATTTTTAAGCCACACTAGTTGGTGCGCCAATTTGTAATACAATAAAAAAATGTTTGGTGATTTTATTATAATTATAATTATTGGAAATATTACAATATTTTGATCTTAAAGTCCCTTCGGTTGGGTTCATCAATTGGTAATTAAATGAATCGCGATAGTCTGGATAAAATTTAGTTATGTTTAAGTTTGGAATATTATTTTGAAATGTATAAATGTTGGTAGTTGTTTCTAATTGAAGGTTACTAATTTTGTAAAATGATTTAAAATGTAACATTCGAGGTCACTCAAAGTGTGTTTACAATCGTGTAATTATAATTGTCTGAAAAGAATTCCCTTAAATGAAACAAATAAAATAGTTGTGGTGGTAATGTGTAAATACTAGGTTTGCTTAAGCTTAACAGTAAAGTATTATAGTTGGTCGCTGGATGATGATGATCGTCTGGTTGATACTGGCTGGGGAACTTCTTCTCCAGGTGGATAATAGTCTAAGTACGTTATGTCTAGTAATGTCTGGACAATATAATAAACATAATACACTTTTACGTACCTGGTAGTGTTTTCTAGAAGTTCAGTAAGCTGTCAACTCAGTTTACAAAAACCAACTCACTTTTGTTGCAAGGTTAGATTGCCTTGGTTGTTAGTGGGCGCCACACGGATTTATTTTGGGAAAATCCCGTGTAAAACCCACAAATAGATTCACTGAATGATTTAAAATAATTGTTTATTACCTTTATGGCAATGCTATTCCAAAATATTTGATCACAACTGAAGGTTGTTTGGGTTTTCCAAATAAAATATTTAACTATCTGTTAGAAATAAATTAAGTCGAGTTATGCTGTTAATAATGGGTTTTATTCATACCCTTGTCAGAGAATTCAAAACAAATATAATTAAAACATATAATGATGTACAATTGTAAACAAGTTATTATATTCCCTATAAGGCTTGCTCAGAACATGAGTGGTAAATCTGACTAAGTCCAGATGTTGGTTATTTTTAACAGTAATATTATTAAAATCTCAGATATGAGTTCTTTGAGACACAAAAAAGAAAGTCATGCCTACACAATGGCTAATGATTTGCTGATATAATATTGATTGATAATGTTTGACGTTACTTTTATAAAGTAAACAAATAAAACTAACCTATTGGATAGGTCGTGCGTTCGTCAACGCTTGATTTTTTATTTAAAAAGTTTATCATGTGAGAACACTTACAACTAACATACAGCTTAATTAATAATGACAAATTCATAAAATAAATTGAGACATGGTGTAATCTTGAAATGTTTCTATGTTTTGCGTCAGTACAGATCAGTGTATAAAAACGTACAGGTTATGGCACTCGTAATAAAATTGAATAATTGTTGCACTGTTACCTTTTGGTTTTAATTATTTAATTAAAACTCATTTAACACTTCGATAATCGGATTATATTGATTACCGTTCTTTTTTTCACTGCACACGCACAAGAACAGAGTATTTCGATCCGCTTCTAACTTAATGGATCATGAATAATTAATTAATTACTTTCTGTTCATTATTTCCCGCACTAAATTGAAATAATACTGCACATAATCACTATGGTTCTCTGTAGAATAATTTGAAGTAGTTGTAGTTTGGTGTTGAGCTATTTCCTTCGATGGGTTGATTTGATGACGCTAACAGTTATTAAAAATGTTGAGATGGCAAGCACACGTCCCGTGCTATATGAAGTTGAGAAGTGTCTGACGAGAGTTGGTTACATTCGTTTATATACCCTCCTCTACGATCGGCCTTAGGCAAAAATGTTAATTACTAACTAATTTTGTGATTGGTTCTTGCAGGTGTGATGAGTATGACGTATTGTCTTTTGGCCGTTAAAAAACGGTTTCCAACCGCCAAACGTTGAGATGATTGACAGCCTGTTGTTGTTGTTGTTGGTATTAGCGAACAGATTCCTGATGCATATTTCGTAATTGATGCTAACCATTTTCACGCACTTAATACCATTGCGATTGAGTCGATATCATCATCAAATTAAAGATCATTTTGTCCTCTTTACTTTGACATAGTTTGATACCGAGTTAATTTCACTTTTCCTGACATTGCTACATAAACAATGTTCCAGTACACTATTTCGCACTGTCGTTTGTTTACCTGAATCGACTATTATACACTTTGATAAATATTGTTTGTGTTCACATGGCATTTTATTATTCAAACGTTTATGTGTGAACACTATTGACTCTGTACTGACATTTTACTGAACATTATGAATACACCTTAACTTTATATAATGTAATGAACGATTCTTATTACTATGACATTTTGTTTTACACTAACTCGTTCCATTCTACTGACTAACAATTGAATTATGATTGAATATATCATTTTAATAATGTTTATTGCTATGCTGGAGCATAACAATTGCTCTGTGTATTTAATTTATACCTAGGTTACCTCCCAACAATCAAATCGCTGATTATTGCTTGGGCTAGGCCTTGTTAAGACATACCGTCTATACGGGAATTTTGCCTTAACAACATGTATTGGTTCAAAATTCGGTCATTTGTTGAGGTATCTTAGTTGTACAAGATCCCCTCTTACAAATGGTTTTTCTTTCTTGTCATATGTATACTTGATATTGAAATATATCTTTGTTATCATTTTGTGGCCATTGCGAATTTTAGTTATTGGCATTCATAATTTACTAGTCATGGTTAAATCTATTATCGGCAAAATACTAATTCAGATTTCACAGTATTTAGATTCTTATTGATTCACTTTTTATTTACATATCATATTCTGTTTACATTAAACACGGACTGGCTTGACAGCTTAATGCCAATTTACTCTGTCCATCAGTTTGTGTTAGTCATGGTCTGGTCGTAGTGTCAAACAGTATTTGTGTTTACTGTGTCATGTGGCACTTCTGCTTCTTTCTTCTTTCTTGATTCCTCTCTTCTTGTTTGTTCTTATCACTATATTCTCTATTTACATTATTGTTCTGTCCTTATAAAATCTGACAGTATACGTTAAGGTTATGTAACATTTTGTTATGTTACAACTTTTATCGTTTACGTACTTTATTTTGGAGTTTCTTACACTGCCAAATTTGCTATTGCGTGTTCGATCCCTAGCACGATTTTGGTTTTCCGTATTAACAATTAACGCAATACTTATGATCTATTGTAACATTAGTGTTGTGTATATGTATATAAGTAAAGTTAAATTGACTACGTGGAAAGTTTAATGTGTGTATACTGTGCATTGTTTAAATTGTGTTTTAGTTTGATCATTATTTTAAATGTTCAAATGTAGGATCACTGTGCAGTACCAAAGTGAGTACTAAATATGTTAAAATTTTTATATAGAAAAATGAATAACATAAACAAAGCATGTATTTTCAAATATTTCCAATATTCGTATCAATATTTCCGTTTAAAAATTTGATATTTTTTATTTTTGATATTTGACCTCTGCCATACATCATGCAATGAGTATTTCATAGTGGCTTAAGAGTTATCTTACTAGCGTAAAATGTATATAATTGTTGCTCGGAGTGCCGATAGATGTGAAAACCAGACTGATGTTAAAGATTTTAATTTACAAAAATTTTTAATTTTTGATACTACAATTAATTTGAAATACCAAAAAAACCACTGTTATTTCATAGTTTTAAGTTTTCACTTCTGTCGGCAGTCCTCAATGACTGCCTATTTTATTTTCTACAGGCAGTTATATTCATACCAAAGTGAGTGTTAATATTTTTACTTGTTAATTATGCAATTAACATTGCATAAATATGCAATTATTCGGTTATTCTTTTTCTTAAGGTACAATGGAACACATATCCATCGATGGTGTAGTGGTGCCTCATCGAATAGTTCCCATGACAGGTGATGGATCATGTTTCTTTTACTCATTATCATGGCTCATGTACGATACTGACTCACAAGCTAATGATTTGCGGGCCACTGTCGTGCAACACATTTCCAACAACTGGCGACGGTTCAAGCCCTTTACTATGATGCCGTGTGGGACCATAAATTATACAACTAAGACACAATACCAATCTCATATGTCTCTTCGCACCATATATGCTATTTGCAGTGAAATCATGGCTGCTGGTGAACTTTACCCATATGATATTCAAGTATATCGAGATGGCACATTGATCATGAGATTTGGGGGGGCCCGACGAAGGGAAGCCAGTTATAAGAATGAAGTGTTCAGGCCCCATGATGTCGACACACTTTGAGCCAATCATTCCAGTAGATGAAATGCCAACACCTTATGACCAACAATCGTCCCTAATGCAGACGCCGCCTACATTACTTCCGGTAGAGGTACTGTTACCAACAACTGCTTCTCACAGCCCTCCTCCAGTGCCTGACGAAGTAACAGAACCAGAAACCCAGGACCACTCTCATGAAAGTGAAGTAGCTCCTCCCTGTACGAAGCAACGAGGAAGGAAACGTCGTGCCAGGTTCAGTGACTCCAGCAAAAGAAAAAGGCAGAGAGAAGCTGTCAAAAAGTATTCAGAGAATAATCCTGAAGTAAATAGAAAGGCAGTTAGAAAGTACAACGAAAAAAACCCTGAAGTTCATATCACAGCAGTTAAAAACTATAATAAAATATCCTGAAGTACACCGAGCATCTGTTTCCAAATACACAGAAAAACATCCACAAGTAAACAGAGAAGCGGTGAGAAAATACAATGAAAAGAGGTCACTTATTCCCTGGAAGATAAAATCTTTGTTGGGCTTTAAATATGACTGTAATACTGACTACAACAATGATAAGATTTTATCTATTAGTGATTTTTATATAGTTTAAATGGTGTAATGCTAAAAAGTGGAAAGAGGAAAGTCCTGGGTTATGTTGTAGCAACGGAAAAGTCCACCTTCCTCTCATTAAAGAACTACCAGAACCTCTCCACAGCCTTCTCACAAGTGAACATCCAGAGTCTGAACACTTTTTGGTAAACATAAGAAAATATAATGGTTGTTTCCAAATGACATCTTTCGGAGCCAAAAGAAATAAAAGAAGGGAACTTCACGCCAACTTTTAAAGTACAAGGTCAAGTCTACCACAGGATAGGGAGTTTGTTGTCTTCACCTCCAAACAATCCCTCATTTTTACAAATATATTTCCTTGGAGACGACGAAAAGGAGACAAACACTAGATGTAACAATTTTCCAAACGTAAAGCCTTGGTTAGTTGCCAAACTTCAAAAGTGCTTCACAATCACAATTCTTACATAAACGATTTCAGCATTGGAAAGTGTTCCAGAAGGCCAGGAGTTCAAAGTAGTAATCCATGCAGACAGAAAGCCCGTAGACAGGCATAGGGGTCAGTTCAATGCACCCACAACAAACGAGGTGGCTTTAGTGATCGTAGGCCAGGAGTTTGCAAAGAGGGACATCATTCTCCACAGCAGAGACTCTAAGTTACAGTGCATAAGTGAAACTCATCGATCTTATGACGCTTTGCAGTATCCACTTATGTTCTGTCGTGGGGAAGATGGTTACTCCATTGCCATTCCACAGTGCAACCCAAACACTAAAGCCCCTCTAAAAAAAACTGTTTCAGCTTCAGAATTTTACTCATTCCGCATAATGGAGAGAGATGGCCAGCAAAATTATTTGGTACTTTATCGCAGTCTCCTGAATCAATTTTTGTTTGACATGTATGCCAAAATTGAGACAGAAAGACTCAACTTCGTAAGGAACAATCAGAGTAAGCTGCGGACCGAAAACTATGTGCATCTGCAGGACTCCATGTGCAAAAATGATGGGCAAGCCAATAATATAGGCAAAATGGTTGTTTTACCTTCCAGCTTTACAGGTGGACCCCGTTACATGCACGAGCGGACTCAGGATGCCATGACATATGTACGCAAGTACGGCCGTCCTGATCTGTTCATCACATTTACATGTAACCCTAAATGGACCGAAATACAAGAAGCATTAAATGCACGACAAAGGCCTCAAGACAGACACGATATTATTGCCAGAATATTTCACCTCAAAGTAAAGAAAATGATGCATGTCTTGACAAAAGGCAATGTTTTCGGTCCAACAAGGTGTTACATGTTAACTGTGGAATGGCAAAAAAGAGGTTTACTGCACGTGCACATACTGCTCTGGCTGCAGGATAGGATCATGCCCCATCAAATCGACAGTGTGATAAGTGCAGAGATCCCTGATCCTGAAGTCGATCCTGCCCTTCATGACATTGTTAAGTCCACAATGATTCATGGCCCTTGTGGAAATGTTAACAGAAACTCGCCCTGCATGGTAAACGGCCAATGCACCAAGAGATATCCGCGGCCTTTAGCAACACAAACTCAAACTGCGGATGATGGTTACCCCCAGTATCGCCTACGGTCTCCTGCCGATGGTGGTTTCTCGGTCAACATTAAAGGAGTTGATCTAGACAACCAATGGGTGGTACCGTACAATCCTGTTCTTTCCCGCTCTTTCTTAGCCCACATAAATGTTGAACTGTGCAACTCCGTCAAGTCGATAAAGTATATTTGTAAATATGTGAACAAAGGCAGTGATCAGGCAGCGTTTAGGTTGGAGAATGAGTGGGATGAAGTTTCTAAGTACGAATCAGGTCGCTACATCAGCACTTCCGAAGCAGCTTGGCGTATTTTCTGTTTTCCTATTCATGAAAGGTTCCCACCAGTAGTGCAGTTAGCAGTCCACCTTGAGAATGGCCAGAGGGTATTTTTCACTTCCGACAATCTTCTGGACAAAATCCAACATCCACCAAAAATCACAACAGCATTTTTCGAACTCTGCAAAACCGATTCCTTTGCCAGAGGCCTTCTTTACTGTGAGGTCCCAACATACTATGTCTGGAAAAATAACCAGTTTTGCAGAAGAAAGCAAGGAAAAGGCGTTCCAGGACATCCAGGAGTAAAAAAAAGATCATGTACTTGGCAGGGTATATACTGTACATCCTAACAATGTCGAGTGTTTCTATCTGCGTCTCCTGCTACACGAGATTCGAGGACCAACGTGTTTCAATGATCTTAAAAAGGTATATGGTATAGTTCATCCTATGTACCAGTCTGCCTGTAGAGCATTAGGGTTGTTGGAAGACGACATGCAGTGGGACCTAACCCTGCAAGAAGCTTCCATTTCAGATTCGCCTCACAAAATCCGAGAGCTGTTTGCTGTAATATTGGTGTTTTGCCAAGTTGCAGATCCCTTAGCACTTTGGGAAAAACACAAAGAAAGTCTATCAGAGGACATAAGAAGGCAGATTGAGATTGAAAGTCATTGTTTAGAGATTGAACTTTGCAAGGACACAGTTTATAATAAATGCTTACTATGTCTTGAAAATATGATCTTTTCTATGTCAAACCAATCTCTCCAAGACTTCGGTTTACCTCCACCAACTCAAGACACAAACATTATTACAGTGAATCGCGAGTACCTGAAAGAGCTCTCCTACAATACAGTTCAGCTTTCTGATATGGTTGCTGAGAACTTTCATAAACTTAATGCGGATCAGAAGAACGCTTACAATGAGCTCATTGCCAACATTAATGATGGACTCGGTCAGCTGTTTTTTCTCGACGCACCTGGTGGCACCGGAAAAACGTTCCTACTAAACCTACTTCTTGCCAGCGTTAGGAAAGACAAAGATTGCCATCTCTGTGGCTTCTTCAGATATAGCAGCTACGTTGCTGGATGGAGGTAAAACAGCTCACTCTGCCTTCAAACTGCCTCTGAATTTAAACATTTCCCAGACTCCACTCTGCAACATTTCAAAACAAAGTGACACAGCCAAGGTCTTGAAAGAGTGCAAGTTGATAGTTTGGGATGAATGCACCGTGGCTCACAAACGAGGGATAGAAGCCCTAGACAGGACTTTACAGGACATTCGTAGCAGTAAAAACCTGATGGGTGGAATAACAGTACTACTGGCCAGAGACTTTAGACAGACTTTACCTGTTGTGCCTCGGGGAACACGAGCAGATGAAGTTAAAGCCTGCCTGAAGTCGTCTTACCTCTGGCCCAAAGTTCAAGTTCGTTCCTTAAGAGTAAACATGCGGGTGCATCTTAAAGGTGATTTTAAAGCGGAAGAGTTTTCAAGCTTACTGTTACAGATTGGCGATGGAAAGTTGAAAGAGGAAGATGGAAAAGTTAACATTCCAAACAACCTATGTGAAGTTGTAAAAGACCTTAAGACTTTGACAGTTAAAATATACCCAGACTTAATGAATATAAATGACTCATCTTGGCTCAAAGAAAGAGCTATTCTAACCCCAAGAAATGAGACAGCAGCAATCATTAACAACTTATTGTTAGAAAAACTTCCAGCCGATGTTGTAAATTATCAGTCGGTAGATTCCGTAGTGGAGGTAGAAGACGCTGTGCATTATCCGGTAGAGTTCCTCCACATGCTCAACCCTCCAGGAATACCCCCACATAACCTTCACCTAAAAGTTGGGGCTCCCATTATGCTGCTGCGGAACTTAATACCACCGAAACTTTGCAATGGTACCAGACTGCAGGTAAAATCTTTACATAAGAACATTGTTGAGGCAACTATATTCACTGGCTGTGGTTCTGGAGAAACAGTTTTCATACCTCGCATTCCTTTGATCCCGTCAGACTACCATTTTCAGTTTAAAAGACTACAATTTCCCATCAAAGTCTGTTTTGCAATGACAATCAACAAAGCTCAAGGACAGTCTTTGAAAATGGCTGGCGTAGATCTGAGGGAAGACTGTGTCTCTCATGGCCAGTCGTACGTTGCCTGTTCAAGAGTTAGCACTCCTGACAGTCTGGTTATTCTTCAGCCAGAAGGAAAAACTAAAAACTTTGTGTACAAAGAAGTTCTTTAATGATCCGATGATTAGTTCTTCATTACAAGTTCATAAATTGAAGACAAATCTGAAATGTTTTCATACTCAACACAACTTCATATAACAAAAATGTTTAATGTATATTTTAAATAAAATACATAAGAGGTTTTAATTATTTATTTATAAGAAACCTACTTTAATTGAACTTTATTAATTAAATAAGATTTTCATTACGTACAACGTGAAACTCCGTAGCGAAGCACGGGTATTTTGCTAGTCTAACATAAAGACCAATAATAATTCAATCTCCACATAGACAATTTACTACTATTGTTCCACTATCTGATAAGAGAGAGTATTCAAACTTTTATCTACATTCCCTGATAACACAGAACAGCACATATAAATAGTTCAATGAATTTAGTCTCTACACACTCAAATAAATATTTCTTTTTTAAAATTAATGCAAAAATCGAGCCCAACGTTGGCCAGCGCCAAATGTCCTTATGCAACAGATCAAACTTTATTATTCTAATAAGGATATTGTGAGTGTGTAAAAATCACATACAAGTCTATTATGGAGGAGATGAAAAATTATTTATTATACACAAATATTGTTTTTAAAGATGTATAATGTATTTTAAATTGTCATGTATTGATAATATATTTAATTGTTTGTATTGTTCGATAATGTAAATCGATTTTACTTGTTTGTTGCAACGTCCTCCTCTCGTCTCGTCGCTCCCGTCCTGACGTCCTCTTCTTCAGTGTCACTCCTTCCTGGTGTCCTCTTCTACAGCTTCACTCCTTCCTGGTGTACTCTTCGTCCTGGCGTCCTCTTCGTCTCGTCGTCCTCTTCTACAGCAAGCGGCTCCAGCGGCGATATTTCACAGAGTCCCGTTGTTATGTTTGACTGCTAACATTGATTAGTTTCTTCATAAATTGTTCACTCAACAATGATTATAAATTTCACTCGTACAGTTTATTATTAATTTATATTTTATAATTTCTTAATCTCAGGATTTATCTGGGTATTTACTAATGCGGTGCGTTTAATGTACACCTTCCACGATATCTTGAAGTGTCTTTTAAGTTTCCTAAGCGGATATCTTAACTTACACGAAACAGCACTGTATTATATTTTAAATTTTATCTAATTATTTACCCTCTCGGTTCTTAACGCAAAACTTCGTTAAGAATTTCAAGGTTTATGGTTTATTTTATATAAGATATTTCTACGTTTGTAAGAGAACAACTCTCTTCACCGGGCACAACTTCCCCTAGCAACGTCGACAGACAGACTGTGTCCATCCTACCTCTACAATGTATGAATCTCACTGGATTTGGTGTATTCTGATAGGCCAAGCCCAAGTCACATGATTGATGGAACAACCAGATACACAAATTTCATGAAAAACTTTGTATAATTTAGCAAAGTCCTGGATGGAAATTATCTACAATTTTTATTACCCTATCATTGATAAGAGTTACAATTGAGTTTTTCTTTACTTAAAAACCCATATTTCTAAAATAGTTATGAACCTCAGCGTATACACAAATTGAAGCTATTTACCTAAACAATTCCTTGTCAAAGTTTCATGTAAATTGGTTAACTACCACTGAAGCTATAGCGATCACAGATTATCACACCCGCACACGCGCACAAATTCACACAAAAAATACATGACAATATAGAACACCTTTTTATGAAGAGTTTGGTATACTCTACATGCTTATCCATTTCTAAATACAAAACTTACGACCAAAAGACAAAATATTACACAAAACAAATTTAAACAAGAAAATGCTCGTCATTCATGTACTCTGATATAAACAGCATAGCTTATCATCCTGTGTTCTGTTGCAATAGATTTCATATTTAGTATTGATCACCTCTTTATATAGTACTCTATAAATCACTGAGAAGACAAAGTAAATTTTATAATTGTTCAATTTGCAGGATGTATTCCCAGTTATAAATTCTGTCCTAAAAGGAGAACTGCATGTAAAGGAAGAAATCATCAAAGAAGAGAATGAACAGTTTGTTGATCAGGTATTATACATAGTTATACATTTGTTTATAGTAACAAGCATTTATTGCTATAATGAACAGCATTGTTGTTATTTGTAAACTTATCGGTTAAAACTGTTGGAGACCATTTGGTGTTCCGTGGAAGTCACTTTTACATGCACTTTCAGTCCATACGATTTAGCCAGAACATTTACCAGTACCACATGGCAGGAAATTTGAATTTGATGATATCAGGGGGTGAGTACCATGTGACCACTGGGTGGGGTAGAATGTGACTGGAGTAGGGATATCATGTGGCCATGGTGGGAGTACCATGTGACAGGCACCATGTGGGGGTACCACAGCACTGGTGCGAAGTGTAGTGATTGGTTGGCCATGTTTAATATATGTCACGTCATCATGTAGTAGGATCAGTCATGATTGGTGTGTTGAATGACAGTAGTCGCTGTGGCCAACATGTGATAAGGGAGAAGAAAATTCCCTCTAGAAGGGAAATAGGGTAAAGAAGGACGTGAGGGAAAAATTAGCGTTGCCACTACCACCAGTGTGTCTGCGTCATGGTGGGAACGTGTAACGGGACAAAATTTGGGGTAACAAAATTATGTAACAAGTTATTGTTTTAATGTAACATAGCATAGCATAGCTGGTTCGTAATGTGGAAGTGCAGAGGGGGAAAAAGCTGTCCTTCTAAGGTAAGGAAATGCAGCCAATTGAATTCACGTCACCAGTGAATCATACAAACACCACGTGTTTCCAACGACACAGCGAGTTTCCTGTTGAAAAGGTGTGACGAACGAGAACGGAAATTTCCAGCCACCAGGGCAGGATGTTGGTGGTAAACCGCTTGATACCAGTTTCCAAGGCGCAATTAAAACGGAAATATGACGTGGTCACGCCAGCGAAGGCCCCAGTCTCCACCTGACTACGAAACGAGACACGTGTTGTTTTCTATTAGTGGCTCTGGCATGTATGGTAGGTCGAATCAGTTAAAGTAGGCCTACCCAA
The DNA here is from genome assembly GCA_034769895.1 of Magicicada septendecula. Taxonomy (NCBI): domain Eukaryota; kingdom Metazoa; phylum Arthropoda; class Insecta; order Hemiptera; family Cicadidae; genus Magicicada; species Magicicada septendecula. Next base: position 20,306,556 of record CM068367.1, on the reverse strand, counting down.
GTGTATTAGAAATTAATGAAGCAGTAAAAACTTTTAAAATAACACCCCAGTGTTACGGTGAGTTGTACACCGTACAGGACTCATGTATTCTTTCAATGCCCGCGGGCAGTTCCGGTAGGCCTACAAAAGTGTATAAAAGAATGTAATGGAACAGTGAACAACTTTTTGAAATACTAATTTAGCTGAAGTGGTTATGGTGTAAAAGTTGTGGAACATTTATTTTGGTGTTTTTCATAAAATAGTAACTTTCAACGTAATGTGCAACCACTGGACTACCACATGGCAGATAAGTAACTGATCAGTAACAAACTTAAATGGCCAGAATTCATTAAAACTTAAGGTCATTTAATATAATTTAATTGTTAATCAAATTTATTAAATTCAAAATCAACAAAATATAATGAGATTTCAATAAAAAGGGGGGTAATAGAGAGAAAGAGGGGGAAGGAGATAGAGAAAGAGAGCAAAGTACTGATTTGCATACAAAACTTTTTTATATTATTTTTTTTTTTGTCTCAGAAATTTTGTTTTAATAACATTCACAACAGTAAAAAGAAATTAATGTTATGTTTGATAAAATATTAAAGTATAAGATTACCATGAACATGTGTTAGTTAATTAATACGCCATTTTACCTTAACCTAATTTCTGTATCTTGAGTTCGTCTACACGACCCTGGAGTTTTAATTAATGGAATTTTGTAGTAATTATTTCTTTCGGATAAGAGTAATTGGTTTCCATATTTGCTCCTCAAAATATGGTGGCGGCCCTGTGGACTTTGTGGGAATTTTCTGTGTTAAGGTAAGTCGTAAATAGATCATAATAAGCGGGGGGTAAAGTTCTTCTTCTGTTGTTTATTTTTTTGTACAGTTACATCAGCGACCCTGCCAGGATGCTTATAAAAAAATTTTTTTTATAGGTTAGGCCTACTTGAGATGCAGAAATAGGTTTGGTAAATGTAATTTTTGAATTATTTGTACAGATTATGAAGTGTGTATAGTTATAGGTTATGATTATAGGTTATGGGGTATAATTTATAATATAACACATTGTGTTGAAAATTTTTTATGAAGTTTTATTTATATAATTCAAAGATGGCAGATGATAAAAATGAAATTAGTCCAACCGAATCTGCTATAATGAGCGATTCCGGAATACATTCTACTCCGGTGTCTACAGGTAGTAGTAGACCGAATGATGAAATAATAAATTTTTGGAGTAACATGATGAATAATATTAATGAAAATTCACTAAAACATTTTAATGAATTAAGGGGTGATGTTAATAATATTGACGAAAAGTTTGATAAGCGGTTGAGCGATTCACAAAAACATTTTAATGAAATGAAAGAAGTGAACAGAATACCAGTTTAGTAAAACAGTTTGATAAGCATTTAAATGAGGTAAGTGATTCAGAAAAACAAATAATCAAACATTGCGATAATATTATTGAGAACATGAAAGAACGGGCTGAGAAGTGGAAACGAGATACAGGTAAATTTAACGAGAATAAAAATAAGCAGGTGATAGATGATAAGGTAAGTGATTCTGATAGTGAAAATAATAGTGATAACTATAATAACGATATGACGAGTAATAATGGTGACATAATTAAAAATGTGGTATTAGAGAGTATAATGTTAAATAATGGTAGTGATGATGAGATTATCGTGGAAATAGAAATTAGTGATGAGGTAGTAGTTGTTGATGAGAAAGAGAGTGTGTGTGAAGAGAGGTTAAGTGAGTATGAGGCGCAGAGGGCAAATTTTCCCTGGGTTATAGGTGGAGTAAAGACTCCACATGTGGTTTATGAGGACAAAGGGTTCCTCCAGAGGAGACATAGTGTCTCAAAGTGGTCCCCTAATTTGTTGTGATGTACCTGGTAAAGCCAGGAAGTGTTTTAATGATTTTGTGGTGCCCTTTGCAAGGAGTGAGATAGTTCAGGGGGGTTATGATAGGTATTGTGATGAGAGGTGGAGAAAGAGAGAGACAGAAATATTTAATGTTAATAGAGATTATGAAATGTTAGTGGAGAGTTTAGATATTGAGAGAGAGGAGAAAATTTACTTACCTTGTGATGCAACTGTAGTAGCAGATGATGATAATGATGACTTACCTTATAATGTAACTGGGGTAGCAGTAGATGATGATGTTGATGATATTGTAACTTACCTGGTAGTGACAAATAATCCTAAAGGGCGACTTGACTATACACAGTGTTGACGAGGTATATGATGTAGTATTATGGAGTAGTTCTATTGGTTTTACGGTATAGTGGACGAAATAGATTTAAATGGTCATTATATTGAAACAGATAATATAATGGGTGAAATAAAAATTAAATGTGCATATACAAAGTAAGACTAATTTATGATGATGGGGGTTAAACACATGTAATTGATGGACATTTAATTATTTGAGTTTAATGGTGTTAATACTTGGCTGGATAATATAATGATTTTGGGAAACAGTGATATTTAATATGACATATATTGTATATAAATTTGTATTGGGGTTATATGTACTAGGTTAAGTTATGTTGTTGTTATGATAGGGTATCTGAAGATACATTGGGTGTGTATATTGTATGTTGTGTAGTAAGGTTTATAATTTTGATTGAGTTTATTATCATAATGATAATTCATTGTTTATAATAATTGATACTATGTAATTATAAATTTTATTATGGAATCAAATTGATTTGAGATGGTTGAAAATGTGAATTTTGTAATAAATTCAGAAAAATTTAAGTTTGAATTTGATCAGAATTTTTAGTTACCAGAATTTTAATTGAAATGGTAAATGATTAAAATTTGATAATAGAGAGGTTTCATAGAAAATCAGAGCTGAAGTTATAACGTGATATTATTTGAATTAAATTATGTTAAAGTGAATTCAGAGTTGTAATGGTTATTTCAATGTGATATATTTGTGAGTAGCCATAGAACATGTATTATATGTTTTAAATGGTTTCAGAAGGGGCTTCTCCCCCATTTTCGGGCAGTCACGGCCTCACCAACCGTGACCGTGGATTTTGGCCTTTTAGGGGTGGATCATGGTTGGAGTATACCTCAGAAATGGGTATAGGTATACCTCAGAAATGGGTATACCTCAGACCATCGGACAACGATGGTCCTCCTCTACGAAATTGGCGTAAGTAGAAATTTTAATTTTGATGAACGGGGGAGGGGTACCCCTAATGATCTTGAGTAGGAAGTGCATCGCTGTGCACAACTCAGGAATCAACCATTTTTTTTTTGCAGAAATTTGGTTAAATTTCCTGCTAACATCCTGCAGCGAGAAATCAATTTGTTGGTTAATGAAATGCAAATTACAAGTCTCTGCCTCACTTAATGTTCAACTGGCACAGTTCCGGTGCCATCACAGGTATTGCTGTCAAATTTCTGTTGTAAATCTATAAATTAAAACTATAAATAACCTATATATGTGTGTAAAAAAAAAATTTAATCTAAATTTATGAATTTGTATATGTAGACACACTTTTTGGCCTGGTGATTGTTAAGAAATGGATGGTAACAGATAATGATAATGGATGGTAAATCAACTAAATGATAAATTATTATTTTGTACCTGCTATTTGTGATGCATAGGAAAGACAGAGTTATAGTCATGGGATGGAAGTTGTATGTAATGTATTAGTTGACACTTTGTATGTATTATAGTTAGTATAAGTAGGGGTATAAGTTTTTTTTTTGTATTTGACACCTGTAGATAAGGCGATTCCCTAACTTTCGGGGTAGGGGAGGTCACGGCTTCACCAACCCTGACAGTGGATTTGGCTTATCTTTAACAATCTATGGCCAGACTTATTGTACGCTGACCATAGCTTGTTATTGTTGAAATTGGTGAACATAAAAATTTAACATGGGAAAAATTGGGGGAATCTAAAAAACTTTGGAACCGCGGATATACACCTAAGGGGGTGATAGACCGTGTAAGGGCGTATAGATAATTAGTTTACTGCTATTGCTGGTGTCCTGTACACCAGTGATACCAGACTTTGTGTAAGGCCGAAGCAAGGCGGAGTAAAATAAAAGAAAAAATGTATACTCCAATCAGGAACAGTTCTTGTGGAAGGAACTGGGCGAGACAGTCCAGCCATAAATTGCAATAGTGTAGTGGATAGGGGGTAGCAAGTTACAAGCTACGTAAACGATGTAATTTCAAAATAGGGAGGGGCCAGTGGCCTTAAGCATGAGAGTATTACATAAAATTGTATCGAATTAAGTTAAGGGGTTGTGAAGGGGAATGTTAAGAAATTGGGCACAATTGATGGCCTCTGTTAAGGAAAGTAAACACAAACTGTAACCGTTAGAAAGTCGAATTTGTAGTTTGATATATGTACATATGTTCATGTATATTAATATGTTATTTGGGATTAAATGTATTGTGTATTAGGTTATGTTATTGTTATGGTAGGATACATTTTGTCGTGAGTACACCTTGTATTTAGTGTACTAAGTGTTCATAATAATTGACATTAGTGAATTTTTAGAATGTAATTAAACTGATTTAAATTGTTTAAGGTGTGAATTTGAAAATTTGAAGAATTTGAAAAAATTAAGACGTAAATTTTGGTAATAAATTCAAAAAAAAATTCATTTTTGAATTTTATAATAAATAATAAATGAGTAAAATTTAATAATTGAAGTATTTAATAGAAACCAGAATTGAAGGTATAATGTGACAATTAGAATATTCAATAGAAAATTAACACTAAAGTTATGTAATGTTTGCAACTTTTATTCAAATTTAAAATTGAAATGGTTATTTTAATGTGATGTATTTATGAGATATATAACATAGTTATATCAAACATTTATAATATGGTTTGTAATGAGATAATTGAAACGTAAAACGGAATCAATAGAAAATTGTATTTGTAATGAGATTTGAGAATATTTTTGTTTGCAATTGTGTTTTGATATATGGTCATGTATTAGTGTATGTTAATATGTTATTTGGTTTAAATAACATGTGTCATGTTAGCATAAGGCTACCTCTTGTTGAAGAGTAATATGTTAGTTGTGTATTCAGATACTTAAGCTATCAAATCAGTACGTTGGTAAATGCAAATCAGTACTGCTAGGAGGGACACAAATCAGTGGAAGGATATGGATCATTGGAAGGCCATTTTCTAATGTTTTTACCTTGTTGCAGAATCTGGGTGGAACTGTGGAGGCGAACCTGTGCTGGCCAGCGCGTCAGGGCAGGGTCGCCAAGTGTCTGTCTGGCTTTATGGTGTTGGGATCCTGATGAAGGAAGTCCAGTAAAGTCATGCAGATGCGGCCACAGCCACTGGATTAATGGCGGTAAGTACCCAAATTTTAGTCAGGAAGTAAGTGGGGTTGTGGCATGCAAAATCCTCACTGGTCCTCCTAGGTTTAGAGAATGATAGTTTTTATGTTTTGACATAAAACCTCTCATTGGGGTCTTGTAACGGGACAAAATTTGGGGTAACAAAATTATGTAACAAGTCATGGTTTTAATGTAACATAGCATAGCTGGTTCGTAATGTGGAAGTGCAGAAAGGGAAAAAGTTGTCCTTATAAGGTAAGGAATGCAGCCAATTGAATTCACGTCACCAGTAAATCATACAAACACCACGTGTTTCCAACGACACAGCGAGTTTCCTGTTGAAAAGGTGTGATGAACGAGAACGGAAATTTCCAGCCACCAGGGCGGGACGGTGGTAAACCCCTTGAAACCAGTTCCAAGGAGCAATTAAAACGGAAATTTGGCTTGGTCACGCCAGCGAAGGCCCCAGTCTCCACCAGACTACGAAACGAGACGCACGTGTTGTTTTCTATTAGTGGCCTCGGGCATGTACGGTAGGCCAAATCAGTTAAAGTAACCCTACCCAAGTGTATTAGAAATTAATGAAACAGTAAAAACTTTTAAAATAACACCCCAGTCTTTCAGTGCCCGCGGGTAGTTCCGGTAGGCCTACAAAAGTGTATAAAAGAATGTAATGGAACAGTGAACAACTTTTTGAAATACTAATTTAGCTGAAGTGGTTATGGTGTAAAAGTTGTGGAACATTTATTTTGGTGTTTTTTATAAATAAGTAACTTTCAACATAATGTGCAACCACTGACTACCACGTGTCAGATAAGTAACTATCAGTAACAAACTTAAATGGCCAGAATTCATTAAAACTTAATGTAATTTAATATATTTTAATTGTTAAACAAAATCTATTAAATTCAAAATCAACAAAATGATGAGATCTCAGTAAAAAGGAGGATATATAGAGAGAAAGAGTGAGAGCGTATGAGAGAAAAAGGGGGAAGGAGAAAGAGAAAGAGAGCAAAGTACTGATTTGCATACAAAACTTTTTTATACAGGCAGTCCCCATTATACGCGGTCCCGCTTTATGCGATTTCGCTTTTACGCGGTTTAAAAAAAAATAATTGAAGTGTATTTGATTGTTTGAAGTGTACAGTTAGTAATGGAGGGGCGGTGACGCGCTGTTCTCTCTCCTCAAGGTCAGTGGTCTCATACCGCTTGCCTGTCCCAACCCCTACTTGCTCTGTCATTGTCTGTGTTTGTCTATTTTCACAACGTAGTCAGTCACCTCTCGCTATCGATCGCTGTCAGTAGCACTGCGCTGTGTACCTCGTCTAGCAATTATTTCCTGTTCACGTTTCATTGAGTGGTGAGTGTGACATTTCGTTCAGTGTTGTCGAGTTATTGAAAATGTCACAAAAACACAAGGAACATTCAAGTGCGAGTACTAAAAAATGTGCGAGAAATTCTCTTTCATTGGAGATTAAACTGGAAGTTTTAAAACGTATCGATAAAGGCGAACGTGTTGTCGATATTCAGCGAGTAATGGGTCTTCCAGAGTTGTCTGTAAGGACGATCCGATCGAACGCAGACGCAATTTGTAAAAGTGTTGAATCTTGTACGAATTTAAGTGTCGCAAGAGTAGCTACATCGAGATCAGATGCAATGGAAGAAATGGAAAAGCTTTTGTCTACCTGGATTGAACACGCACAACCAGCGGAATGCGCCTATTTCTATGGCAATCATTCAAGAAAAAGCTAAAAGTCTTTATGCAGAATTACACAAGACAATGAAAATCCACCAACATTTAACGCTAGTAGAGGTTGGGTTCACCCGTTTTAAGGCTCGCAACGCTTTTCACAGATTAAAAGTTACGGGCGAGGTTGCTTCTGCTGATAATGAAGGAGCTGATGAATTCAGAGAAACTACATTTAAAAATGTTATTGCAGAAGGTGGTTATATGGCAAAGCAAGTTTTCAATTTAGACGAGACTGGCCTATATTGGAAAAGAATGCCAAGCAGAACTTTTATTTCTATTGAAGAAAAAACTGCACCTTGTTTCAAAGCTGCTAAAGACCGTTTGCACATTGTTTTTTGGGGGCAACGCCTTTGGCGATTGCAAATTAAAACCATTGATGATTTATCAATCAGAAACCCCCAGAGCACTTAAAGGTTACGATAAAAGTAAACTGCCTGTGGTTTGGAAATCTAGTAAGAAAGTTTGGATGACAGGAAAAATATTTTATGATTATGTTTCACAAGAGGTTCAAGAGGAACTAAAACGCTACTGTGAAAAGGAAAACATTGAGTTTAAGGTTTTGATTCTTTTGGATAATGTGTCGAGCCATCCCTCAGAAATATGTGAGGTGAATGAAAGCATCAAGGTTGTGTTTCTTCCCCCTAACACTACTTCCATATTGCAGCCTATGGACCAAGGCGTAATTTCAGCGTTCAAAGCCAACTACCTTAAGGAGACACTCTCACAACTCACAAACTCATGTGATGCTAATGACCAGCTTTCAATTAAAGAATTCTGGAAAAAAGTTCAATATTAAGATGGCTATTGAAATCATAGATAAATGTTGGAAAGGACTGACACTTCACTGTATGAACAGGGTGTGGAAAAAACTATGGCCTCAGGTTACGGTGGAATCAATCAACAACAGTGAAGAAATTGATGGTGTCTCTCAAACGACCAAAGAAATAGTGAACTTGACTCACCAAGTTGGATTCACTGATGTTGACGAGGAAGATGTTTCTGTGCTTCTACAAGAAGAAGATGATCTGAGCAACGAGGACCTGCTGTCCATGGAAGACGAAAATTGTGTGGAAGTGTCCGAGGAAGATGAAGAACCTGAATGTGTTAAAGTGTTAACCGGTAAAGGGATGTCAGAGGCTTTCCAAATGATCAATAATGCTTTAAGCTACTTTGAGAACAATGATCCCGATGAAACAAGAAGTGGAAAAGTTAAAAGAGAAGTTGAACATGTTATAAAGTGCTACCGTGAACTGTATAACTCGAAGTTAAAATCCTCAACTCAACTGTCCATAAAAAACTTTTTTTCACAAAGCAGTGTTGTGTCAAATGAACAGGAAACAAGCTCTTCTGAGTCTACAGAAAATGTTGGTCACGAGTAATAATCTTAAATGTAAGTAAAAAACTGAATTTCTTTCAAAATATTTTACAGTAATTTTAGTTTGGTAAAAACTATTGTACTGTATATCTTTATTTTTATAACCTCTTACTGTACCTTTATTTAACATAATTTACTCAATTTATATGTGTGATACTATACAAATTTTTCATTTGCTGTATTGTTTATACTGATTTTGTTGTGTATTTCGTCAATAAATAAAATTAATTTCAATAACAAAACCGTTTGTTTTAATTACTAAAATCCTTTTTAACGTAAGCCTACTTGATCAATATCAATACTAAGCTGTATGACATTTATTTGCCACTATCGAGCCAGTCTATAAATAGTCCCCGTTATACGCGGTTTCGCTTTACGCGGTACTTTGCCGGAACGCATCTACCGCATATAACGGGGGCTACCTGTATTATATATTTGTTTTGTCTCAGAAATTTTGTTTTAATAACATTCACAACAGTAAAAAGAAATTTATATTATGTTTGATAAAATATTAAAATATACATTTACCATAAACATGTGTTAGTTAATTAATACGCCATTTTACCGTAACCTAATTTCTGTATCTTGAGTTTATCTACACGACCCTGGAGTTTTTAAATAAGAGAATTTTGTAGTTTTTAGTATTTGACAGTAGCAAATTTGTTTCTCCATCTAGCCTGTGCTCTGACACTGATTCCTCTCAGTTATCTTTACCAGGTTTAATATTTACCTATTTTTGTTCCTGATTCTCTTCTTCCCCTAATATTTTTTTATAATATTCAATAGTGTTCTCAATTTACCTTGTTTTCTGTGAGCAGAAACCATACCATCAGTAACTCTATAACTCTTATACTTTTTCCATGAAATGTTATTACGGTCTTGAACATCTTTATGGTTTCCTTTACAGCCTCTTATAAAGCATTCTCGTATAATGGTAATGAATTTGTATAAAAGTAAATTTTAATTCCTTGTTATTTGTAGAATGTTATAACGGTCTGTGTAAAGAAAGAAGCAGATGCAGAAGAGGCTGAGACTGAACAGGTAATGTGCATAAACATTATTTAGCCCATAGCTAATGTGTTAGGTTGTTCAGTGTCAAGTACCACTTGAGATTTGGATCACATTCGTTTGTAGATATGTAATTAAAACAACAGAATACACAAACTGTATCATAGTGTTGTATATATATAAACTACATGAGATTAAGTAAGTGAAATCGCACACTTTGCAAGCGCGAGCATGCACACATACCATGTAGGTACAGAGTATGGATATTTATTGCAAAAGTTGAAAGGTGATTCTATATATTTCATATTTAGTATTGATCACCTCTTTATATAGTACTCTGTTACAGTCTATTCCCTTACCCCCCTTTTATATTAAAGTTTTTACTTACCTTTTCTTTCATTCGCTTGACTTAACGAAAAAACAGAAGATTCCCAAACTTAAAGGTCGCCACCAATATTTTTTAAAAAGGACAAATATGGAAACCTCGATACATTTTCCCATTATTTACTTTAAATTACTTACCAGGTCCATTTAGGCGAGATTTTCCATACAGGACAGGTTATGTTAAACAGGCGTAATGACTTATTCTAACACATGGTTATATATTGAACCAAATCTAAATTTATTTTAAGACAAAAACTGAATTTACGCATTAATAAAATAAACATTTCTAACGTGTGACAAATTATTATGAACCAGTACATAATTTAGAATTATATCTGTCCCCTTAGAGATCTCATTAATAAAATGTTTTAGTCGTACACTCGTATCGTTCTACCGCACTCACGTAACTGTTTGTATTGAATTTAGTATGTCTTTTTAATGTTCACCCATTACTTTGTTTGATACGTTATGTACATTGTAATATACATTATTATAGTCATCCAACTTTCTTTCGCTCGTACACCGTCTGTTACCACTGCTATTAAGCGGTATTTTAATACGCTACAATGTTTACACTTTACGGGATAGGCCGATTATAATGATTTCGGCCTATCTTGCACCCGAGGCCACCATTTTACTTGTAGAACTAGGAGACTACTATCTGCTGCTTACTACTGTTGGCTGTTAACACTCTGATGACAAACTGCTTACTGTGATTCGTAAAGCCTGCTGCTGGGGCAGTTACGTAATACGTCTAGTCTAGTTGTCTAGACAGTTGTTTATGCTAACAGTGTGTTAGTCTGAGGCACCTCACAGTTGAAAGCTAACAATTGAAAATTAAAACTGATTTGATATAAAATAAAACTGAAACTGGGGTAGCACACAATTCTGTACCGTTACAATACCCCGCCAATAGGAGATTGGATGCCGAAGCATACAAACTCTTATTGCCTAAAACCTAAGAGGATCAGTGAGGATATGGCGCCGCAACCCCCCTGAACTCTCTACTAAAATCATGGGACCTTCCCCCCCTAGTCTGGTGGCTGCGGCAGCACCCATCCGCTCTTACTGGACTTCTCTGTACGAGATCCCAACACCATAAGCTCGGACCGATACCCGCCACAGCATCACCTGACTCTATAACATTTAATTAAAAAATTAACAAACGGCCTTCCATCACTCCATATCCACAACTGATTTGTTTCCTCTTAGCCGTATTGGTTCATTATCCACAAAGTACTGGTTCATTTTGTTTTTATTATAAAATATATCTTAACCCTAGAAAATACAGTGTTAACAGAACAATATAGGTTTACAGTAGTACATATACGTTCCAGTCATATTAAATAACGTTCCCCATACAATATTGCCCAGCCATAATAACACATCAATTATACAAGTTATCCTTAATTGCTATTGGTGAATATATAATTTCTATTATATGAACAGTTATATGTACATCTTATTTTCCCAAACACTATCTCCGCTTAAACGTTCTTTCAGTTTTCAATTTTAAATGAATATTTCAATCATTGTTTTTCATCAATTAGCATTTAGTTTATAATTACAGTCAACATTCGGATCAAAACAGATTTGAATTCTGTAATACATTGATATTACAGATATAATAAAAAATGTACCTTTTCTATTAATTTAATTACCAAATTAATTTAATTTTATTTAATTAGCAATCTCAAAATTAATTACATTTTTCAAAATGATCCTACATAAAAATATTACCTACATTCCATCACATCTGGTATGTCTTTTGTTTCATAATAAGATTTACTCATCAGAATACTAATTCATCAGACTACAACATTCTTGTTATTGTCAACTCAGCATGACTGTAGATATTAGTCACAACAGACATCACACCTGTTTACATAAACAGTTGTATGCCAGACTTGTTTTCATAAACACTAATTCAGTCTCAACATTCATGATTACCTCACCCCTCATACCTGTACTTTTTATTTTCAACTTCTATAAATCTTTTAGTTAACATATTTATCAACTACTATCTGTTACAATTCATATTAAAATTAGTTTGGCTTTATTAATAAAATTAACCTTTTGTCAGTGAACAATTATATTAATTGTTTTATTTTAATAATTGATTAATTGATTATTTTACGAACCTTCACTCAAAACATTTTAGCTTTAGTTATATTATTTAAAGCACTTCGAATATAAACACACAATGCAAAATTAAATTCATTAATACCTCCTGTTTATTATTATTGTTAATTATAGTAAAATAATATTATTATTAAAATCAATTTCTACTCCATACACACATGGTTTACATAAAACATTTTTACAATACACACACCATTAATTTCACTATAATGTATTTACAAATCTTCATCATTAATTGTTCAATTTTACTACACTTCATTTTACTAAATCAGCGAGGTCATTACCATATACTGAAGTATTTAAAATGTCCATTCATTGAGTTTATAATCAACCTCCTCGTCAAAAATTAGTCTTTTCTGCACGTAACATTTTTCAATTTTATTGATACGCAACAACATCTTGTGTGTTATAGCCATAAAATTTTATTTTTTCCATTGTACCAAAATAATACCTAGGGTTACCCCCTATTATTACCTCATCATAAATCAAGTCGACATTATTTTTTGTCAAGTCTCCGTCAGTATTTTTTGTCATTACAATCGCATCATTGAAATTTTTATCCCAATAAACGTCAGCTGTTACTAATACGCTGACCCTTTCTACAGGTAATTGTATATTATTGTCATCAATATACTCATTATTTATCAAACAAAGTAAGTCTCTACTATTTTTACTATAATCATTTCTTTCAATATTTATTTCCACTACTAAACTTTCATAATCTCTACTTAATCTGAACAACTCTATCACTTTATCTCGCTCATAATTGCTTTCAATACCACAACATTTTATAATCTCACTCCACACAGAGGGCAATACCACTTTATTATTGAAACAGCATCTGGCCCTACCAGATAAACACAAACACCTTATTTGACATTCTAAAGACATTTTGTCTTCTACAAAAACTATTGAGGAACTCTTGTCCTCCATCAACACTTGTGAAGTCTCTGCTTCACATCTAACCCCATAAAAATTTGCCCCTCTTCACCCTTTACATTTAAACTATCTCTATACTCCCTTTCTAACTCATTATGATCACTAACTAGCAATCCTCTAACCTCAACTAATTTTCTGCTCTCAATATTACTACCACTATTACTCAAGTAATAGAGGTATACACCATTTTCAAATACCCTATTTGATACCCCATTTTCAAATACCTCTTTATTATTACTCAACATTATTTCACCCCCATTATAATCGTTATTTATTTTAACACCTACACTTACCTTGTAATTCATTACTTCATTATTTATATTCTCACTACACTTACCTGTGTCTTCATTATGATTAACCCTTATATTTTCGCTATCTTCACTTATTTCATCTGTACTTAAACTGAATCTATCGTCTGTAAAAGTATCGTCATCATTTTTACCTCCTCTATCAGAACTACTCACCTGGTTTAGGTCACTTTCTTTATTTTCTAGTAGCTTACATCTATCTCTTTCCCACTTCTCGTTTCGTTTTTTCACATCATTAATCCATTGTCTTTGTGAGTTTTTTATTTCCTCAAATTGACTTTTCAAATAATTCAATGTATCAGCCCATGTTAGACCTACACCGTTTTCCGGTACCTTGGCCATACTTAAGAAATATTATTATATAATACACTTTTATAAAAACTACACTAATTATTCACACATACGCCATTACCACAACCTGTCTTGTACTTCCAATCAGGCCTAAACCCATATCAGAAAATTCCATATGAGTCATCCTGGCAGGGTCGCCACTGTTACAGTCTATTCCCTTACCCCCTTTTATATTAAACTTTTTACTTACCTTTTCTTTCACTCGCCCTGACTTACAAAAAAACAGAAGATTCCCAAACTTAAAGGTCGCCACCAATATTTTTTAAAAATGCCAAATATGGAAACCTCAATACATTTTCCCATTATTTACTTTAAATTACTTACCAGGTCCGTTTAGGCGAGATTTTCCATACAGGACAGGTTATGTTAAACAGGCGTAATGACTTACTCTAACACATGGTTATATATTGAACAAAATCTAAATTTATTTTAAGACAAAACCTGAATTTACGCATTAATAAAATAAACATTTCTAACGTATGACAAATTATTATGAACCAGTACGTAATTTAGAATTATATCTGTCCCCTTAGAGATCTCATTAACAAAATGTTTTAATTTGGACTTATTCAATTGTATTTTAGAATGGTTCTGGTTTTTGTTAATAAAAATGTTCAGTACATATTACCCATCCGCTGCGGGTTCCTGTAGTTAGTCGTACACTCGTATCGTTCTACCGTAACTTGTTAACAAACTTAAATAGTCACTGTTCTGGGCGCAATTTGTTAACATACTTACCTATTTATTTTGATGTTGTGATTGTATGTTTTGGTGTTTACCTTTCACTACCATAATTATTGTGTATTTCATTCTGGTTCGGCGGCCATCTTGTAGTGCCAACTTCGTGATTCAAAATTTTTATGTTCGGGTCCCAGGATTCGATTAAGCGATTGTCAGAGACAGGACAATTGTGCGGAATAGTTAAATCAGACAGCGTAATACATATATAGTTGCCGTTTAATAACATAGAAAATTAAGATCAATCAACATTAATAAAAAAAACAAAATGGAATCCTTACACTAAATTGACAAAATGGCGGATACATATTCCGCTGTATTACAGTTCTGTTATTTTCTATTATTCAGGCATTAATCTTGTTATGGAATTTTTAATGAATTTATATTTGACTGCAACTGCCCATGTTACTTAGTAATTGATCAATTCTTATATTTAAGAGAACACAAACCAACGTCTCATAGAAACATTATTCATATGTACTAGTACGGCCCATACACACACACACCCACTCATTTCGTCAAAATTGAATTAACACATACATTGAATTTTTGTAATTTTGAGCTCAACGTTAATAATAATAAAGAATGGAATAGAGAAATAGCTGGATTTTCCTGTATCTGCGTATAAAGTCTCCGTTGTCCTTATTTTGTGGTCATGGTCAAGCAGGTGTTCGGCCGATCATCCCAAAGGTCTCTTTGTCTGCACTGATTCTAATTTACATTGTTACTAGTTACTTTGATACTTCTGATAAAGAGTGATTACTGTATGTTACCACATTGTTATTTTGATTAAGACACTTTCGCTGGCAAAAACTGCCGGCGATTTTACAGCGTGTTGAAGCCTTGATGGTCTGATGCTGACTGGGGACATGCAAAGCACATATTTTGTGTATGTGTTAGCGCATCCACGTCATTGTCTTTTGTTCAAAATTGGCTCACGCCCTGTTATCATGTCATTGTTTGTTAGGTCATCACTGATTTTAATGACGTCCCGTCTTCTGGACCAATGAGAATGGCTATTTACAATCTGTTTCCACTTGGATGGCCATTTTGTATGTTCGTCTCTGCACGTCTGCTCCTGACCTTGGAATCGTTGTGATCTATTAGAATATGCGTCGTTGTCTCTTCACAAAGGAAAATCGTTCTCTCCATGTATGTGTGTGTGTAGTACAATAAAAATACGATAATTTTTTACCACTCATACCATAATTCTGACATCAAGATTTTCGTACTGTCACAAAACCCCCTCAATGAAAGATTTTATGTCAAAACATAAAAACTTTCATTGACTCATTCACACTCTTCTAAAAGCATCAGTTCAGATATGTCGCCACAACCCCCTGTAGTGTTAACATAAAAGAATTACAATCACTTACCCTTGGTCTGATGATGATGATCGCACCCTCTGACCTTACTGGACTTCTCAGGAGAGATCCCAACACCATAAGGCCATGAGGCACTTAACGCTCCTGTTCTGACGCTCCGGCCAGCTCAGGACCGCGGTCACAACACCATCAAACTCTGAAACATGCAATACAAATTTTAATATAGTGGCCTTATCTATTCCCATATCCACAACTGATATGTCTCCCCTTAGATGCATTGGTTTGTGTTTTGAGACGTTGGTTTTCTTAACTCATCAAATAACCAAACAAAAATACAAAATTTAAACAGATAGCCCTCTCCATTTTTTCAAACATTCCTACATTTATAAAAAAAACTCTCCGACTCCAGTCAACCATAATTACTCTCTTTACCACATGAAAATAGCTTATTATACTAAACATATAACAAATTTTAATTTCTCTAACAACAACCACTAATTCTACTATTTTACTTCATATAACATTGAAACATATACCTATCATGGCAAACAACTTCAAAGCTCTTTATTTTCTTTACTCATTTTCTTTATTCTTATTTTCTTTGCAACAGAACAAATTCATTTTTCTTTGTTCAGAACCACTGTTATCTTTATATTTTTAACACATTAATAAATTTACCGTCGCTACCCCTGTAATGACCTCCTAACCACACACACTATGACCATCAACATAATAAACACATAATAAAACATTGTACATCATAAAACATTAAACACTAACATTGAACAATTCACATTACATAATTCATATTTACATAACTTGTAGCAAACTTTATAAGATATTACTACCAACAATTCTCTATTAACTTTTATTATTTAACATTCATCATATGAGATTCTATAAAACAATTTCCACTTTATCATTTACCTTTCAGTTACAATTACCTTCCTACCATGAATTTTCTTTTTCTAACCCATTTATCCTTATTAGTTTGGGTGACTCTCTATTATTCACTATTCTCTCTATCTTATTTTGGCATTTGTCAACCTAACCTTACTCACCTCTTTTTTCTACTAACAACCGCTTCTAACCATTAACATATTATGACACCAATATCTCAATAATAACCCCCTTCACTAATCCAATTTGAAACCTCTGGCACCGCTCATCTTTTTGTACTAGTATGTGTGTTCCCTACTCTAACCAACTCATTCCCTTATCGGTTCCTGACCCTTTCAGGTAACCCTTTCTGGCGCTAAACGGTCCCTTCCTGTCCCAACACCTTTCGTTGCGGACTCCCTACACCACTACCCTTACTACAAAATATCACCATCAACAACAAATATAATTACCATTCACATTACTCACCTCTACATATAATCACTAACCACTGTGACCCTAAATATCTAACACCCTCTTTATATATTATCAGTATCTCAAAACTCTTATTTTCACTAACTCCCATTAACTCTATTTAACTAACTCCAATGCCTCTATTTATAATTATTACCCAAACTCTTTTACAACATTTCAACTTAATATACCACTAGAAAATTCATCACTTATCTACTAACAACAATACCTCTCAATATTCAAATATATCACCTGCTTCATCATTTACTAATCATTAGACTCTGAATCTCATAATATCATTTAAAATCATTATCAACTTCATTAAATTATTTAAAATTCTACCGTAAAACAATACATAAAATACACAACTACAAGAATACACAAATACATTGACATTAATATACACAAAAAATATACAATCCACATTATCATTAAATCGTTTCTCATAAATCAGTTCATAAGCAGTCCGTTTCAAAACACTGTCCACATAATTAAATGTTTATAAACACAATAAAATGTTTACCCTCCATCGTCAAATAATAGTCGAATCTTAAAACTATATACATTGTTTATTATTAGATATCTTATACTAACATCATAAATACATATACAATTCAAATGTTCATCATTATCCCCAAACTCATTTAACCTGTCATGATTGGTCATTGTCCTGTCACCTCCTGTATAATCAGTCCTAATTAGGTATTTTGTAAAGTCATTATTCTCTTCACCTCCTACTACTTCAGTTTTATTACCAGGTAAGTACTTACTATATTCATTATATATCATCTCTACACCTAACCTTTCCATAAACTCTTCATAATCTCTACTTATCTTAAAAATCTCTACTTCTCTTTTTCTCTCACAATACCTCTCACTTTTAAACCATCTCTCTCTATCACACCAAGCTACATTCTCTCTCTATATATTTGCATAGGGCACTACTATTTCATAAAAACACCTCCTGGCCTCACCAGGTACACTAACACAAAAAACTAAGGGATCATTTGGAGACCACACGTCTCCCACATAAACTCTAGAGGAACCTTCATCCTCAAATAACAACTTCGGAGTCTTTACTCCAACTATACCACTGGGAAAATTTGCCCTCTGCTCACTATACTCACTTAAACTCTCCTTAAGTGGGGGACTTTCACTCTCATCTACAACTGTTACCTCACCATTAACCTCTACTCTCATTAAAATCTCATTATTACTACCAACATCCACACTATTATTTCCTATTACCATATTTTTATTTATATTATCATAATTTCCACTACTACTTACATTGTCTTTGTTTCTATCTAATTTGTCTATTTCTCTACTCTTATTTTCTAACTCTATCTCATTAATTCTCTTGTCAACATTAAAATTTGGTTTCTGCATTTCATTTTTTAATTCTACTTTCTCCTCTAATTGATTCAATTTTACATTTTGTACGTTGTTTTGTTTCTTTAGTTCGTTCTCAAGACTATCAAACTTTTCGTCAATTTGTTCTTTTAATACACTATTTTGTGTTTTAATTAGTATAAACAAATCTTCTAACAATATCTTACTCTCGATTGCCCTAGGCGTTGAATTTGCGCTTATTCCGTCTAATAAAATTGACTCTGTAGCTGTATTATTTATTTCTATGCTGTTATTACTTTCTGCCATTTTACTCATATTTATAATGAATTTTTTTTTTTTTTTTTTAGTAATTGTTCTATATTTTACTTAAACAATAATATAACCTATTATCTACATACCAGGTATGTCTTACGTATTTCTTCCTTTCTTCCGACAATCCTCCGTCTCTGACTCCGGCTTATTGTATAAACTTTTATTTATATCATGTCACCAGTTCGGGCGGCATTTGTTAACAAACTTAAATCATTTGTCCCTGTTCTGGGCGCAATTTGTTAACATACTTACCTATTTATTTTGATGTTGTGATTGTATGTTTTGGTGTTTACCTTTCACTACCATAATTATTGTGTATTTCATTCTGGTTCGACGGCCATCTTGTAGTGCCAACTTCGTGATTCAAAATTTAAAATATAAGATTACCATGAACATGTGTTAGTTAATTAATACGCAATTTTACCTTAACCTAATTTCTGTATCTTGAGTTCGTCTACAGGTCCCTGGAGTTTTTTTGAATTTTGTAGTAATTACTTCTTTTGAGTAAGTGTAATTGGTTTCCATATTTGCTCCTCAAAATATGGTGGCGGCCCTGTGGAATTTTCTGTGTTAATGTAATTCATAAATAGATCATAATAAGCCGGGGGGGGGGGGGGGGTAAAGTTTTTCTTCTCTTGTTTATTTTTTGTACAGTTACAATTTCAGATTTATGTTCCCTTAACAAGTGTATCCAACGTGTCCGTGGCCATCTTGTCCTCTGCTTATCTTGATTTAATAGGGCGATGTCGTGTGAGGCATAAAATTGTGTAACTTAATGTATACGTGTGTATGAAAGAAATTAAAGTGGCCAGTTCCTGGTTTCTTCTTCTTGTCTTGTTTTTTCTACGTTCATAAATAAGGTTAACGTTCATGCATGCACACGCGCGCGCACATGTATGTGTGTGTGTGTGTGTGTGATAAGTAAAACACTGTGTCTTGACTGCTCTTCTTGTCTTTGTTGCTGGAGGTTTTTTCAGTGTTCAAAAGTAAGGTTAACCTTCACACAAATGATTAATGAATGTTGAGGAAAAAGAAGTGTGTATATGGGCGTGTTGTCTGTCTGGGTAGAGATAAAATGTGTGGGACAGGTAGCCTTTGCGAAAAAGCACCTTGATGTTTATGTGTGGACATAGATTTTGTGTATTGGTGTAACCTAATGAAAACAATCATTCTCCTCGCTCACAGTGCGAAACAGTATGTGTGAAATACAAACGACATCAATCATGTCTATAAGTATAATTACTCCATCAAAAATGATACAATAAATATACACAGTTATCCATTACATAATGCAATAAAACACACACATATGCATAAAGTACTTATAGAATTGTCAGATCGTTTTAACATTAGCAGTGAATCTATAACATGTCCATGTACGGAATTAGGGAGTTACAAATGCAACCGCTGTAGAATGAATAAATAGAAAATCACTAGGTCATACCTTATAGAAAAAAAAATGTAAAACTTCATGTTCACATGATATTGAAAGCTGTAGTAAGTGTGGAACCGAGCTAAGAAATACTGTTCACTCTGCTCCATTTCTCGAATACAAATGACCATATAGCAGATCACTTGATCACGTCCTCCTCCACTGCACCGTAACAAGTGCTCAACAAGTTGGGTAAGTTCCAAACAATCTGCGGAAAAATCAACGTATTTGTAGAAACAAGGTAGATCGCGATGCAAAATTAAAGTTTTGCAAAGTTATGGGAGTCCCTGTACTATGTAAAGGGACACACACTATGGGTGTGAATTATGGGCAATAACGAAAAAAGACGGTAAAATACAGACCTCGAAATGGCATTCTCAAGAGTAGTTAAAAGGTGTTCTAAACAACTTGACCTTATAAGAAATAAGGCCATAAGAGAAGAGTTAAAAATTTTTAACTTGAATGAAAAATTAAAAGATTACAAACAACAGTGGAAAGAACACTTAGAAAGAATGACAGATTCCAGACTGACCAAACAAGTCTGGGAATTCAAACCTATAGGACACAGGTGTGTGGGTAGACCCAGGAAGAGATGGCTGGAGGATTTTTAAGATGGAACAGGCAGCACCTTGCCTATGCCTTGTTGTGAAGATGATGATGGTGTATCAAGCATGTCAGTAAATGGTGCTTTTTCTATGCTAACAGTTTATTTCATATTTTAACACATCCCTGGTACAGATTGTTTCCAAGTTAAGGCTTTATAACTCGCACATGTTGTTAGTTGTTTGTTTTTTACCTTTGCACTTGTGTACTTATCCGTGGTTTCTCCTTACTTCACAACATTACATAACCATAGTGGCAACAACAGTGCAGAATGGGCCACATGTTTACCATGAGTCAGCTGACAGGCAACTCGCTTATTTTATTGTGTTGATAGCATTTCTGTGCAGAACCTTGTTGTGACTGCCTTTGAATATATATTTTTTTAATCGAGTTTACAGCATGTGTGCATACCGTCTTCCTTGCTTAAGGTCAAAATGTACCTTGCACATTTATAAGTGTATAAGGTACCTTATAAATGTACCGTCATGCTTGCTATGACTCTCATTTATTATATAATTTACAATAAACAAATTGACTCCTTAATTCTGCAACTGCCCTATAGAAGTCCCATTACAGCAGGTAGATTCACAGGTGTTAACTCCATTCTTCTTTATAGCACTGTTCAGACTCAGACATCTGACCAAAATTTCTCTACCGTACCTAGAGAAATTTATTGAATATTTTTAATTTCTTTATCTCAATATGTATTTTCCTGTATTTGGAACATGTTTTCGGGGGAATCTTATTGTTCCCATCCTCAGCCTTCCTAATTTTGTATCTTGTGGAGTACTTGTGTTTTGGTTGATTGTTGTTATGCTTTCCTGTTGGTTTTTGGTATTTTATACTGATATTATTGTGTGTGATTGTTGTGTATATATTAACTTTTTGAGTATTTTTGATGTTGAGTGGTTTCAAATTGTGTCATGTTTTGTATTGATTTGTGCATTAGTTTGTTTAGTTTTGTGTTTGAATATTTATAAATAGGCCGTAACATCTTAAGGCAAAGAAATTATAAATATTAAATAAATTATATATGCATCAAGAAATAGACTAGCAAAAAGTGTTTGAAATGTTTGTGTGTGTGTGACCAATTTAAACAGTTGCAGTAATGTTTAGTTTGTTAAAACAGCCGTAAATGGTGTATTTCACTGGGGAAAATAATTTATATTTTGTTTTATGGTAGATATTTTATTTATATTTATTTTGTTACAGCATTTTCAGGACATCACTACAATTATAAAAGATGAAATTGTTTTAGAAGACGTGGAAAAAGAAAAGAATACACAAGAGGTAAAGTTTTTTTTTTTAATATACAATCAATCTTCCATCTACATGTAGGTAAGATTCATGGTAGATCAGTCTTCCATTGAAGGCTGTCACTTTATTAACAAAATATTTTTGAAGTTGAACATTTATAGTTGAAAATTAGATTCAGTCTTAGCCTTTCCGGTGCTCTGGGTGGGTATACACATGAAAGTTTTATGTCCCTATGGTGATCCGATTTGGTAAGTCGCACGTCGTTTTAAATTGGTAATGTTCTCAGAACGGTTTAGTATGCCTATGGCAGTGACACATGGAACAAGCATTGTGCGTACAAGGTCAACGAATTGTCTGTAGTTATGAGTCAGCTGTTGAAACAAAGGCAGTTCATTCAGTGTGTCTGGTGTCATGTAGAAGTTGAGATAATTCACAGATGAGTTTTTGTAAATGCTGCTATTAAATTATATGTATATTTGTTGTTGTGGCGAGTTCCTTTTAGTTACATTTGCAATTGACAGTTGAGTGTTGCTCAGGTTGTGTAATCTTTGCTGTTAGCAATAAATGTAATTGTTGTTGTGGCGAGTTTATTTTTTATCTACATTTGCTAATTGACAGTTGAGTGTTTTGAGATTGTGTAATCTTTGCAGTAAATGACATGTATAATTGTTATTGCGGCCTGTTTTGTAAATGGTAGAGTGCTCCGCGCGTATATACACACTGCTGCTGAAAATGTGGCGCACAGGCAAAGTATAACAGCTCACACATGTTGGCAGGAAAAAGGTTCAAACATTGAGACACCTGAGATGTCTTGCATTGGTGCTTCACCCAATAAGGTGAGTTCTAATTGATTGGGGTTGATGATTCAATTTCAGTTATTAGTTTATACAATAACATTGAATTTCCTGTACCAGTGAAACACTTGAATGTTGTCTTCTACACTTTTGTTCCTTGTGAGTAATGGGTAGGTTGATGGTTGTTATCAACACTTAATATGAATACCTTGTGAATACATCAATAATTGAATGAACGAATGAAATTTTGTTTTTACTCAACCTTTTTTTTTAGTATTTGTCTTTCTGTCTGTTGAGGTATATCTCACGATTACTACTTTTCAATGCATCAAATGATTTTTGTAAACCTTCGCCTGTGTGTCTGTAACTCTACCCTACAGAACCCTATTGTTTTTGACACTGACCCTGCAAAATGTAGGTGGTAGAGTGGCAAAAATGTGTGAGGGTGAAAATTTGGAAAAATCACAAAAGTCCATTGGAATATTGAATTAAAGAGATCTTTATGAATTTAGCTTCATTTTTAAAAATCTTAAAATTTTGGGATGCCAGGGGCCAAAAGTGAGGGAAAATTCAGATAAAATTGCAAAAATTCAAAGGGATTATTGGGCATATGGTATGTGGGATATCAAAGGGAATATTAACTAAAATCTGAATATAGTGGTGAGCTTTAGAAATTTCAATATTTTGGAATACAAATTTGTAACACAGCACCCTAGAATGGAATCAGAAATTATTAAAATCTGGCCATGGTCAGACTGAAGAATATTTTAACACAAATTAGATGTTCAGAATTTTTAGCCTGTATTGTGTGCTTACTATACAGTTGTTACATTTCTGAACAAAAAATATGGAATTTTTAATTAAGAAAGTTGTGTTAGTGGTTATAATCACTATTGTCAGTCCATTGTTAAGCAGCAGGGAAATGGGTAGTAGTCGGTACAACTAATTGGAGGAATGAAGCACCTAGACAACACACAAGTTATGGACTTCACAAAATCAGTGGGAGCTCAGTATATTATCTGAAATGAAGACAGATAAACCTGTTTGAAATGATTTGCTGTAAACTTCTTACATGTAGTGGCACTTCTCCTGTGTGTATAGTTTGCTACATTGTAATGGTCTATCTCTTACCCCCCTTATTATTTAACTTTTACTTACCTTTTACTTCACTCGCCCTGACTTACCAAAAACAGAAGATTCCCAACTTATAGGTCGCCACCAATATTTTTAAAACAAAAGGACAAATATGGAAACCTTAATACATTTTCCCATTATTTACTTTTAATTACTTACCAGGTTCGTTTAGGCGAGATTTTCCATACAGGACAGGTTATGTTAAACGGGCATAATAACTTCCTCTACCACATGTTATATTAATACGAATCTTATTTTAAATCAAATAATTATTGGTTATTATAATTATAGAAATAATACAGACCTGATGAACATTAACAATATTCGGACACAAATTATACTATAGCCAACCAGTCTTTGCCTATTTCCCCTTTTTGTTTACACACTCACTCTCCCACTCTCTTTAATTACCCCACTGTTTGAGATCTCATTCCTTATGGGTGTACCCCTTCTATTGAAACAAGTAAATAATGGATTAATATTGAATTAAATATTTTCACTGTTATTTATCACCACATGGTCACATATTATGTAGTAAGACTGCGTTCAGTCAACCATGGCGGTACTTTTACATTTCTTTCTAGTACATTCTGTGTGTTTTGTATGTGTGTGTGTGTTATTTGTGTACATTGTTTTTAGTACCTAACATTTTTAAAACCTTTCTCATTCACTCGTTTAACTGCAAGTTCCATTTCAGCACAGTTTCAGAATCAACTTTGCTAAACACCCTTTTAATCCCTTCCTATCACCGCGTATGGGAGCTGTCACTCACCCTTATTACAAAAACATGTAACTTTAATTAATAACCTTAAACTTTATTCTGTTTATCTATGAAGCTGTTGTGGCCTATGTCTGTTTTCGGACGCCATCTTTTAATTGTTGCCAACTTCGTAAACGAATACTTACTAGGTCCAGAGTTCTTTGAGCGTATTTTGGAGAACAGATATGGTTTATTCAAATAAATGATTCAACTCTCCTTGTTTTTTTAAATAAACTTGGTGTTATTCAAAACATTATTTTAGATTCTGTATGGTCAAAGGAACCCATTAAATTGACTTATTTTGTATTATCACTACAATATTTTCTCTCCCTCTTCTACACGTTTACTATGTGAACACTGACTTGGTACATTATTTATTAAAATTTTCCCTTCTGTTATGAGGTTACAAAAATTAAATTCACTAAGACACAAGAAAACAGAATTTGAAAACATTAGACTAAATTCTCTTAACGCTAACCAGTGCTATTAATTACATAATTTCCACTCGCCCATACATACACATACTCTCACCCGGTACATAATTTAGATTCCCCTTTAGAGCTCATTTTATTTTTATTTCTTAATTTTGCATGATTTTGATTAATTTTGTTCGTAATTTTGTGTAATTTACTTCCCTTATTTAGTCCTTGGATGTACGTCCATAAGATGTCTCCTCGTGCACGCACTACATTGCTGTCTCCATTTTCACTTTTACTCCAGAAACTGTCACTCCAACTTAAATTTGTCACTGCATTTACCTCGTTATTGAAAATACTGGTTTCATTTAAATTTCACATTTTGGTGTGCGGGCGAGACGAAAAACTGTACTCAGCCGGCGGGCGAGCGAACGGCCCACGTCCGTAGTTGTTAGATGTCCATTGCCGTCTGCCTTTGTTACATGCAACGCAGAACGCTGTCGATGCTCCGTCCATGCCTTACATTCCAAGTGACGTATTGCTAGGTTCGGCCGTGACGTCATATATTGTGATCTCGTTTTACAAAGTTCAAATGTCATACGGCTAATAATAACTGCATTTCTTGCGTCCTGATGGTGACCTTGACACTAATTCGCTCACATTGCATACGTCATAATTTCAAATAAAATTCACAATTATTATTTCTCCCCAAATTACCCCGGTATGGGCCTAACTGTACTGTTACAAACGACCCATATATGCAATTTAATTTCTTTCTTAATGTTCTCTATCTGTCCACTACCTTTTACTTCTTGATTATATTATAAAATATTCCTTCATTTTTAAATTTAGTTTTAGTATTCATTTAATTTTCTAACACTTTCTCTCTTTCTTTCAAAATTTCTAACTCTTCTCTAAGCCTTCTTTTAACTGTGTTACTCACTACTTTCCAAATTTGATAGTCTTCTAAAGGATTAACAAACTTATGGTTCTCTTCTATGGAATATATTGCATATAACAAATTTGTTGTTCTATTACCTTCTCCACGTTTGTGGTTAGTTAACCTGCATTAGAATTTCCATCCTGTCTCACCTAGATACACTTTGTTGCATTATTTAGATTTTAATTTATAAACTACGCTTCTCTGTAAGATTGGGATTTTTTCTATGTTT
This sequence comes from Magicicada septendecula, assembly GCA_034769895.1. NCBI lineage: Eukaryota > Metazoa > Arthropoda > Insecta > Hemiptera > Cicadidae > Magicicada > Magicicada septendecula. Next base: position 20,280,332 of record CM068367.1, on the reverse strand, counting down.
ATTTCTTGTCTTATCAAATACTGTTTCACGTTTTTTAATTGGTATATCTACTCATATTTTTTAAAACATTGTATAATTTTTCTGGTATTTGATCCTATGTATGTCAGTGACCATGCATAATTCTTTTGTTATCTCCCTATTTTTTGTTTCTGTCTTTTTTAAGCACCTGTAAGCTCTATAACAAAATGAATTGATTTCCACCATTTTATTTGTCGTACTTCATTTCAGATAATATACTGAGCTCCCACTGTTTTTGTAAAGTGTATAACTCATGTATTGTCTAGGTAGTTCATTCCTCCAACTAGTTGTACTGACTACTGCCCATTTCCCTACTGCTTAACAATGGACCGACAATCTCTTTGTAGATGCCCAAGTTCCCCATATCTAAAAAGCTTTGGTCTTCCATACTTTCTACCTTCATACTGTGGTGTCGAACATTTAAGACTCTGTCTCTTATTCTTCCTCTTAATCATTTGTGTCATCACAATCTGTTAGTGTGCACACTTTATGATTCACCCAACCAGACACTGGCTCAGCGGCCTCAAACTGTGGAGCATAGACAAGGGCATCCACTCTATTCTGGTGTATCGTAACCGTTGTTGTAGTTCACTATCTCTGACACCATCAGTAAATATCTGTATCACCGATGTCATTCAAAAATTCTCTGGTGCTCTATGATAGGCCAGTCTAACTAGCAAGTCAATACTTGCTTAAAACTGATCTGCAAGAGTTCTGGCTGTCAGGTGACACTTTCCATAGTAGCTCTAAGGCAGATACTTGACAGAAGAATAAGTAAAACCAATAATATGTGCTTGTGATTTCAAATTGACAAAGGTATATTGTCCAGTAGTGCTTCCATCAGATGTTGAGCCCTTCATATGAATAGGCATGAATGCAGTCCAGTCAAAGTAACTCTCTCTGTTATCTAATTTTCTGTATTTTTTTTTTGGACTTTACCTTTTTTGGTACAATCTGTTGAGCAATTTTATTTGAAACACAGGGTTGATTTTTCATTGACTGTTCAACTTCTGTTATTTTATATTTGCAGTTCACTTCTGTGCTACAGACAATCGTACCTCTTGTCCACTGAGATCACCATGTAATTCACCCACACCTCCACTTAGTAGAACACAACTCTGCACCAGTATGCTCTTGCAAATGCCTTTGTTCCTATATCAGTACTTTTATGTGTTCTGTTTCTTGCTTACGTTCGTCTTTTTGCCATTATATCTAAGCAGGGATGCTTTTTATATTTCCTCTGCTAGTCATTGTTTCTCATCCTGTCATTTCTCTGCTTTTTCTGCCTCATGGTGTCATTTCTCTGCTTCTTCTGCCTTCTGTGATTATTGTTCTATTTGCAATAGCAAATGCACTAGTAAAATTGTAAACATTTCTTGGTACTGTTGCCCTAGTAATTGATTATGATAAAAAGTTTTGATTAATCACACACACACACACACACACAAAACGATACAAATTAACAAACATAGCAGACTCATTAACTTCAGATATTGGTAATTCAGTACACAGTATAGTTTTAAAAATGTCAGTTTTGTACAGTATAGTTTTAGAGGCCATAGAAGGGATGATAAAAACAACTAGATGAGCACGACAAACAACTAGATGAGCATGACAAACAACTAGAAGAGCATGACTGAAAACAAGGGGAATTCATAAGAAGACAAATGGAGGGTTGTGAAAAAAACATTAATAACTGAAAATAAAATTCTTGTAGACACATTTCAAACATAAATCAACTTGCGTAAAATGAAACTGGATGAAAATTATATAACACATGAACAAAAGTTAAAGGAACATGAAAATAAACTCACAGAAATTGACAAGACTCCATGAACACGGACACAAACACACAATTACAAAAACAAATTGACAATTTGGGGTTGGGATGTATTATACAGTGAAATCAAATCACATATATATACCATAACGTACCGGACATTACCACAATAATAAAACAAGGCAGAATAAAGAAACAGGTCAGGTACAAAGAATGACAGGAAAAGTACTCATTGGAGGACCAGGGGAAAAAGAGCAAGAGGGAGGGGAAGAAGAATATGGGTGGATGATGTAGATGAAGATTTAAAATGACTGGGAGTCAGAAGCTGCAAAGACTCGCACAGGATAGAGAGGAGTGTAGACACGTCATTGTGGAGGTCAGAGTTCTTCATGAGCTGTAGTGCCCTGGAGTAAGTAAGTATACCATAACAGAAGAATAGACTCAACTTCTAAAGTTTTATGGAGATGAAAATGATAACCCAACAGAGTTCCTGAGGCAATGTGAAAGGACGATAGACACTATTGTAAAGCAGTTGACTGGCCAGGACAAAATAAACTTCATTACAAAATGTTTTTAAGTGTCAGTGGCACCATGGTATACAATTATCTGAGACCAGGTCACAGCATACGAGGACTTCCTCCAAACTTTTGAGACCCGATACTAGAATCTGCATGTCCAGCTCAAGGTACGTAATCACTTTGAGTTCAGTAAGTACGTATATGGGCAACACGTGGAAGAACAATATGTAATACAACAGGTGGCAAAGTGAAACATCAGCATCCCCAACTTAATGAAGCTGAACTTATGCACAAATTGGCCTATCTTGTCTACCAGAACATCAGAGTTGTGGTGATGACAAGAGGTATAAGCAGATTGGAAGATCTGGTATTTGTCTCAGTGGGAAGACCTCATGAACAAGGGTCAAAGTCTAGGTCCTGGTAGGATAATTAACAAGTACTCCACCTAAATACACACGAAAATACTGAACATAAACCAAGGAGGGAGAATAAAAAAATTAATAAATCAGGAAAAACCTTCTGTACCCACAATGAAGGGAAACACTGTAACACATGTGATGTGTGGTTAGCTTTGTTGTGTCATTTACTACGTTTATACTAGGCTACAGAGTTTTGTAATTTTTTAATAGAAATAATACTCCTTTTGATAGTTTTTATTAGAAAAAATACTTCTTTTAAATATGAATTTTTTATTGTGAATTATTATTGAATATTTATCCGAAAAATTTTTAGAATAGGCTGAGCAAAGTGACAGCAGTGAGAAATACACGGATTCTGATCCTGGCTTTGCAGTCAGTGTATCTTGTAGATTACGTTGTTAATTATAGAAAGTATAACAAAATAAGTGTGTAATTTATTTTAGGATAACATTAAACTTAAAATTTTTATACATATCTAAAAACAAGCAGTATTACGAAAAAGTGGTCCATTTCACAGTGTGGAACTGTTCGTAAGTTGATCGCACTCAAAATGTTAAGTACAGTGGAATGGTGTGTAAGGATGTGTAGCCATGTTTGTAGTATGCACGTGTGAGGGTACAAAATTATTTTATTGAATATATATGAAAAGCATGTTAATTTAAATAATTTTTGTGATATGTAAATTTTTGAGATGGGACATACCAGAATGTTCAAAATAAAAATGTTCGACCTAATTAATGACGGTAATTATTTTAAAAATTAGTAACTAAATATATGGTTTTTAAGTAAAAAGGGTTTATGGCCATAAATTCGATTGTAAAAATATTCAGGTTTTTTGAACAAGAATTGTTCTGTCAGAACCCTTCTACGACAAGAACTTTTATTATCTGTAGAAAATCATGCATATTACCTAAGAACCAATATGATTTGCGAATTCAGTTGAAAATTACTTTTAACGGATAGATCAGTCTCTCTTTGGAATCGATAACATGCAATTGTCACTTGGTACATGATCATTGACCTCCCAATCACCACACACACACAAGTTAGAAAATTGCTAGAGTAGCTGCGGGAAATATAGTAGTGCTATTCTGTGAAAGTGCAAGATATCCAATTAGGTATATAGACGCTTTAAGCTGACTGCAAAAAGGGTGTTAGCATAACACACCATTTTAGTAATCAGTATTAGTTTGCCGTGAAAGTATGTAACCAGGAACAACCCATCATCTGAAGCATCTTAGCCTAGTAAGACTATCGAAAAAAAAAGGCAAATTTCCAGAAACGGCCACTTATGGGCTTTTTTTTTAAACGATAGGTTTAGTTAGTGTTTACCTAATTCTTCAATGGTTTTCATTCCTTGTATGTATATTTATTTATTATATGTATATATTTTAATTCCTAATCTTATATTTCAGTTCAATTGATATGCTAATTTTAACACTAACTTGTGTTCAGTGAATTTTGATGTGTTTACTCTCTTCAACAGGCTGAATGATGTTCTCTTCAAGGGTAAGTTTTCCTTGTGTTTTAATATCTACCATAATTGGTGTCTTACCTGTCTTTGTGTATCAATATTCCAATAGCAGCAATATTCAAACGAGTCTTATATTGTTCACAAATGAATCATGTGGCAGCAGAATCTTGAAAATGTTTATTTACTATGCAAGCTTCTCTGTCAATTATATTAATATGTATAAATTCCATTTCTCATTCAATATTCAGATGGAATTCAGTTTGATTGTTCTTCAATCGTTAAATATTAAATTAGTCCTCGCTTCTGTCTGTGTGGGATGCAGAATCAGCTGCACCGGTCTTCTCTATATTTCCATTCTTGCATAGTCCTTTGTTGTTTTGGTGGACGATAGGAGTTTGCAATGAGTACTTCTGACTGCTAACACTTGTGTCTTACTAATGTGTTCACGTACTATTTTACTGACTTAAAATCACACACACAGAGCTTAAAATGAACAGGTGTTCACTTTGACAAGCTACAGCTTGTAAGCTTTCCCTGCACATACACATAGCACTACTTAAAACTATTTTTAACAACTATATATTAATTATTTAAAAAAATTCTAGTGTGGTAAAATATGCAAATGTGTGTGTGCGTGTGCGCCATTCACCATTCAATTATATACGAATTTGCTTGTAAAAGTCTACTGTTCTTCCTATGAAAAGTAATGCAATACTGTAATCATACATAGGGTAAGGTTAATTTTTGCAAGCCGAAAGATACATCATAGGTAGAACATGATTTTTAACACTAGTTTCTACTGCTTCAGTGTTCCAATTATGAATTATTACAGTTGTGTATTCATTTGTTCCAGTGTTACTTATTTACACCCATGAATAATATCTGTGAAGAAGAGGATTCTACTCTGGATTGTGAACTATATAGGAGAAAGTCAATTCAGAATACTCTAGGAGACCATCTGTCACCACACAAGTTAATACAATCTGGTATTAAGAAGTACCAGTGCGATGTTTGTTCAAAATTATTTACTCAGTCAAGTGATTTGTCAAAACACAAGTTAATACATTTTGGCATTAAGAAGTACCAGTGCAATGTTTGTTCAAAATCATTTACTGGTTCAAGCAACTTGTCAAGACACAAGTTAATACATTCTGGTGTGAAGAAGTACCAATGCGATGTTTGTTCAAAATCATTTACTAATTCAAGGTACTTGTCAAAACACAAATTAATACATTCTGGTGTGAAGAAATACCAATGCGATGTTTGTTCAAAATCATTTATTGGTTCAGACAAATTGACAAAACACAAGTTAATACATTCTGGTGTGAAGAAATACCAATGCGATGTTTGTTCAAAATCATTTACTCAGTCAAGCCATTTGTCACAACACAAGTTAATACATTCTGGTGTGAAGAAATACCAATGCGATGTTTGTTCAAAATCATTTACTCAGTCACGTGGTTTGTCAGTGCACAAGTTGATACATTCTGGCATTAAGAAGTACCAGTGCGATGTTTGTTCAAAATCATTTACTCAGTCGGGTAATTTGTCACAACACAAGTTAATACATTCTGGCATTAAGAAGTACCAGTGCGATGTTTGTTCAAAATCATTTCCTCAGTCAAATGGTTTGTCTCTACACATGTTAATACATTCTGGAATTATGAAGTACCAGTGCAAAATTTGTTCAAAATCATTTACTCAGTCACGTGGTTTGTCAGTGCACAAGTTGATACATTCTGGCATTAAGAAGTACCAGTGCGATGTTTGTTCAAAATCATTTACTCAGTCGGGTAATTTGTCACAACACAAGTTAATACATTCTGGCATTAAGAAGTACCATTGTGATGTTTGTTCAAAATCATTTACTCAGTCAAATGGTTTGTCTCTACACAAGTTAATACATTCTGCCATTAAGAAGTACCAGTGCAAATTTTGTTCAAAATCATTTACTGTTTCAAGCAACTTGTCAAAACACAAGTTAATACATTCTGGCATTAAGAAGTACCAGTGCAAAATTTGTTCAAAATCATTTACTCAGTCAAATGGTTTGTCACTACACAAGTTAATACATTCTGGCATTAAGAAGTATCGGTGAGTTGTTTCTACAAAAGTATTTAATTTGGCATAGCCTGTTGTATTATAAATAACGTATGCTGGCATTAAAAAATAACAGTGATGTTTGTAACAAAATTTTCTGTTTGTACATTTTGAGTGTAGATTAATCAATTATACTATTACGAACCATTACTCTGTGGTATGTAAGAATTGTTTCTATTGGCCAAGAAGTTTTAGCAATGTAATAAAACTTATCAATATAATGTTTTTAAACAGAACCCCTTAAACAAGCATAATTACACAAATTAATATATGCTGTCATATTCCAACTGCAAATATGTAATGTTTCTGTGATATTTGGCACTACAAAACAGTAATGAAATTTGTAACAAAATTTACCTTTTACCTTACAAATGAAAATCATTAAATTATATATTGTAATGTAGTGTGAAATTATTGATACACATTTATCCTGTAATTCAATTTATCACTACATGAGTTAGTGATATTTGTATGTTTAGTTGAAATTATTTGAAAGTCTTTGTTTCTTGCCATACATAGAATATACTTCTCATACAAGATTTATGTCTGGCTGATACAGCCTTCACGATGACAGAGTCCTGGAGTCTTAACACATCTGCATTATTGCTTGGCAAAATGATTCAGATGGGTATGTCCCCTAAGTCAATGTGGCTTGCAAGTTGTATTTAAAGCTCATAGGTTATTTCATCTAGCATATTTCTGATTGCTGCATGCATACTGTTTCTGTACAATTCAACAATAGTTCAGTGCATTACTAACAGATGGCATTTGTATCTCAAAACTGCTAATTTCCTATGCTTTACATGTCAATGTTTGTAACGGCTTCTTGTTGTGAACTACACATTTGGTATACTATTGGCTTGTGCAGTGTTTGAATTTTTGAATGATTTTTTTTTGTAATTTTATGTTACAAAGTAACTGATAATGTCTTGACTGAAGATAAAATATTATGGTAATTTAATTTCAAATGTGGATCTGAATTGAATAATGTAGAAAATGAAGAGACATTTTGATCTGACAATACAGGTAAGGCTACGTAATTTGAGGTTTCTTCATCTCACTGTTTATACCAGGGTTCCCAACTGGTGGTATGCATATCACTAGTGTGGTACATGGAGGGATTCAAGGTGGTATGCAAGAAGACCTAGCTAGGAAAAAGTATTTACTTAAAAAAAGTAAATGAAATTTTATGTTCATAACAACAGTATATTTTTATCAGACATTGAAGTCTTTAATACCTTATGTGTCAAGTTACGTTTGTGAAAGTGCATTTGATGAACTCGTTTGTTTTAAAAGCAAATATAGGAACAGAATGTGTATTTTAAGTGATATAAGGTTAAAAATAACATCAATAGAACCTGACATTAACTCTTGGGTACAAAATAAGTGGTAGGAAGCTTCACTGTAATTTTTTTTAGTAGATTTGTAATGAAACTAATCAACCGTCTTGTGAAAAAACTATACTTTATTATAGCATAGAACCAACCTGAAAATAGTTTTAAGAAACAGTCTGTGTATTATATTTAATAATTATACATAACTGGCAATAATAAGATATCCTATTTGTGTTTTATCAAGTTTTTTTATTGAAAGAACCCAATAACCTTTAAGCTCTGGTTGTACTTGAAATAAACGCAGAAGACAAAAGTCATGTGTGGGTCCAGAAATGTCAGGAATCACTGGGTTATACTGAATATATACATTAGTGACTCCAATTTCTTTTACTTAATTTTACAAATTACTTTACTTTGTTTACAGTTTTATTGTTTAGTTTGAGTAGATTTTATTTGCTATTTGTATAACCATTGTATACACATGCATTCTGTGATTAACTGTTTATGAGTTATGAGTGTTTTAATAACAAAATATACACTACATTCTTAGGATTTTGCTGGACATTTTCTGAAAACAAACGAATTTGACCTTAGGAAAGCATATGCACAAAGAGACTTAAACACTACTTTATATATTTACTTTTCATATTTATGAACATTATTCTTGCTCTTCTAATAAATATAAATAATATTTTGTACTATTATTTATGTATTTATTTTGTATATATTTATATAGATTAGGAATAGGTGTGCTGGAACAACAGTTACAAAGTTGAGGAACCAAAATAAATTAATAGAGCTTTCAGTGTGGGCTTCATGGGGTGCTGTCATGTTACATGAAATGTACAAGATTTTTGCAATAATTTTCATATGGGCCTGGTGTCAAGAGCAAGAATTACTGACTACTGGGGTACAGATGTTATGTTAGGCTCTTCTTTTGCTGGAAATATAATGAAAAGAGATATTTTTTCCATTTACTTTATGCTGCATTTAAATGATAACAGTAAGTACATTCCAAGAGGTCAATCCAACTATGACCCTGTTCTAATAATTAGACCATTTTATAACATAAAATGTTCTAAAGCTAGTTTTTATCCAAATGGAAACCTCATAATTGATAAAGGAATGTGCCCATTCAGGGGAAGAATAAACTTTAGGGTTTATGTAAAGAATAAGCCTAACAATTGGTATTAAATTTTTATTCTAAGTGATGGTTCCACTGGTTGTATGCTAAACTCTGAAATATACCAAAATGTTTGACATGATGATAACAGTGGGGGGGGGGGTTGCAGCTACTGGATGAGTCTGTTACCTGCTAACGGTAAAGTTACCTGCAAAAAGGGTCATTAGACTGGTCTCATATTGTTGTGGATGTTACAACGTGCATCATCTCACACACATTAAGACGGACTCATTCAGTGTACTGAGGGCACATTCTGTTATCTGGCAGCTCACTGTGTATGCGAAACTGTTCTACCGCATTTTGAAAAATGAATATTTTTATAGTATATGATCATTTTGGAAATTTGTTAGTGAAAAACGGGTTAGTAAAGTGCATTGTTGACTGATGTATCATAAATAAACCGTTCAGTGCGTAGTGTGGGGGTAATATGCACATTAACAATTGTGCTGGTGATAATCATGGCTACAGATGTATTTTTATAGTTGTGACTATACCTATATTTGTGGCTATTTTATATTACAAAAATGTTCTTTTTTTAACCCTTATGATCATGATAGTCTCAATTTATGTCATGTAAATTACTTCATAACAAGATTTACATATTTTAAAGTTAATCAGTATGCAATTATTAATAAAAATTAGATAACATTTTACTAACAGAAATGTGCTATTATAACGAAAGTATATGTACGGTATAAGAAAAGTGAAAAACTTACATGGTAAAAGAAACTTAATTTTGTCTACAATTACTCACTGTTCCACGTTTGAAAACATTACTAGAACTGAAAACTGAAATGCTCTGTATGGTAGAAACACACTAAACGAAAGCACATGACCCTCCCGATTGTTGCTTTCTGTCCCGAACTAGGAAAGGAATCTTGTCTTTAATATAATACCAAAATACAGTAGCATGACAGCCACAAGATTATGTAGGGCTGTCCCATAAGGGCCATATACCTTGCCAAGTTTTATTGAATCTTCGACTTTGCATTATTGTTGATTTTTATATAACACCAGGGAATCATTAAGTATACACATGCAAAGTATACCTGATTGCCGGGCAACCAATAATAAATCTTTATTAAATCTGTTACTACCAAGTAAAAGGTTAACATAACCGTTAGTAATTTTGTGAAAGAACAAGTATTTTCAAAGACAGAAATTTAGTATAATTGTCTCTACTAACTAGTAATTAACGGGGAATCCTGTTCTTATGTTTCCTTTTGTAAATCACATCTGTTCCCTTTATTTTACGTGTTTTTCATTATAATTCTGCTACACTGTCCCCTTGTTTTTTAAAACATACAAACTTATATGTTCTTGAAGTGATCCCCTCCAGAATATAGGTCTAGTACAGCATTGCATATGTCGTCTGCATTGATAGAACTCCCACCCCCCCATTGTGTTGGTCACATGCTATTATCATTTAGCAGACAAAACATAACCTTTACTTCTTATTTGATAGAATGAGTTATTTAGACAGCTAATCAAAGAATGTCTTCTCATATGGGCAGATGCAAATGTTTATATACTTATGTATATAAGTGTGTGTGCATGCATCCACTGAAATAACCTGTAACCTGTCAACAATGGAACGAGATATAAAAAAAACTTGTTTCTGTTCAGTAAACAAGGGTGACGTTGATTAAGAAATACTAAATATACATTTTTATATAACTGTATTGTTTTTTAAATTACAAAGAGTATAAAGAAACAAACTTTAATTACAGAAAATATCTGAATTGTTTCGCTGGTAGGGCAAAGGGCCACTGGAAAAAAACAAGTTCAGAAGGGGGATAAAAGTTTGATAAATGCTGATCTAATCCTGTTTTCACTATTTACTAGACAGTGTAAGGAAAGTATTGTGAATGTAATTCAAATGGAGTTTTCACTGATGTTAGCCTGACTGAAAGTGTTGTGGGCTCAAATTCATAGTTACTGTTGGAAATAAGAATATTATGTACATAAAATTAAACAGTGTATAATTACGAATACAATGGATAGTTATTTTACCTAAGTCGGACACTTTTTTACTTCCATGTTCCTTAAGGAAATGGAAGTATGGTGATGGCAAAAAAAATCGTGTTCGAGATTATTGCAGAATATGATTGTACTACACTCAAAACATGAAAAAAAGTCATTTTTCGAAAAGTGTCTGTGTGTGTGTGTCTAGATTTTTTTTCTATGGCAAACGATAATAGCCGCAAATTCAAACAGAATAAAATGTTTTGCATACAGTACTGTATTGTAGAGTTCTCAATACCTATTGGTGTTGGTGAAGATCGGTTAAGGGAAACGGGTAGTTTACCAGCAACGTTTTATGTTTTAAAAGGGCATTTTCTATGGCAAACTATAAGAGCAGCAAATTCAAACAGAATCAACTACGTTTTTGCATACAGCCCTGTTTTGTTGAGTGCTAAAGACCTATTGTTTTTGGTGAAGATCGGTTAAGGGAAAGGGGTAGTTTACCTGACACGTTTATTGTTTTATCAAGGGTATTTTATATGGCAAACGATAACAGCCGAAAATTCAAACAGAATCATATAATATTTTGCATACAGCCCTGAAATGTAGAGTTCTCAAGACCTGTTGGTTTTGGTGAAGATTGGTTAAGTGAATAGGTTTGTTTACCAGCAACATTTTATGTTTTATCAAGGGTAATTTTTTTTATGACGAACGATAACTGCCGTAAATTAAAACAGAATCAACTACTCTTCTGCATACCTTTTTGAATTATACAGAACTCAAGATCTGTTGATTTTGTTGAAGATCGGTTAAGGGAAAGGGGTAGTTTACCTGCAACGGTTTTTTATCAAGGGTAATTTTTTTCTATAGTAAACGATAACAGCCGCAAATTCAAACAGAATCAAATGATGTTTTGCATACTGCCCTGATTTGTAGAGTACTCACGACCTATTTTTTTTGGTGAAGATCGGTTAAGGGAAAGGGGTAGTTTATCACCTAAGTTTTGTTTTAAAAAGGGTAATTTTTTAATGACGAACGATAACTGCCAAAAATTCAAAGAGAATCAAATAAGTTTTTGCACACTTGCCTGATTTGTAGAGAACTCAAGGTTTTGTTGATTTTGGTGAAGATCGGTTAAGGGAAAGGGGTAGTTTACCTGCAACATTTTAAGTTGTAACAAGTGAAATGTTTCCATGACGAACGATAACTGCCGCACATTCAAACAGAATCAAATTTTTTTTGCATACATCCCTGAATTGTAGAGGACTGAAGGTCTATTGATTTTGGAGAAGATCGGTTAAGAGAAAGGGGTAGTTTACCAGAAACATTTTATGATTTAACAAGAGTAAAGTACTTAATTTTTATAAATAAAGTATCCTGATAAGAAGCTCATAATAATCCACTGTAGAAACGTAGATGAAATATCTATAAATGAAGAGGTTAGGTGAACGGGGTGGGGGTAATTTTCTATTACTAAAAATTATAGTTGAACGGGGAGGGGAGATTTTTTATACGTGTACTACGTTATCGGCTACAAAGAAGTAGTTTTTTGTTAAAATTGCTTCCCGGGCTGTTTAGCCGTAGTCCAACGTTTTCTGTAAAACCAGCCTTTTCAGCAGTGCCATCGACTGCCATCATCAGTGAAAATCGAGTGCGAAAACGTGAGGTGGTATACGTTAGTGACCACAGTACTGTGGTTAATGCTGAAGCAATAAGTAGAAAGACGTAGTTTCTATGGAAATATTTCATTTCGAATATGATTTTAAATGTAAATCTTAGAACATGGAAGTCCTGTATGGTTCTCCATACCGATTTTCTTATGTGAAATGAAATGGGGACATCAAATATGACTTCAAAAAGTGATTAGAGGAACTTTTTCAATTTTTGTCAGTAACTTTTAAGCAATGGGAAAGTCGTACCCAATAATTTGAAATTAGTTACGAACTGTACAAGTTATCTAAACAATCTGTGGTCAGCCCATTTCATAGTAAATGTTTCTGAAAATCTATTTGCAATTCTTAAAAAATTTGTGGCTGGAAAAGCGTTTTTCATTAAATGAAGAGGTACAAAAATACAATATTTTCATTAAAATAGTACATTGACAACTAGTTTACAGTTGTCATTATTTTTGTTTCAATATTTCAAAGGATAAAGAAATCACCTGTAACTCTAAGATGAGTTATGAGAAAACATGATTAAAAATCATAACCTGCCATTAGTTACTTGTGAAGAAAACAGATATAACATTTCCAAACAAGAAATCTTCAATTCTCTCCCTATTTGTTTTATAGAAACTGGAGTTTCTACTGCAGGTTTTCAAGTCCACTAACTACTTTATTTAATATACATAATTGTTCCTGATCTTGTTGGGTAACATTATATTAACACATCTGCTTCCTACTCATATGTGCAAACAATGTTTTTAATGTACGGTCCTAAACATCTTTAAAATTTAGACAAAGTCTAATAAGCACTTAGACAACATGAATTACTACATCTAAGAATATCTAATTAGGTCATTTAGCTTTATTTATACATTTAATGCATCTTAATTAGTACATTAACAGCACTGCTCTGTCTTACAGTAACACAATACATTACACTAACTCTAAAGAATTTCTTGCTTTCAGTTTAAAAAAATTGAAATTGTGTTTGTTTCCTACAGTGAATTTTTCTTTTCCATTCACTTTTTATGGAAACATGCTTTCCATTAATATGTGTACCCTTACTATATTTCGGTCCTAAACATCTTTATCAACACTTTTATCTTTAAAATTTAGACAAAGTCTAATGAGCGATTTGGCTTAACCTGAATTTACATGACCTGGCTCAGAACACCTTTATTTTGGCAAATGCAAAGATGAAGAGTCTGTACACCCTAGTTGCAATTTCTTCAGGGCTCACACCTGCTGCCAGGCTTAGTTCTATAACATGATCAGGAAGAAAGGAATCAGCTCGAACCTGCAACCACTGTGGAAAGGCTTGTACACCATCACCAAGAAGATTAATGATGTCATCTATGAATAACTCATTAGGCCATTTAGATTTATACATTTAATGCATCTTAATTAGTACACTAACAACACTGCTCTGTCTTACAGTAACACAACATGTTACACTAACTCAAAAAAAATTTTTTTTTTTTTTCAGTTTAAAAAAGATGAAATTGTGTATTCTTTTCTTTTCCATTCACTTTTTGTGAAACGACCTACATTAATATGTGTACGCTTACTATATTGAAATCCAGTGTTCACTATCCAATAGTTAAAAATTTTGTGGAATTGTGAAATTAGTAACACTATGTACTAATGTGTGATTATCAGTAGAATTTCTGATTTCCTTTGATTCATTAATAAATTTTATTAATTTGTTTCTTTATGTCTATTGAATGATTTCTTATTAGTTTTTAATCTTTGTGTTTTCATTATTCATTTGTAAATTCTTGGATTTTGTTGTCCATGACATATCCATTGATTAACTAATTATCATTAAAACCAGAGCCGTCCTTAGGGTGGTGCGACCGAACCAGGCCTCGCGCCTACAAGGCCTCGCGCAAGGGGTTTTTTTGCTGAGTTTACCGATTAAGAAGTTTATGACCGCATCCATCATATTTCAGATAAAATTTCAAGTCAGAGAAATCATTGGTTCAGATGCGATTGTAAATTAAACAAGAAAAAACGTCGCGCGCTGGCCAGAAAAGCGTAGCGCCTCGTGCTTTTGTATATCTCCACGCGAGTCGTGAATATACTGTATATTGATATACAAAAGCACGCTACGCTTTTCTGGCCGGCACGCGACGTTTTTTCTGGTTCAATTTACAATAACATCTGAACCAATGGTTTCTCCAAATTGAAATTTCACACAGATGTCAAAGAGTTGTACTTTCGATTGATATAATTTATTTTGAAATAAAGAAGGGTATACTTTGCGGAAAACCACACTTAACTTTGAACTCGTTTTTCTCCAAGTAAAAATTTTTTTCGTGAAAAACTAATGACACCATTAGAAAGAGCAGGAAAAAATCTATCGAAATGTATGTGTCATTTAATTTTCCAAGTCCACGCATACCGTAGTTAGCGAGTTACAAAATACGCATTTTAAAGTAAAGATGCTCCGCGCGCGCAGTGTCTGAAATATGATGGACGCGGTCGTATACTTATCAAAACAGTGTAAAATGTGTCCATGCAATATCTGAATGTTATTCAAATAAATGCAGCGCAGCAAGCGTATTGCTTGTTCTTTGCTCAGAGCAATTATGTGCAGTGTGTGCAATCAAGAGGCTGGAGTCAAAATATATATAATGTAATATAATGATGTGGTTTGGGTGGGGGAATGACAGTGTTGAAGGTTGGGGGTTTGTGGTTTTAGGGGGGGAGAGAGATTCATCGGACTGGAAAGGCCTCGCAAAAGTTTTTTGCACCAGGCCTCACTTTCGCCAAGGACGGCTCTGATTAAAACACAGAGGACTGATCCTCTTTTGCAAGATAACAAGTATGTTTCAAGACCATTTGCAGGTCAGGTATAGTTCTGTCTGTTCACTTTCTGAAAGTGGTTGAGGAGCAAGGGGGAAGATGTCACCATTAAAACAAACACTCACACACTAGCATGCACACAATTCATTTTTTTCTTTATTTAATTCGAATTCTATATTAGAACAAATGTTTTCAGAGTTTACAAGTTTTTTTTAATTTCTTGGAATATTTTTTTTAATTTTATGCAATGTGGACACATCATACAGTGGAGTGTCAGTTTTTTTTTGTTTTTTTTTTCAATAAATAAAAATGAGGGGGAAAGAGAGAGAGAGAGACCAAAAATAACACGTACAGAAATTTCATCAGAACTTTTCCTGATAGTAAAAAAATAACTAAATAATGAATGGCAAAGAACATTAACAAAACTAATGGAAATTACAGTTATATATATATATATTATCACTCTACTATCTGCGTGTTGTTGTTGTGTTGTGTGAATAC
Organism: Magicicada septendecula; assembly: GCA_034769895.1. Taxonomy (NCBI): domain Eukaryota; kingdom Metazoa; phylum Arthropoda; class Insecta; order Hemiptera; family Cicadidae; genus Magicicada; species Magicicada septendecula. The sequence goes on along the minus strand of CM068367.1, from coordinate 20,264,568 downwards.
ATGAGCACTACATGATCTTGCGGTTTTCTTCCGACTAGGGCGTGTGGATTTTGGATTTGATTTCGCAAGTATGTAAACTCAAGTGTATAACAGCAGCACACTAAGTAAGTTATTTTAAAAGTGAAGAGTTTTGTGAGGTTGGTAGGCTCCGTAGTACAGCAATAAAAAAATACAATATGGGGTAATAAAACGGTGTTTATTACTCCAATGACACACAAGAATGAAATGCTTATATGATCAAATATTCTTACAAACTAACAATAAATAAATCTTGAATAATGTTTTCTAAATGGTTGATAATTTTCAGAAGTTGAGCTCGTTATTTTGAAAGAGTTTATTTTAACTGAGAATTTAATTACTTAATTTACTTTAATTTAATTTCAATGTCTTTAAGATTTGATTCTAATGAAATAAAAAACTCTAACGTTACTTGAAAATATTCCAAAAATAAACTAGGCGTGACAATCTAGTTCACGTCGCTTTATTTACTAGTGATCTGACTCACGTATACTGCAGTATGAGCAAATTATTTAATTCTTTGTTAAGATTTGTATAGCGCTTTTTGTTTTATCTACTATTAATTCTTAACTAAAGCTTATTAATTACTTATACTGGCTATACAGATTATCACACATGAATAATTCTTATTTAACTAGAGTCTTTGATTTCTGGCATCTGAATGATTTATTTTACATTGATATTAATTAAAAAAGAAAGAAAAATTGAACGGTTGAAAAATAAATAACTTGATTTTGACTTTCCTGATTCTGAAGTGGATTGTAGAGATGCTCCGGATGTCCCTCGCTGTCCTTGTCCAATCGGCTAGAGATAGTGATCTACTTGAGCGTCCTGGGTTTTGGCGGTGAGCTCGGAAATCAGCAACACTCTGCTCTCCTGCTATTTGTTGAAGTTTTTACGTCTGTAGCTTTCTGCGAGAACTGCTTCACGTCCCTTGTCGATGCACGTTCCACGTCAGCGTGTGCGTGTGTGCCGTTTCGAGTTGTAGCTCTGCTTGTCAGCTGATTCACAAATGGTTTAGACGGCCTCTCTGTCGTATTCTTGAAGTAATGTCTTGTAGTCTTGTAGATCTCTTGCATGCTTATGCCCACAGTTAGTGTAGTGCACAATAAACTTGTTTGTTGATGTGAAAGAGTATCTTGACTGGACGCTGTAATTACGAGTCGTTACAGTTGATCTGTTTTATGATGATCATAATTAGGCGTGTTGACCACGTAGAGTCTTCACAAAACTATGGTTTTAAGACGATCGAAGATATACGTCTGTTCTTCTTGAATACTGGCAGTAGAGTGTTTGGTCAGCCCCAAAACTCCGCGTTGGTTCGGATTTCTTCGAATGATTTGATTGGCTGACACATTCTCCATACTACACAAAATTTGAATCACCTGAGCTGTGGTAATGAAACTACTTTCCCACAGACGGAGAATTTATATTATTATTAATATTCTTAACACAACGGAACTGAATTGTCGTTCCGAATTTCCTGTGGCACTTTTATATTGCAATTATCTTGGCTGCAAACCAAGTTGTGCTAATTCTAAAATATACAATTTGTTGTAAATTCCTATAGCTATAACATATCAAAAGCTCTTTTATGTAGCTCAATTATTACGGAAGTTATTAACATAAAATTAATTAACTCCGTTATTATTTAATTATATTGCATAAAATTCGCACACCCCTTATTAATATTTCGGCAATCATTTTGGCTATAATGGATTTCGCCTGAATTTACTGGTTTCCGAAATATTAATAATTGAAAGTTTGGGTGTGGTCGTATGTGTTACACAGTGAGTTGATTATGTAACAGCCGCGTGTGCGCTTGTACAATGCATTATTATGATCGCTATAACATATGAGTGGAGTTTCGACTATTAAAATTTTTTTAAACGTCAATATAGTATACTCTTAACATATAACTCCAAATTAACGATATTTGGTCCTGTTATATACTCCTCCACCGCTTTAAAAAAAAATGAGTAGTATTTACAATTATTTTTTTTTTCAATTATTTTAAATGTACATTGAATTGATTATGCTTGCTACTATACGTTGTATTAATTATCTATGGACACATACATTAGTGTCAATGTTCTTTACATATATAACTTAATTCTGATTAAACACTATTAGTAATATTATACCTGAAATCATTGTGTAGTAAATGTTTGTAGTATGGCTAGTAGTTAATTGCAGCGTTTAACTAAGAATGTTAGATAAGCGGTAGGCAACAGCGGACACGCGCTCGAGGAATGTGCTGAGTTTGTTTACAAAGTGATATCAAAGAACGCGTGACGTTAATTACTTGACCTACATTCTAACAGCTGAGCGCTACCATTGTGTGGCGAGTGCTTTCTGTCCTGTACGCGTTTGTTTACTAGCGCGCTACTAACGAACTATCGTTCATACACAACTTATTTACCATTATTATTAATATTATATAACACACATTTAATTTATTTTAATACTAATTATTATTATTTAAATTATTATTAACCCTATATATTATATTATTTTCAAAGTGCGTCTAATATTTGGTAACCATTTTTATGGGTGGTTCTACAATATTCCTCTAGCCACTCGTTAAGTCCTTCGGCGTCACCGGATATTACAACAACGTCTTCCCAGGCTGGTTGTGTGGGAACGCTGCCTCTAAGTTCCTGTTCTACCGGACATGCAATTGTCGGAGTGCTTTGTTGTATTGTATTCACCGTGAACAATGGTTTTGTACTTTCCGGTTGAAATACCTTATTAATCGGCACACAAATTTCTGGACACAAATTACTTTTCTTAAACCTAGTATATTTTTTATTTCTAGCTATTTTTGCTTTAAGTAATTTTGCATGATTTATGGCGCGTCCCCCCTGGAGGCGCCCCTTGCCAAGTTTTTTGGAAATGTATGGCTTTTTTGCTTTTCACTAGGATCCTTAACGCTTTGTGTATCGCTGTCTTGCGCAGTCGTATCACTTTTCGATATTTCGATTGTCAGTATAGTTCTGATCTGTGTACCATTGCCTTTATTTTGCCCCTTCTGTCAACCGACATTTGGTTTACCTCTATATTCAAAGGTCTTATTTTGCGGTTTTGATGGTGTTTAGGGTGGAGTAGAACTCGTACTTGGTCTCTGATCAGGTTGAGGATGGTATTGTACCCGGGTATTTTGACCGTCGTTATTTCGACGAAAATCTGGGTTATAACGCCAACCGCCTAAATCAAAAACTGTCTCGCTTTGCGACACTAAAATGAGCAATTCGTCAACCGTGCGTATACCTTGCGTAAACACAGCTACCCGTATATTGTGGTTGAAATGATAGGCTAGTTTAGTGACAATGTCGATCTCTGAAAATGCTGGGGTTAAATGCTTTGCGCGCTCGACCTGCTGGATGATATAATTTTCGGGCGTTACAGCTAATTTTCGGTCATAACGTCCATATTCTAAGTCGTTCCATAACAGTCTTTGTGTGTGAGAATTCCAATACCGGCTTTCGAATTTCTGTTTGAATTCCGCATATGTGGTTACTTTATCACGTACAATATTATACAATTTTTGCGCAGAATCACGCATCGCGTTTACTACCCATTGTATTTTATCTTGATCTTCAAGTCTAGAACCTACCCTCGCCATTTCATTTTCACAGGCTAACAAAAATTCAATAGGGTTTTCATTATTTTCCCCTGTAAAATATAGACGATTCTTTTCATCGGCAGGACCCTGTACTAGGATATTAGGAGCGGATCTCCTACGTACTTCCTGTCGTACCTTCAAGATCTCATCATTAAGTGCTTGCAATACACTTTCTTTATTGGAATCTATATTTGATCGCGTTTCTACTATTGAGGCATCAAGTCTGTCAACGCGCCGTTGTTTCCGTCACGTCCGCTTGAATTTTTACCTCTAGCGAGTCAACTTTTTTCGCAACATCAGCGGTCTGTTTTTCACACCTACTGATGTGTTCTTTGAATCGGCCCTCCATACGCGTAACTTGTTCGATAAACAATTTCTGCATGGTGGTCTCAAAAACCTTGAACCGTTCGTTTATTTTCGTTTCTACCGTATGTACTTTTTCTCCGATTTCCGTAACTTTAGCAGTTAATTCTTTATTACTTTCTTTAATTTCTTTATTACTTTCTCCGATTTCGGCGACTCTAGCAGTTAATTCTTTATTACTTTCTTTAATTTCTTTATTAGTTTGTTTTATTTCGGCATTTATATTCGCGTTACTATGTTCTAATGCTTCGGTTAGACTGACTTTTTGCGCGTCAATTTTGGCCGTTATCTCCGCGTTACTTAGTTCAACTTTGGCTGCACTTTGTTCAAATTTCGCGTCTATTTTCTCAAATTTCGCGTTCATATTAGCGGTCAATTCTGCGTTCATTTGCTGCATTTGTTTAAGTATTTTTTCCATATCCATTTTTACACAATAATTTCAAATACACAATAATTTCAAATACACTTGACTGCTGTACCACTACCAATCACAAAACTTTTCTTTGGGGATTGTACTGTTGGACGCCAGCTGTTTTACAAGTTAAAACAGCAAACTTTGTTTTAACGTAAATTAAATTTAATTTGAATTTAATTTCGTCGTGCCCACGTTCCGGGCAAGCCATATGTAACTTTACTAAAATGCGTTGTTCAGAACGTGAATTTAATGTACTTTAAATTTATCGAGCCCCACGATATTGGAGCGCCATTTATAACTCTATTATAAATATGGCGTTTCAAGATCGTTATGATTTAAATTAAAATTTATTGAATTTCGGGCCCCACGTTCAGGGCGACATATATAACTCTACTATCTGCATGTTGTTGTTATGTTGTGTGAATATATGAGCACCTACCTGCTGTCCGATCTTGCGGTTTTCTTCCGACTAGGGCGTCTGGATTTTGGATTTGATTTCGCAAGTATGTAAACTCAAGTGTATAACAGCAGCATACTAAGTAAGTTATTTTAAAAGTGAAGAGTTTTGTGAGGTTGGTAGGCTCCGTAGTACAGCAATAAAAAAATACAATATGGGGTAATAAAACGGTGTTTATTACTCCAATGACACACAAGAATGAAATGCTTATATGATCAAATATTCTTACAAACTAACAATAAATAAATCTTGAATAATGTTTTCTAAATGGTTGATAATTTTCATAAGTTGAGCTCGTTATTTTGAAATAGTTTATTTTAACTGAGAATTTAATTAATTAATTTACTTTAATTTAATTTTAATGTCTTTAAGATTTGATTCTAATGAAATAAAAAACTCTAACGTTACTTGAAAATATTCCAAAAATAAACTAGGCGTGACAATCTAGTTCACGTCCCTTTATTTACTAGTGATCTGACTCACGTATACTGCAGTATGAGCAAATTATTTAATTCTTTGTTAAGATTTGTATAGCGCTTTTTGTTTTATCTACTATTAATTCTTAACTAAAGCTTATTAATTACTTATACTGGCTATACAGATTATCACACATGAATAATTCTTATTTAACTGGAGTCTTGATTTCTGGCATCTGAATGATTTAGTTTACATTGATTTTAATTAAAAAAGAAAGAAAAATTTAACGGTTGAAAAATAAATAACTTTATTTTGACTTTCCTGATTCTGAAGTGGATTGTAGAGATGCTCCGGATGTCCCTCGCTGTCCTTGTCCAATCGGCTAGAGATAGTGATCTACTTGAGCGTCCTGGGTTTTGGCGGTGAGCTCGGAAATCAGCAACACTCTGTTCTCCTGCTATTTGTTGAAGTTTTTACGTCTGTAGCTTTCTGCGAGAACTGCTTCACGTCCCTCGTCGATGCACGTTCCACGTCAGCGTGTGTGTGTGTCGTTTCGAGTTGTAGCTCTGCTTGTCAGCTGATTCACAAATGGTTTAGACGGCCTCTCTGTCGTATTCTTGAAGTAATGTCTTGTAGTCTTGTAGATCTCTTGCGTGCTTATGCCCACAGTTAGAGTAGTGCACAATAAGCTTGTTTGTTGATGTGAAAGAGTATCTTGACTGCACGCTGTAATTACGAGTCGTTACAGTTGATCTGTTTTATGATGATCGTAATTAGGCGTGTTGAGCACGTAGAGTCTTCACAAAACTATGGTTTTGAGATGATCGAAGATATACGTCTGTTCTTCTTGAATACTGGCAGTAGAGTGTTTGATCAGCCCCAAAACTCCGCGTTGGTTCGGATTTCTTCGAATGATTTGATTGGCTGACACATTCTCCCTACTACACAAAATTTGAATCACCTGAGCCCGTGGGAATGAAACTACTTTCCCACAGACGGAGAATTTATATTATTATTAATATTCTTAACACAACGGAACTGAATTGTCGTTCCGGATTTCCTGTGGCACTTTTATATTGCAATTATCTTGGCTGCAAACCAAGTTGTGCTAATTCTAAAATATACAATTTGTTGTAAATTCCTATAGCTATAACATATCAAAATCTCTTTTATGTAGCTCAATTATTACGGAAGTTATTAACAAAATTATTTAACTCTGTTATTATTTAATTATATTGCATAAAATTTGCACACCCCCTTATTAATATTTCGGCAATCATTTTGGCTATAATGGATTTCGCCTGAATTTACTGGTTTCCGAAATATTAATAATTGAAAGTTTGGGTGTGGTCGTATGCGTTACACAGTGAGTTGATTATGTAACAGCCGCGTGTGCGCTTGTACAATGCATTATTATGATCGCTATAATATATGAGTGGAGTTTCGACTATTAAAATTTTTTTAAACATCAATATAGTATACTCTTAACATATAACTCCAAATTAACGATATTTGGTCCTGTTATAATATATATAAAATGGTATATACACCATTATATATATATATATATACACCAATGGTATATACAAAATTGAATGCAAGATTGGAATAAATGTTACATAGGACAAAAAAAAAAAAACAGCTGAAAAAACGTTATTTTGTACACCTAAATGCATACAAAAAAACAATATATAAATCTAATTTGGCCACACATGCAATAAACACTGGACATGAATTCCCAGACATAACCAATATGACACTAATAAAACATATACCACACAAAGGGGCCATAATGAACATTCGGGAAAATTTACAAATATACAAACATAAAACACAAAACAAACTAATCCATGAACAAACACAAATCAATACAAAACACGACACAATTTTCAAAGCACTCAACATAGAAAATACATAAAATAATATATACACCACAATCACACACAACAATACCAATTTAAAGCACCAGAAACCAACAGGAAACCAAAGCAATAACCAGCCAACACACAAATACTTTACAAGGCTCAAAATTAGGAAGGCTGAAGATGGGGAAACGAGGCTTCCCGAAACATGTTACAAATAGGGAGAAAACATCTTGAGGTAAAGTTATCATGAAATATATAATACATATGTGTGTGCGATAAAACTAGAATTTGGGAATGTTTTAATGTCTCAGATGTGTTCAATTAGCAGGAATTGTTCCACATGCATGGAAATCCTGTCCAGTTTGTCCAACGTAGACTTGGGAAAGTAATTGAAAGACCCCAGAGGTTGACTATTTTTTGTTGTGTGTAGTTAATTACAAGGGATAGTTGAAATAGAAATGTAAAAACAAGTTGTTACAAAAATGACTTTATTTTTCCATACAATCTCCCCTAAATTCAATACACTTGGTTAAATTAAATGTTTCTTTAATAATTCGATCCCTGTCTTGAAGTTGTCTTGACCCCTCTACAGCTGCCATTACCTCTTCATTTAATGAAAAACGCTTTCCAGCCACAAATTTTTTAAGACTTGCAAATAGATTTTCAGAATCATTTACTATGAAACGGGCTGACCACAGATTGTTTAGATAACTTATACAGTTCGTAACTAATTTCAAATTATTGGGTACGACTATCTCATTGCTTAAAAGTTACTGACAAAAATTGAAAAAGTTCCTCTAATCACTTTTTGAAGGCATATTTGAAGTCCCTATTTCATTTCACATAAGAAAAAGTGTCCGACTTAGGTAAAATAACTATCCATTGTATTCGTAAGTATACATTGTTTAATTTTATGTACGTAATATTCTTATTTCCAACACAGTAACTATGAATTTGAGCCCACAACACTTTCAGTCAGGCTAACATCAGTGAAAACTCCATTTGAATTACATTCACAATACTTTCCTTACACTGTCTAGTAAATAGTGAAAACAGGATTAGATCAGGATTTATCAAACTTTTATCCCCCTTCTGAACTTGTTTTTTTCCAGTGGCCTTTTGCCCTACCAGCGAAACAATTCAGATATTTTCTGTAATTAAAGTTTGTTTCTTTATACTCTTTGTAATTTAAAAAACAATACAGTTATATAAAAATGTATATTTAGTATTTCTTAATCAACGTCACCCTTGTGTTTACTGAACAGAAACAAGTTTTTTTTTATATCTCGTTCCATTGTTGACAGGTTATTGTACATTGTATAGGTTATTTCAGTCGATGCATGCACACACACTTATATACATAAGTATATAAACATATACATCTGCCCATATGAGAAGACATTCTTTGATTAGCTGTCTAAATAACTCATTCTATCAAATAAGAAGTAAAGGTTACGTTTTGTCTGCTAAATGATAATAGCATTGTTACCTTCGATATTAATTGACATAATAATAATACAAAACAAACATTGAGAAACTCTTACTTACCATCACTCGGCTTCAAGGTTACGTCATACGTATTTTAGGATGCAGGCGTAATTTCTTAAGGTTGTGTGAATAATTTGCACAACACATTGTTATGAAGAGAATTGAAATTTTAATTTTGATTAAGTCATCTAAATTTAAATATACAAAAAAATTATTATCCTACTTTCTGCATCTTACTCATAACCACCTACAATTATGGCTTACCTTATGTTTGATACTTACACAATTTGATTTATACACAGATACAGAACACAATTAGAAAACACAAACAAAAAAACAGCCCAGCTTTGCACACACTCACATTCACACTGTAAATCATGAACCCCTTATCGTTTTACATTATAACTCCCAGGCCCCAAAGGCCGACCACGCGGTCACCGCACACGCGCATCTTCTCACGAAAATTTGCTTGTTCTATATTATTCCAACGTTGTAACTGGTACTGTTCCTTTTTAAAACCGACCGCGGTCACATGAATTTATACTGTTTTACACCCCTTACTGAAAAAATTAAAATATTTGTGACGAGCCTACTTGGGCTAGCCCGGTACCAGGGGACTGCTGCTTGTAGACTGGAACTGTAACGTAACAGGTACATCTTGCTTTCTCTGGCGGGAAACGGTGGTTCACTGCCACTATGTTTCCGTCGCTCAAGCCTCAGTTGTTGTGAGCTAACCACTTTATATATGGAATAGCAGAGTTATATTCTGGATACCAAGGTACGATATTGGCTTTGGCTCTGCTGATGTCATTAATAGTAGGCGGGGCTTTAACAGTCTTTCCGGCAGGTCTTGGAGAAGACGATGAATATTCTCCGCTCTAGCCATCTTGAGTTTTTTACCAGCGCGTGGGTTGGCGCCCATGCTTGGTGAAACGCATAGGTGCGCAATGCCACACTCTCGCCTAGTTCTCAGAAAACGAGGGTGGTACATTCTTCGCTTGCCGCGTTACACAATTGAAATTGCGTATCGTCTTTGTCTCAAACTGCTGTTTCTCAACACTGGTCTGTTACACGGAAAATAACGTTGCACAATAATTTTCATAACTTTTGACAAGCCCGCCCAAAATGAAAGAAATAAAAGATATAATTACCCCATACTGTTAAAAATAAAAACACCCAAAAATGACACGCTACAAAATACATTACTATTATTCTCATTATTTTCAACATTATTGTTGTCATTTATTAACTCTTTCTCTGGTATCATATTTTCACATTTGTCACTACAATTTTCATTGGTTTTATTTTTCTCTGTACTCATCACATCTACTCCCATTCGCTCAACACTCTGTTCTAACTTATTCAGACTAGTCATTATTGTCTCATGGGTATTTTTACAACGTTTATTAATCTCATTGATATCATTTTTCAACTCATTAATATCTCTACTTTGTCTATCAAATTTATCATTCATTTTATTGTCACTAATATCAATTCTAGCATTTATCATGTTATATAATCGTGTTAACATCTCATCTGTATCAGATTTTTTACTGTCATTTTTGCGTGTCATTTTTGGGTGTTTTTATTTTTAACAGTATGGGGTAATTATATCTTTTATTTCTTTCATTTTGGGCGGGTTTGTCAAAAGTTATGAAAATTATTGTGCAACGTTATTTTCCGTGTAACAGACCAGTGTTGAGAAACAGCAGTTTGAGACAAAGACGATACGCAATTTCAATTGTGTAACGCGGCAAGCGAAGAATGTACCACCCTCATTTTCTGAGAACTAGGCGAGAGTGTGGCATTGCGCACCTATGCGTTTCACCAAGCATGGGCGCCGACCCACGCGCTGGTAAAAAAAAAAAAAAACTCAAGATGTCTAGAGCGGAGAGTATTCATCGTCTTCTCAAAGACCATCCGGAAATACTGTTAAAGCCCCGCCTACTATTAATGACATCAGCAGAGCCAAAGCCAATATCGTACTTTGGTATCCAGAATATAACTCTGCTATTCCATATATAAAGTGGTTACCTCACAACAACTGAGGCTTGAACGACAAAAACATAGTGGCAGTGAACCGCCGATTCCGCCCGAGGAAGCAAGATGTACCTGTTACGTTCTCGGTGCCAGTCGACATTAAGCAGAGACGCTAGACAGTCAACAAGAAGCCGACTCCGTTAACTAACGTTTACAGTTTTGTCAGCGTCCCGGTCGGTGTTGTTTTAGAAGATGTGCGTAAAACAACAACATCGCTAATACCGACCGGGACTCGAGGAAATTACAAAATGCTGAATATCATTTGTGCAGTGGCGTGGTGACTTACAATAAGGAGTAGTGAACTTTTAACTCGGGTGACCGACACGTGCTTCATTCGTTCTGAATAGTGACAGTGGAAAACTAAATAAATAGATCGGTAATTTAATCAAACGAGGGGTAACGTATGAATTTGAATGAATGCGAGAATGTGCAGAATGGGCTGTCTTAACAATGATTATTAAAAATTGGTACCAAAAAACAAAATTAGATTTAAAAAATTTCATCTTGTAGTATTCTGGTAATATCCATAAAATGTGTGTGAGAAATTAAAGTTATTGAATTTACAGTATAATCATGTGTTAGACTAAGTTATTTCGTCACTACTACTTTCTCATTTCTGTGTTGAAAAAATTCGTCTAACGGATCGGAATCTTTCTGAATTATTAATTGGGTGGGTCAGATTGCTAAATTGTCCGTTTTATTAAGGTAAAGTGTAAAGGTCTCCATATCTGTCCTTCAAAGATATAGGTGGCGACTCTGGGCTTCTGGTAAAATTTCTGCAACAGGTAAGTCCTGGTAGTGGATTGTATTTATTTTATATTTTGGCATATTTTTTATCGTCACAAGCGCACCTCGCCTTCTCACACGCTACCCCCAAAAATCCTCAATCCCTGGCTCAGATTATGCCAGATCCTCAGCCGGTATGGTTCCCCTTTTATGCACGCTGGGCTGCCTTTAGCAAATACTGGGCTCACACACACTCACATTACATGTTGACTTACACATAGTAAAACTGAAAAATTCTCTTTTAAGATTTATAAAAAATTTAAAAAATTCAAAATAATATTGTATCAAAAAAATTCTCTTCATTATATTTTTTTTTCTTTTCAAATGACTTAAATTAAGCGTTTCTTCTACTTGAACCAATCCTTAACCTAACATGTCTTAGTCTAACGATACAGTGCAGTACAAGAAATCAGTAAACTAAACATGGTAAATACACACATAATAAAACAATCACTACCTAAAATATGCATTCGCTGGCAGGCGAAAAATCATTTTTTTTCCAAAAAAATTAAAATTTCCAAAAATTGTAAAAATAAAAAAATATTTAAATTTATAAAGCTACTTCTTTTATATTTAGACATTATTTAAAATTTGGTTAAATTGATTAAACAAACAAATTAAATTGACTTCCTACTATACAGGCTTAGTAGGTGTATGAACTCATCAGCTGATCGAAAGTAGGTCAAGTCCAAGACCCTTGACCTACATATGTTATGTATGCTTTCTGCACCTACATTAAACATCTGTAACAATCTAACTCAAAGCACAAACATAATAAAATAAAATATTTAAAATGAACAAAATATTAATATAAATAATAAACAAATTGACATTTGCATAATAAACAATCCTTGACTTTACATTATTTTCAATTCTATCCAAATTTTGTCACTGGTTAAAAAAATGAAAATTTTATATCTTTATCATAAATCTCTCTTTTTGCTTAACAATCTTACTCTTCATTTAACAATCTCGCTATACTTTACTGTGGGTGATGTAAATTATTTATTCTCATTTACTGTATTAGATCTGTATGCATATATAATCTTTCTCCCTCTGACTCTAATATTCATCAACTTCAATTACCCTGACACCCATCTCTATCAAAATCTCTACTAATCAGGACACTCTAACCCCAACCTATCATTTAACTCAAAACGCCACCTTCTCTCTATTTATATAAAAAATACACTCTAACCCTTTGTACATAGGATATGTGTTTCCCCTACCCAAAACTCAATTCCCTTATTTGGCGGCCTGGATTCTACCTAAGCCGGCCCCTTCCCCACTAAAATCTATCCCTATCCCGTCCCAACCCTTGTTGTGGACTCCTACATTACACTACCCTCTAATACAAAATTGCCATCCCCAAAAATCTCAATCTCATTACCTTACTACAAATACAACAAAATAACCTCATCAATTATAAACAACAATATAGCACTCAAAATCTATATAATTCTCCATTACTACTGTGTCAACATCAATACTACTTAAAATTCTACAACATACCTTACTTCAAAACAACATTACATCATATTCATCTCTACTATTTAAAATTCAACTTTGAATTCAATTGGGACAGATCTATATGCCCCACACAATATTTATCACCCAAAACTCTCTTTTGTTAACTTGCATAAGTTATTACTTTATTTCTCAAATTCTTTTTATCATTACTTCAAAACATCTGTAATACATCAAAACATTACCTTGGACACTAATTATTTGTAACATTTACAAACCAATATACCAGTGACATGGTATTGCTGATCAGCTGATACCCTAACATAATGAAAACACATCTCAAATTTGAACAAACTACCTGGAATATACATATATGAATCAATACTCACTTCTCTTGCATTAATTGCCTGCCAGGCTTTTAATTATTGGCTTACTTTAACGTATACACATATCATGAAAACACCCACTTTATCAACACCTATACCTAACATACAACAATAAAATAATAATTTAAAACCGCATAATGAACACCTTATTTTTAAATATCTAAGCAGCTAGTTACCTGAACAGAGCACAAGCAGTTTTATTTGATCAAACTTTGAATAAAAAAATGTTATGTTATAAAATTTACATTCGTGACTCCTTTGCGTCACCTCCCAGCCACACACACTATTTCAAATTATGTAAGACTGTGGCGCCTTTTCGCTTCCACAAAGACTGTATATTTTGGAGCAGGTTTTGCCTCTCCGTGTCTTTGCTTCCGCTATTAAGTTTTAAACGTTACGAACATCATCATGTTCTTGTTATAATTATACACCCTTACTGCGGGTCTACCACCTTTCTTGCCACCCCAAACGGGCAGAGTGGCAGCCGCTGTTCCATAGTTCCGGAGATTTCCCCTAGTTGTCTCCCCCTATTGAATTTCAAATCTGTACCAATTTCAAGTCAGCTATGGTCAAGGGACTTGATATGACCATAGCTGGCCGCTAGCCAAAACCACGGTTAGTGCTGGTAAGACAGTAACCGCCCGAAAAGTCGGGGAAATCTAAACTTCATTTGACTGCCTGTTACACATCAATCTAGTTATGTGCGACACGGTCGTTTGGCAGTGTGCAAATTTTAATTTACACGGAAAAATTTGTGCCGCACATTTTCGCCATGTTGGCCTCCGATGGAGGTAACACTCACTGTTACCCCCAACCCATTCCGCTATTTGCGAGAGCACAGGCCACCCCCGCAATAGCAACCTAATAGCTAATTAATTAATATTTATACACTAAAACTTTCAACCTTTGCAGTTCCACACTCCATTGTTATTATCACTTCATTGAGCACCAAACTACCCCCCAAATTATCCCCACATCTTGTATTGATACCAAGTTTATATTTTGTTACACATTTTTTCAAAACGTTCCCATACTCACTGATACTAAACTTGACAATTATATTTGGTCAATTCTAAAATTTATTTAAATTTAAAATTATACACATCCAAAATTGTTTTGGTATTTTTTTTTTTCAAAACTATTTACACTGGAGGCTGACTAACATTCCAAAATCGAGATTAGTGCTGGTAGACAGTAACCGCCTGAAAAGTCGGGTTTCGCCGCAAGGGAAAGTTGGAGGCAAAATAGAGCCACTACGTGAATTCACGTCCCCCCTCTAAACCAAACTTAACCCCCTTCTACTACCATTTATTCTACCCCGCTGTCTATTTTCCCTCCAATCACCTTGCCACAAAATTCGTCTTTTCAGACTAAACAGAACTATGACCAATGGCTAATTTTAATTTTGCCATTGGTTCTGAAATATTTAAATTTGTATGCACTGCCTTCTATTTAAGTGAAGCCTCCATTATATACAAACACTCTAAGGCAGTGCAGGCACGTGACAGGTACACCGATCCGCTGCACCATGAGTGTATTAAAAAATTTTAAGTCGAGTCACGTACCTGTTGGGGTCCCCCTCCCCGTTCAAATATGATGGAAGTTTTCAAATTTTTACCAATTTTGGTGGAGCCGGACCATCGTTGCTTTCACCGCCCGAAGGAAGATCTGCCAACCATGGCCCGCCTCCGAGTTCCGAATTCCACGGCCAGGACTGGTAAGATCGTGACCGCCCGAAAATGGGGGAGGAGCCCTTCTAGAAGCATAAAAGAAACAATTAAGTAACATTCACATACTTACTATTTAATAAAATCCTTATGCTGACCAAAATAATTTCAAATTTGTAGCGTTGTGCGTACCCACTATCTCCCTGGTTTCTCTATTCTGTAACACATACGAATTTTTCATTTTTATTTCTACTATCTCGTACGGCCCCTCGTACAATAAGAAAAACTTCTTGATCTCCTTGTCTTGTGCACTTGATAAGTCATGTCGTCGTACCAATACCAGCTGTCCAACCTCATACTGCGTCCACTTACCTTTCATATCATGTCGCTGTTTTCTCCTCTCTCCCTTCGTCAACAAACTTTCATTCGCTAGTCTAAGTTTAACATCGTTACCAATAGTGTTGGTTTCCGGTGGATATTCAATTAATTGTTCCAAAATCCTCTGTGGACGCTTTCCTCTTATTAGCTCATAAGGTGTGAACCCCGTCGACTCGTGGGTGGTGCAGTTTAGCCAGTTTTCAACCTTCTGCACATAGAGTGGCCACTCGCTATGTTTGGCGTGGCAATATGTTCGAAAAATTCTGCCCAGCTCCCTCATGACTCTCCGCCTGGTTGGACTGCGGGTGATATACTGCGGTGTGCTTTGGGATGATACCTTCCCATCCTAGAGTCTGGCGCCATCTTCCGCTGATGAACTGCGGTCCATGGTCGGATAATATCACCTTCCGCTTTCCCACGTTGATCATGTAGTCGCGTGTGATCTTCTCGCTCAGCACCTTACTTGTTGCTCGCTTTACACTATATAGCCTGACATATTTGGAAAAAGTATCAAGTACAACAAAAATATGCATCACTCCACCCCTACCTTTCGGCAAAGGGCCATACAAATCTACAGCTACTAAATCGAATGGTTTTTCTACTTTAATATAATTTAGTTCTCCCTCTAACCTATAATTTACAACTTTAGATTTCTGACATATCTCGCAAACTCTAAGTATTCTTCGTACGCGTTTCTCCATATTCTTAAATAGTCAAGATTCCTTTAACACATTCACACACTTCCGTGCCCCAAAATGCCCGTATCTAAAGTGACAGTCCCACACTATTTTCTCTATCAACCCTTCAGGTATAACTAACCTCCAATCCCTCTCTCTCCCCTCTACTTTTTTAAACAAACTCCCTTTGAACACTTGAAAATATTGCTTATACCCAAACTCATCTATATCTGATTCTACGCTAGTAATGATTTTATGTAATTTACCGTCAGCTCTTTGCATTACATTTATATCTTTTAATTCTTCTCCAAAAAGTTTATCTTCCCTGGACAATCTATAAATCTCTATCTCTTTAATGTCTCTACCCGTTCTATTTCTGTCTATGTCTACTCGTGATAGTGTGTCTGGCACTCTATTCTCTACACCCTTAATGTATTCCCAAGAAAAATTGTACTCTTGAAGAGCCAACACCCACCTGGTTACCCGGCTGTGTGTGAGTTTGCAAGTATTCAGGAACGACAGCGCTTTGTGGTCCGTCCTGATGATGGTTCTATTGCCCAGCAGGTACGTTCGGAACTTCCTCACGGCGAACACTATACTGAGGAGCTCCTTCTCGGTGGTAGTGTAGTTACGTTCTGCAGCTAGCAACGTCCAGCTGGCGAAGGCAATGGTTTTATGCTCTTTTGCCTCGTCTTCTTGGTAAAGTTCTGCTCCCAGTGCTATATTGCTTGCGTCTGTCTGTAAATAAAATTTGTCATTAAAATTGGGATGATTCATTAGTATCATGTCCGCGAACTTAATTTTGGTGTCATTAAACGCCGCTCTTTTGTTATCGCCCCACCTCCATTGTTTGTTCTTTTGTAGCACTGCGCTGAGTCGGGCCGTCGTCTGGGCGTAGTTCCGCTGGAACTTCCTGTAAAAATTACAAAGACCAAGAAAACTTTGCAATTGTTTTATATTCTTAGGCTCCGGGAACGTCAAGATGGATTCGACTTTATCCGGGTTAGCACGTATTCCTGTAGGTGTTATTATAAAACCTAAAAAATGTATTTCGGTTTGCAAAAATTTCGATTTGTCCCAATTCACTGTCAGACCTCCCTGATATAACTTCTCCAATACATATTCCAAATGCTCTACATGCTCTTCAAATGTTCTGGAAGCTATCAGAATATCGTCCACGTATATTGTTAAAAAATCTAAGTTATGTGGTTGCAAAATTTCGTCAAGACACTTGATAAAGCTAGCTACACTGGTGTTCAATCCAAACGGTAGTCTCTTAAATTGATAATTCTTTCCATTGAATAAAAAGGCGGTATATTTTCTACTATTGGCTGCCAACGGGACTTGCCAATACCCGGCGGTTAGGTCTAAAGAAGTCATATATTGTACGCCGCTAAATTTCTGAAAAATCTCTTCTATCGCTTCGGGTGACTCCCGATCTGGAATAATTATTTGATTGATTTTGCGGGCATCTAAACATAACCTAACTCTACCATCTTTTTTGATCACTACTACTAAAGGGTTGGAATAAGTTGATACCGACCTTTCTATAATATCCCCCGCTAACATCCTATCTAATTCTAACTGTACGGCCGCCCTTTTCGAATATGGTACCGGATAACTACGTTGGACATATGGCGCATGCTCCCTCACCTTTAATTCGCATTCATAACCTTTTGCCCTTCCTGGTTCCCCGGCAAACACTCCCCTATAAGCATCAACTACCCGCCACAGCGCTTTACGCTGAGAACTCCCCATTGCATCGCCTTCCCCGCAAAATTTAACCTCTCTATCCGCCCATATTCTCTCCTCACTCACACTCTCTCTACATGCATGTATACTAAATTCCATATCCCTATTTGTGGTCTTATCTGGTATAACCCTTATACCCGAAATCTTTACTGTGTCTAAAACCCGTTCAAAATTAACCGTTATTTGTTTATTTTCATCACTCAATTCTAAAATTCTTTTTCTAAAATTGATGACTGCATTATTCCTTATTAAAAAATCATTACCCAAAATCACTTCTAAATTTAAACCCCTTACAACTAGAAATGTATTCTCATAGCTTTCCCCATTTATTAACATATTCAACTGGACTTGTGTTGTAACCCGTTTACTTCTAACACCCGTAATGCCTACAATTGTTACCCCCGCTACTGGCAAAGACGGAATATGTTTGTTAGTTTCTTTCAATTTATTGAGTACATGTTCTGCTATTACAGATATTTCACTGCCTGTATCTATAAGTGTCAAGACTGACTTACCTTCTATCTCCAGTTTTACCTCAGTCAACCACGCCTCTTGTCTCCTCGTTTCCGTCTCCTCTTCTTCCATCAATTCCGTAGCCAAGTCCGTGTGGATTGTGTTATTCCTGTATTTATTTTCATGGACCCCGTGATTGTTCCTCGACAATGGCCGGGCCTCCTCATCCATTGTCCTCCTTAGTTTCCCGTCCTTTCGTCTGCATTACGGGGCGTATACACTCTACCCATATGCTGATTTCCTCCTTCGTTTCTCAGATTCTCTACTCGTCGGTCACCGTTCCTCTGCTGTGGGTTGTTGAATCTCGGTGGTGTTCTCTGCTGCTGTCCGGACCTCACCCTTCTACATCTATAACAAAAATTACGGTCAGCATAATTTTCCACCAGACACCTGTCACATTTCCACATCAGGTATCGTCTGTCTCGTTCTCGACCATTTTGCGTGTTTCCCCCGTTTGGTCCTCCTCTTGGTATATAATTACCTCCATTTTGCATATTGTGTTGCTGCATGCGTCTGCTGTCTTCCTGGTCCTTAATATTCTGAAAAACATCTAATATTTTTTCTAATTCATTTATGTCGCTTACCTCTCTGGTCATTAATGTGATCTGCACTTCCCTCGGTAGGTGCTTACTGATGTGGCATACAAACGACTGGAATGGTAACGGTGGTTCTAAGTACTTAGCCTCGTTGTATAGCTTCATCGTATAAACTGTAATATTACGGTTGTTTCTTCCAAAGCTCCCGGCTCCCATTATTTGGCTTCGCAGTATCTCCTGCTCCTCCTCCGACCAGTATTTATTCCGAAAAGCTCTTTCAAAATCTCCATAACTCTCCCACTCGTTTCGATGCGTCTCCGCCCATATCTCAGAATCGCCTTTAAAACATTTCAAAATTTTTATAAGTTTAACCTCCCAGCTACTACCATTAAATCTGTCAAATTCCCGTACTCGATTTAAAAATTGCATTGGATGCACTCTCCTATTTTCACTACTAAAATTTTCTAATTCTATTTCATTGTTTGTGTCACGTGTCATAAATATGCGTTCAGTAACATTGTTTACATTTTGATTTTTTACTAAACTTAATTCATCTCTCATACTGCTAATGTTTTGTTCAAGAGAATATAATTTTTTGTCATTACTATATTCAGACTGTACATTATTTTTTGATATTACTTCAATAGATTCATTTACTGCTTGTATTTCTGTCTTATAATTACTTTCAATTTCATTTATTTTAGAGTCTATCTTATTTTGGTGTTCATCAAAGTTCTGACCAATTTTTTCAACTGTCATTACTACGCTACTCAACTTACATTCAGTTTCAGCATTACATTTCTTAATTTTAACTTCTATGTCATTGTTATGCTCATTCATTGTATTTATTAATATTTCATTATTCTCAGTTATCTGCTTCTCAACTCTATCTATCTGACTATCTATTTCAGTAAATTTAACATCTATCTTTTGTATTGAATCATCTAATTTGGTTTCTACTTGGTTAATTTTATCAGTAAACTCTACTTTAGTACTTTCACAATGTCTATTAATTTCTTGAATCTCATATTTCAACTCATTAATATCTCTACTTTGTCTGTCAAATTTATCGTTCATTTTATTGTCACTAATATCAATTCTAGCATTTATCATGTTATATAATCGTGTTAACATCTCATTTGTATCAGATTTTTTACTTTGGACTGGCGTTGACTGACTTTCTGTTTTATCGTCAGTGAAACTGATTTCGTTACTATTACTTTTCTTTTCTCTATTTGATTTTGGGGTCGTTTGGATCCCCGAATCATCTGTATTATTTGATTCATTTATACTACTTGTGTTCAGAGTTTTGTCGCCTTGACTTACATTCGGCGTTGACTGTAATTCAAAACTATTCATAACAGCTGATTTATTTAATTCAGCTATTTCACTTATCACAGTCGAGTCGGACAAATCGACTCCGTTCTCTGCTGTATTTTCCATTATTATTATTTTTAGATATTTACTCTGTTTCTTATGTGAACAAATATTCTTTACTTATTTTGCGTAACTTTACATAAGTACCTTTTGCGTATTTTCACTCAACCTCCAAATTACGATTGCATCCCATTTATAGGTATGGAATTTATATTATTAAATTCGTCCCTGTTCGGGCGCCATTGTTACCTTCGATATTAATTGACATAATAATAATACAAAACAAACATTGAGAAACTCTTACTTACCATCACTCGGCTTCAAGGTTACGTCATACGTATTTTAGGATGCAGGCGTAATTTCTTAAGGTTGTGTGAATAATTTGCACAACACATTGTTATGAAGAGAATTGAAATTTTAATTTTGATTAAGTCGTCTAAATTTAAATATACAAAAAAATTATTATCCTACTTTCTGCATCTTACTCATAACCACCTACAATTATGGCTTACCTTATGTTTGATACTTACACAATTTGATTTATACACAGATACAGAACACAATTAGAAAACACAAACAAAAAAACAGCCCAGCTTTGCACACACTCACATTCACACTGTAAATTATGAACCCCTTATCGTTTTACATTATAACTCCCAGGCCCCAAAGGCCGACCACGCGGTCACCGCACACGCGCATCTTCTCACAAAAATTTGCTTGTTCTATATTATTCCAACGTTGTAACTGGTACTGTTCCTTTTTAAAACCGACCGCGGTCACATGAATTTATACTGTTTTAACCCTTTACTAAAAAAATTAAAATATTTGTGACGAGCCTACTTGGGCTAGCCCGGTACCGGGGGACTGCTGCTTGTAGACTGGAACTGTAACGTAACAGGTACATCTTGCTTTCTCTGGCGGGAAACGGTGGTTCACTGCCACTATGTTTCCGTCACTCAAGCCTCAGTTGTTGTGAGCTAACCACTTTATATATGGAATAGCAGTGTTATATTCTGGATACCAAAGTACGATATTGGCTTTGGCTCTGCTGATGTCATTAATAGTAGGCGGGGCTTTAACAGTCTTTCCGGCAGGTCTTGGAGAAGACGATGAATATTCTCCGCTCTAGCCATCTTGAGTTTTTTACCAGCGCGTGGGTCGGCGCCCATGCTTGGTGAAACGCATAGGTGCGCAATGCCACACTCTTGCCTAGTTCTCAGAAAACGAGGGTGGTACATTCTTCGCTTGCTGCGTTACACAATTGAAATTGCGTATCGCCTTCGTCTCAAACTGCTGTTTCTCAACACTGGTCTGTTACACGGAAAATAACGTTGCACAATAATTTTCATAACTTTTGACAAGCCCGCCCAAAATGAAAGAAATAAAAGATATAAATGCCCCATCCTGTAAAAAATTAAAAACACCCAAAATTGACCCGCTACAGCATGTGACCAACACAATGGGGGGGTGGGAGTTCTATCAATGCAGACGACACATGCAATGCTGTGCGAGACCTATATTCTGGAGGGGATCACTTCAAGAACATATAAGTTTGTATGTTTTAAAAAACAAGGGGACAGCATAGCAGGATTATAATGAAAAACACGTAAAAGAAAGGGAACAGATGTGATTTACAAAAGAAAACATAAGAACAGGATTCCCTGTTAATTACCAGTTAGTAGAGACAATTATACTAAATTTTGGTCTTTGAAAATACTTGTTCTTTCACAAAATAGTTAACAAAATTACTAACGGTTATATTAACCTTTTACTTGGTAGTAACAGATTTAATAAAGATTTATTATTGGTTGCCCGGCAATCAGGTATACTTTGCATGTGTATACTTAATGATCCCCTGGTGTTATATGAAAATCAACAATAATGCAAAGTCGAAGATTCGATAAAACTTGGCAAAGTATGGCCCTTTTGGGCCAGCCCTACATAATTTTGTGGCTGTCATGCTACCGTATTTTGGTATTATATTAAAGACAGATTCCTTTCCTAGTTCAGGACAGAAAGCAACAATCGAGAGGGGCATGTGCTTTCGTTTAGTGTGTGTTTCTACCATACAGAGCATTTCAGTTTTCAGTTCTAGTAACATTTTCAAACGTGGAACAGTGAGTAATTGTAGACAAAATTAAGTTTCTTTTACCATGTAAGTTTTTCACTTTTCTTATACCGTACATATACTTTCGTTATAATAGCACATTTCTGTTAGTAAAATGTTATCTAATTTTTATTAATAATTGCATACTGATTAACTTTAAAATATGTAAATCTTGTTATGAAGTAATTTACATGACATAAATTGAGACTATCATGATCATGAGGGTTAAGAAAAGAACATTTTTGTAATACAAAATAGCCACAAATATAGGTATAGTCACAACTATAAAAATACATCTGTAGCCAAGATTATCACCAGCACGATTGTTAATGTGCATATTACCCCCACACTATGCACTGAACTTTTTTTTTTATGATACATCAGTCAACAATGCACTTTACTAACCCGTTTTTCACTAACAAATTTCCAAAATGATCATATACTATTAAAATATTCATTTTTCAAAATGCAGTAGAACAGTTTCGCATATAGAGTGAGCTGTCAGATAACAGAATGTGCCCTCAGTACACTGAATGAGTCCGTCTTAATGTGTGTGAGATGATGCACGTTGTAACATCCACAACAATATGAGACCAGGCTAATGACCCTTTTTGCAGGTAACTTTACCGTTAGCAGGTAACAGACTCATCCAGTAGCTGCAACCCCCACACTGTTATCATCATGTCAAACATTTTGGTATATTTCAGAGTTTAGCACACAACCAGTGGAAGCATCACTTAGAATAAAAATTTAATACCAATTGTTAGGCTTATTCTTTACATAAACCCTAAAGTTTATTCTTCCCCTGAATGGGCACATTCCTTTATCAATTGTGAGGTTTCAATTTGGATACAAACTAGCTTTAGAACATTTTATGTTATAAAATGGTCTAATTATTAGAACAGGGTCATAGTTGGATTGACCTATTGGAATGTACTTACTGTTATCATTTAAATGCAGCATAAAGTAAATGGAAAAAATATCTCTTCATTATATTTCCAGCAAAAGTTATATTTATGGGCCTAACATAACATCTGTACCCCAGTAGCCAGTAATTCTTGGTCTTGACACCAGGCCCATATGAAAATTATTGCAAAAATATTGTACATTTCATGTAACATGACAGCACCCCATGAAGCCCACACTAAAAGCTCCATTAATTTATTTTGGCTCCTCAACTTTGTAACTGTTGTTCCAGCACACCTATTCCTAATCTATATAAATATATACAAAGTAAATACATAAATAATAGTACAAAATATTATTTATATTTATTAGAAGAGCAAGAATAATGTTCATAAATATGAAAAGTAAATATATAATTTACAATTTATAAAAAGTAAATATATAAAGTAGTGTTTAAGTTTCTCTGTGCATATGCTTTCCTAAGGTCAAATTTGTTTGTTTTCAGAAAATGTCCAGCAAAAACCTAAGAATGTAGTGTACATTTTGTTATTAAAACACTCATAACTCATAAACAGTTAATCACAGAATGCATGTGTATACAATGGTTATACAAATAGCAAATAAAATTTACTCAAACTAAACAATAAAATTGTAAACAAAGTAAAGTAATTTGTAAAATTAAGTAAAAGAAATTGGATTCACTAATGCGTACATTCAGTATAACCCAGTGATTCCTGACATTTCTGGACCCACATATGACTTTTGTCTTCTGCGTTTATTTCAAGTACAACCAGAGCTTAAAGGTTATTGGGTTCTTTCAATAAAAAAACTTGATAAAACACAAATAGGATATCTTATTATTGCCAGTTATGTATAATTATTAAATATAATACACAGACTGTTTCTTAAAACTAATTTCAGGTTGGTTCTATACTATAATAAAGTATAGTTTTTTCACAGGACGGTTGATTAGTTTCATTACAAATCTATTAAAAAAAATTACAGTGAAGCTTCCTACCACTTATTTTGTACCCAAGAGTTAATGTCAGGTTCTATTGATGTTATTTTTAACCTTATATAACTTAATACACATTCTGTTCCTATATTTGCTTTTAAAACATAAACGAGTTCATCAAATGCACTTTCACAAATGTAATTTGACACATAAGGTATTAAAGACTTCAATGTCTG
Source organism: Magicicada septendecula (assembly GCA_034769895.1). Taxonomy (NCBI): domain Eukaryota; kingdom Metazoa; phylum Arthropoda; class Insecta; order Hemiptera; family Cicadidae; genus Magicicada; species Magicicada septendecula. The sequence continues at coordinate 20,240,137 of CM068367.1, read as the reverse complement.
ATAAAAATATATTGTCGTTTTGAACATAAAATTTCATTTACTTTTTTTAAGTAAATACTTTTTCCTAGCTAGGTCCTCTTGCGTACCACCTTGGATCCCTCCGTGTACCACACTAGTGATATGCATACCACCAGTTGGGAACCCTGGTATAAACAGTGAGATGAAGAAACCTCAAATTACGTAGCCTTACCTGTATTGTCAGATCAAAATGTCTCTTCATTTTCTACATTATTCAATTCAGATCCACATTTGAAATTAAATTACCATAATATTTTATCTTCAGTCAAGACATCAGTTACTTTGTAACACAAAATTACAAAAAAAATCATTCAAAAATTCAAACACTGCACAAGCCAATAGTATACCAAATGTGTAGTTCACAACAAGGAGCCGTTACAAACATTGACATGTAAAGTATAGGAAATTAGCAGTTTTGAGATACAAATGCCATCTGTTAGTAATGCACTGAACTATTGTTGAATTGTACAGAAACAGTATGCATGCAGCAATCAGAAATATGCTAGATGAAATAACCTATGAGCTTTAAATACAACTTGCAAACCACATTGACTTAGGGGACATACCCATCTGAATCATTTTGCCAAGCAATAATGCAGATGTGTTAAGACTCCAGGACTCTGTCATCGTGAAGGCTGTAGCAGCCAGACATAAATCTTGTCTGAGAAGTATATTCTATGTATGGCAAGAAACAAAGACTTCCAAATAATTTCAACTAAACATACAAATATCACTGTAACTCATGTAGTGATAAATTGAATTACAGGATAAATGTGTATCAATACTTTCACACTACATTACAATATATAATTTAATGATTTTAATTTGTAAGGTAAAAGGTAAATTTTGTTACAAATTTGATTACTGTTTTGTAGTGCCAAATATCATAGAAACATTACGTATTTGCAGTGGCAATATGACAGCATATATTAATTTGTGTAATTATGCTTGTTTAAGAGGTTCTGTTTATTACATTGCTAAAACTTCTTGGCCAATAGAAACAATTCTTACATACCACACAGTAATGGTTCGTAATAGTATAATTGATTAATTTACACTCAAAATGTACAATCAGAAAATTTTGTTACAAACATCACTGTTATTATTTAATGCCAGCATACGTTATTTATAATACAACAGGCTATGCCAAATTAAATACTTTTGTAGAAACAACTCACCGGTACTTCTTAATGCCAGAATGTATTAACTTGTGTAGTGACAAACCACTTGGCTGAGTAAATGATTTTGAACAAACATCGCACTGGTACTTCTTAATGCCAGAATGTATTAACATGTGTACTGACAAACTATTTGACTGAGTAAATGATTTTGAACAAACATCGCACTGGTACTTCTTAATGCCAGAATGTATTAACTTGTGTTGTGACAAATTACCTGACTGAATAAATGATTTTGAACAAACATCGCACTGGTACTTCTTAATGCCAAAATGTATCAACTTGTGCACTGACAAACTATGTGGCTGAGTAAATGATTTTGAACAAACATCGCATTGGTATTTCTTCACACCAGAATGTATTAACTTGTGTCTTGACAAGTTGCTTGAAACAGTAAATGATTTTGAACAAACATCGCACTGGTACTTCTTAATGCCAGAATGTATTAACATGTGTAGTGACAAACCATTTGACTGAGTAAATGATTTTGAACAAACATCGCACTGGTACTTCTTAATGCCAGAATGTATTAACTTGTGTTGTGACAAATTACCCGAATGAATAAATGATTTTGAACAAACATCGCACTGGTACTTCTTAATGCCAAAATGTATCAACTTGTGCTCTGACAAACCACGTGACTCAGTAAATGATTTTGAACAAACATCGCATTGGTACTTCTTCACACCAGAATGTATTAACTTGTGTCTTGACAAGTTGCTTGAATCATTAAATGATTTTGAACAAACATCGCACTGGTACTTAATGCCAGAATGTATTAACTTGTGTTTTGACAAGTAGCTTGAATTAGTAAATGATTTTGTACAAACATCGCACTGGTACTTCTTAATACCAGATTGTATTAACTTGTGTGGTGACAGATGGTCTCCTAGAGTATTCTGAATTGACTTTCTCCTATATAGTTCACAATCCAGAGTAGAATCCTCTTCTTCACAGATATTATTCATGGGTGTAAATAAGTAACACTGGAACAAATGAATACACAACTGTAATAATTCATAATTGGAACACTGAAGCAGTAGAAACTAGTGTTAAAAATCATGTTCTACCTGTGATGTAGCTTTCGGCTTGCAAAAATTAACCTTACCCTATGTATGATTACAGTATTGCATTACTCTTCATAGGAAGAACAGTAGACTTTTACAAGCAAATTCGTATATAATTGAATGGTGAATGGTGCACACACACACATTTGCATATTTTACCACACTAGAATTTTTTAAAATAATTAATATATAGTTAAAAATAGTTTTAAGTGGTGCTATGTGTATGTGCAGGGAAAGCATACAAGCTGTAGCTTATCAAAGTGAACACCTGTTCATTTTAAGCTCTGTGTGTGTGATTTTAAGTCAGTAAAATAGTACGTGAACACATAAGTAAGACACAAGTGTTAGCAGTCAGAAGTACTCATTGCAAACCCCTATCGTCCACCAAAACAACAAAGGACTATCCAAGTCAAATAAATATGTTCTACAAAGATTTACACATTGAAGTATAAAATCTTAGAATGGAAATATAGAGAAGACTGGTGCAGCTGATTCTGCATCCTACACAGACGGAAGCGAGGACTAATTTAATATTTAACGATTGAAGAACAATCAAACTGAATTCCATCTGAATACTGAATGAGAAATGGAATTGATACGTATTAATATAATTGACAGAGAAGCTTGCATAGTAAATAAACATTTTCAAGATTCTGCTGCCACATGATCAAGACAAGTGAACTATTTGTGAACAATATAAGACTCGTTTGAATATTGCTGCTATTGGAATATTGATACACAAAGACAGGTAAGACACCAATTATGGTAGATATTAAACACATGGAAAACTTACCCTTGAAGAGAACATCATTCAGCCTATTGAAGAGAGTAAACACATCAAAATTCACTGAACACAAGTTAGTGTTAAAATTAGCATATCAATTGAACTGAAATATAAGATTAGGAATTAAAATATATACATATAATAAATAAATATACATACAAGGGATTAAAACCATTGAAGAATTAGGTAAACACTAACTAAACCTATCGTTTAAAAAAAAGCCCATAAGTGGCTGTTTCTGGAAATTTGCCTTTTTTTTCGATAGTCTTACTAGGCTAAGATGCTTCAGATGATGGGTTGTTCCTGGTTACATACTTTCACGCCAAACTAATACTGATTACTAAAATGGTGTGTTATGCTAACACCCTTTTTCCAGTCAGCTTAAAGTGTCTATATACCTAATTGGATATCTTGCACTTTCACAGAATAGCACTACTATATTTCCCGCAGCTACTCTAGACATTTTCTAACTTGTGTGTGTGGTGATTGGGAGGTCAATGATCATGTACCAAGTGACAATTGCATGTTATCGATTCCAAAGAGAGACTGATCTATCCGTTAAAAGTTATTTTAACTGAATTCACAAATTAGATTGGTTCTTAGGTAATACGCATGATTTTCTACAGATAATAAAAGTTCTTGTAATAAAAGGATTGTAATAAAAGATAACAAAAGGCTTCTGAACAGAACAATTCTTGTTCAAAAAACCTGAATATTTTTACAATCGAATTTATGGCCATAAACCCTTTTTACTTAAAAACCATACATTTAGTTACTAATTTTTAAAATAATTACTGTCATTAATTAGGTCAAACATTTTTATTTTGAACATTCTGATATGTCCCATCTCAAAAATTTACGTATCACATTATTTAAATTAACATGCTTTTCATATATATTCAATAAAATAATTTTGTACCCTCACACGTGCATACTACAAACATGGCTACACATCCTTACACACCATTCCACTGTACTTAACATTTTGAGTGCGATCACCTTATGAACAGTTCCACACTGTGAAATGGACCACTTTTTCGTAATACTGCTTGTTTTTAGATATGTATAAAAATTTTAATTTTAATGTTATCCTAAAATAAATTACACACTTATTTTGTTATACTTTCTATAATTAACAATGTAAACCACAAGATACACTGACTGCAAAGCCAGGATCAGAATCCATGTATTTCTCACTGCTGTCACTTTGCTCAGCCTATTCTAAAAATTTTTCGGATAAATATTCAATAATAATTCACAATAAAAAATAATTCATATTTAAAAGAAGTATTATTTCTAATAAAAAACTATCAAAAGAAGTATTATTTCTATTAAAAAATTACAAAACTCTGTAGCCTAGTATAAACGTAGTAAATGACACAACGAAGCTAACCACACATCACATGTGTTACAGTGTTTCCCTTCATTGTGGGTTCAGAAGGTTTTCCTGATTTATTAATTTTTTTATTCTCCCACCTTGGTTTATGTTCAGTATTTTCGTGTGTATTTAGGTGGAGTACTTGTTAATTATCCTACTGGGACCTAGACTTTGACCCTTGTTCATGAGGTCTTCCCACTGAGACAAATACCAGATCTTCCAATCGGCTTATACCTATTGTCATCACCACAACTCTGATGTTCTGGAAGACAAGATAGGCCAATTTGTGCATAAGCTCAGCTTCATTAAGTTGGGGATGCTGATGTTTCACTTTGCCACCTGTTGTATTACATATTGTTCTTCCACGTGTTGCCCATATACGTACTTACTGAACTCAAAGTGATTACGTACCTTGAGCTGGACATGCAGATTCTAGTATCAGGTCTCAAAAGCTTGGAGGAAGTCCTCGTATGCCGTGACCTGGTCTCAGATAATTGTATACCATGGTGCCACTGACACTTAAAAACATTTTATAATGCAGTTTATTTTGTCCTGGCCAGTCAACTGCTTTACAATAGTGTCTATAGTCCTTTCACATTGCCTCAGGAACTCTGTTGGGTTATCATTTTCATCTCCATAAAACTTTAGAAGTTGAGTCTATTCTTCTGTTATGGTATACTTACTTACTCCAGGGCGCTACAGCTCATGAAGAACTCTGACCTCCACAATGACGTGTCTACACTCCTCTCTATTCTGTGCGACTCTTTGCACCTTCTGACTCCCAGTCATTTTAAATCTTCATCTACATCATCCACCCATATTCTTCTTCGCCTCCCTCTTGCTCTTTTCCCCTGGTCCTCCAATGAGTACTTTTCCTGTCATTCTTTGTACCTGACCTGTTTCTTTATTCTGCCTTGTTTTATTATTGTGGTAATGTCCGGTACGTTATGGTATATATATGTGATTTGATTTCACTGTATATTTTACCACGCAACCCCAAATTGTCAATTTGTTTTTGTAATTGTGTGTGTTTGTGTCCGTGTTCATGGAGTCTTGTCAATTTCTGTGAGTTTATTTTCATGTTCCTTTAACTTTTGTCCATGTGTTATATAATTTTCATCCAGTTTCATTTTACGCAAGTTCACTTATGTTTGAAATGTGTCTACAAGAATTTTATTTTCAGCTGTTGTTTTTTTCACAACCCTCCATTTGTCTTCTTATGAATTCCCCTTGTTTTCAGTCATGCTCTTCTAGTTGTTTGTCATGCTCATCTAGTCGTTTGTCGTGTTCATCTAGTTGTTTTTATCATCCCTTCTACGGCCTCTAAAACTATACTGTACAAAACTGACATTTTTAAAACTATACTGTGTACTGAATTACCAATATCTGAAGTTAATGAGTCTGCTATGTTTGTTAATTTGTATCGTTTTGTGTGTGTGTGTGTGTGTGTGTGTGTGTGTGTGATTAATCAATACTTTTTATCATAATCAATTACTAGGGCAACAGTACCAAGAAATGTTTACAATTTTACTAGTGCATTTGCTATTGCAAATGGAACAATAATCACAGAAGGCAGAAGAAGCAGAGAAATGATGACACCATGGGGCAGAAAAAGCAGAGAAATGACAGGATGAGAAACAATGACTAGCAGAGGAAATATAAAAAGCATCCCTGCTTAGATATAATGACAAAAAGAAGAACGTAAGCAAGAAACAGAACACATAAAAGCACTGATATAGGAACAAAGGCATTTGCAAGAGCATAATGGTGCAGAGTTGGGTTCTACTGTGGAGGTGTGGGTGAATTACATGGTGATCTCAGTGGGCAAGAGGTACGATTATCTGTAGTACAGAAGTGAACTGCAAATATAAAATAACAGAAGTTGAACAGTCAATGAAAAATCAACCCTGTGTTTCAAATAAAATTGCTCAACAGATTGTACCAAAAAAGGTAAAGTCAACACAAAAAAAATACAGAAAATTAGATAACAGAGAGAGTTACTTTGATTGGACTGCATTCATGCCTATTCATATCAAGGGCTCAACATTTGATGGAAGCACTACTGGACAACATACCTTCGGCAATTTGAAACCACAAGCACATATTATTGGTTTCACTTAGTCTTCTGTCAAGTATCTGCCTTAGAGCTACTACGGAAAGTGTCACCTGACAGCCAGAACTCTTATGCAGATCAGTTTTAAGCAAGTATTGACTTGCTAGTTAGACTGGCCTATCATAGAGCACCAGAGAATTTTTGAATGACATCGGTGATACAGATATTTACTGATGGTGTCAGAGATAGTGAACTACAACAACGGTTACGATACACCAGAATAGATTGGATGCCCTTGTCTATGCTCCACAGTTTGAGGCCGCCGAGCCAGTGTCTGGTTGGGTGAATCATAAAGTGTGCACACTAACAGATTGTGATGACACAAATGATTAAGAGGAAGAATAAGAGACAGAGTCTTAAATGTTCGGCACCACAGTATGAAGGTAGAAAGTATGGAAGACCAAAGCTTTTTAGATATGGGGAACTTGGGCATCTACAAAGAGATTGTCGGTCCATTGTTAAGAGTAGGGAAATGGGCAGTAGTCAGTTTAACTAGTTGGAGGAATGAAGTACCTAGACAATACATGAGTTATACACTTTACAAAAACAGTGGGAGCTCAGTATATTATCTGAAATGAAGTACAACAAATAAAATGGTGGAAATCAATTCATTTTGTTATAGAGCTTACAGGTGCTTAAAAAAGACAGAAACAAAAAATAGGGAGATGAATTATGCATGGTCACTGACATACATAGGATCAAATACCAGAAAAATTATACGTTTTAAAAAATATTAGTAGATATAGCAATTAAAAAACGTGAAACAGTATTTGATAAGATAAGAAATAAACATAGAAAAAATCCCAATTTTACAGAGAAGCGGAGTTTATAAATTAAAATGTAAATAATGCTACAAAGTGTATCTAGGTGAGACAGGATGGAAATTCTAATGCAGGTTAACTAACCACAAATGTGGAGAAGGTAATAGAACAACAAATTCGTTATATGCAATACTTTTCATAGAAGAGAACCATAAGTTTGTTAATCCTTTAGAAGACTATCAAATTTGGAAAGTAGTGAGTAACACAGTTAAAAGAAGGCTTAGAGAAGAGTTAGAAATTTTGAAAGAAAGAGAGAAAGTGTTAGAAAATTAAATGAATACTAAAACTAAATTTAAAAATGAAGGAATATTTTATAATATAATCAAGAAGTAAAAGGTAGTGGGCAGATAGAGAACATTTAGAAAGAAATTAAATTGCATATATGGGTTGTTTGTAACAGTACAGTTAGGCCCATACTGGGGTAACTTCGGGAGAAATAATAATTGTGAATTTTATTTGAAATTATAATGACGAATTAGTGTCAAGGTCACCATCAGGACGCAAGAAAAGCAGTTATTTTTAGCCGTATGACATTTGAACTTTGTAAAACGAGATCACAACATATGACGTCAGGGCCGAACCTAGCAATACGTCACTTGGAATGTAAGGCATGGACGGAGCATCGACAGCGTTCTGCGTTGCATGTAACAAAGGCAGACGGCAATGAACATCTAACAACTATGGACGTGGGCCGTTCGCTCGCCCGCCGGCTGAGTACAGTTTTTCGTCTCGCCCGCACACCGAAATGTGAAATTTAAACGAAACCAGTATTTTCAATAACGAGGTAAATGCAGTGACAAATTTAAGTTGGAGTGACAGTTTCTGGAGCAAAAGTGAAAACGGAGACAGCAATGTAGTGCATGCACGAGGAGACATCTTATGGACATACATCCAAGGACTAAATAAGCGAAGTAAATTACACAAAATTACGAATAAAATCAATCAAAATCATGCAAAATTAAGAAATAAAAATAAAATGATCTCTAAAGGGGAATCTAAATTATGTACCGGGTGAGAGTATGTGTATGTATGGGCGAGTGGCAATTATGTAATTAATGGCACTGGTTAGCGTTAAGAGAATTTAGTGTAAAATAATGTTTTGAATAACACCAAGTTTTATTTTAAAAAACAAGGAGAGTTGAATCATTTATTTGAATAAACCATATCTGTTCTCCAAAATATGCTCAAAGAACTCTGGACCTAGTAAGTATTCGATTACGAAGTTGGCAACAATTAAAAGATGGCGTCCGAAAACAGACATAGGCCACAACAGCTTTGTTGGTAAACAAAATAAAATGAAAATGTGTACGCTAATAAAGACGTTGTCTAGTCCTATTATTGTTATTTCTGATCTGACGATGAACTGTAAAGCTTGAAAGCTCTAATCAGAATAATTTTTCTACCCAACAGTGTTAATTCTGTTTGAAAAAATAGGGTAATTGGGATTTTCTGCTAATCGAAAATGATGTAATATAAAAGTTCATTCAGTAATAAATGTACTGTACTTTGTTCAAAGTAGTGAGCACGTTCTGCAGCTCAGGAAGCATATTAGTGTTGTTGCATGTCCCATAGTTGTCTCTCACATGTCTAAACAGGTTTTATGATTGTTTTGTATATAAAGAGTGGCCCACATAGAGTTGACTGTCTGGCAGCCATTATGGTTTTAGTCATGTGATAGCTCATTTTGGTGAATGTAGCAAACTATACACACAGGAGAAGTGCCACTACATGTAAGAAGTTTATAGCAAATCATTTCAAACAGGTTTATCTGTCTTCATTTCAGATAATATACTGAGCTCCCCACTGATTTTGTGAAGTCCATAACTTGTGTGTTGTCTAGGCGCTTCATTCCTCAAATTAGTTGTACCGACTACTGCCCATTTCCCTGCTGCTTAACAATGGACTGACAATAGTGATTATAACCACTAACACAACTTTCTTAACTAAAAATTCCATATTTTTTGTTCATAAATGTAACAACTGTATAGTAAGCACACAATACAGGCTAAAAATTCTAAACATCTAATTTGTGTTAAAATATTCTTCAGTCTGACCATGGCCAGATTTTAATAATTTTTGATTCCATTCTAGGGTGCTGTTACAAATTTGTATTCCAAAATATTGAAATTTCTAAAGCTCGCCACTACATTCAGATTTTAGTTAATATTCCCTTTGATATCCCACATACCATATGCCCAATAATCCCTTTGAATTTTTGCAATTTTATCAGAATTTTCCCTCACTTTTGGCCCCTGGCATCCCAAAATTTTAAGATTTTTAAAAATGAAGCTAAATTCATAAAGATCTCTTTAATTCAATATTCCAATGGACTTTTGTGATTTTTTCCAAATTTTCACCCTCACACATTTTTGCCACTCTACCACCTACATTTTTCAGGGTCAGTGTCAAAAACAATAGGGTTCTGTAGGGTAGAGTTACAGACACACAGGCGAAGGTTTAAGAAAATCATTTGATGCATTGAAAAGTAATCGTGAGATATACCTCAACAGACAGAAAGACAAATACTAAAAAAAGGTTGAGTAAAAACAAAATTTCATTCGTTCATTCAATTATTGATGTATTCACAAGGTATTCATATTAAGGGTTGATAACAATCATCAACCTACCCATTACTCCCAAGGAACAAAAGTGTAGAAGACATCATTCAAGTGTTTCACTGGTATAGGAAATTCAATGTTATTGTATAAACTAATAACTGAAATTGAATCACCAACCCCAATCAATTATCACTCACCTTATTGGGCGAAGCACCAATGCAAGACATCTCAGGTGTCTCAATGTTTTAACCTTTTTCCTGCCAACATGTGTGAGCTGTTATACTTTGTCTATGCGCCACATTTTCAGCAGCAGTGTGTATATACGCGCGGAGCACTCTACCGTTTACAAAACGGGCCGCAATAACAATTATACATGTCATTTACTGCAAAGATTACACACTCTCAAAACACTCAACTGTCAATTAGCAAATGTAGATAAAAAATAAACTCGCCACAACAACAATTACATTTCTTGCTAACAGCAAAGATTACACAACCTGAGCAACACTCAACTGTTGTAACGGGACAAACAGGGCCTGTTGTCATAATTATGGGGTTTGAGGATGTTACATAATATTTTTTATTGTATTCATATATATAAAGAATGGTTAGGTCCATTTTCCCTATGTCTGCACAAACAACGCAGTTTCATCGATACGATTTACTTCAAGGCCGAAGGCGTACGTGTGAAGGAGAATATATACAATGGCGATTCTGATCGACACTAACAAAATGATATTACAAATATTGACACACGTCATGACAATGACGAGGAACAATGCCGTCAGCTGATGTGGACGAATCGTGGATCACAATTGATCCCCTCCACCTGTCGACAATTTGACATAATATCTGCCCACTCTGAACATTCTTGTCATGGCGACAACACGTATATTTCTTTCTGGTAAAATTTAACCAGCAAAAGTGTAACAAAATTTAAAAAATGTATCATCAGTTAACAGTGAACAGTACCAGTTTCTAAATATGTAAATTCAGTGAGGCGACAGACCAAACAGACAGTACAAATAACACCGAAGTACGCCAGCCAACGGCCGGAACATGGAAAACGTCTAAGCTACACAACTGCAACTACTTTCAGGAAAGTCACCAATATTATCATTCTTATTTTCAAAATTAGAGCTCTAATAAGATATTAAACGTGAAAATTTTATTCTTTGTAACATCAGTATATGAGGGAGAGAGTGTGAGCAAATGTCGGCCAACAACAACTAGACATTGGTTTATGGATAAAAAGGGGTATTCATATTTAATAAATGTATGAAACATTGCAATTGCTATATAAAATGATTATCTTCCGATGGTCATATTAAAGTATAAGATGGGGAAGATGATCACGATAACTAATAAGTAAGAGCAGAACTGCAGAGCCACCATTTTGTATTACGATCCCAATGTAATTTAACCCTTTCTTTGTTTTGTAACTGAGTAACTATAACGATCACTAAAAGTGTGCTGTATTTAAACCTATGTGTGAGAGACGTTATTTCTATAACCCATGCTGCTTCTACCTCTCGTTTAACGACACTTTGGCACCCTTTAGTATAATTAATAGATTCAGTGTAAACGATTTGAGCACGTGGCATCCGGAAGCATGGTATTTCACCCGATAGATATGCAAATTAACTACATAACTATGGTAAGTAGTGATAGTTATAAATACTTAATTATTGCATCAGTGACACTGTCAATTGCTAATGTAACTAAAAGGAACTCGCCACAACAACAAATATACATATCATTTAATAGCAGCATTTACAAAAACTCATCTGTGAATTATCTCAACTTCTACATGACACCAGACACACTGAATGAACTGTCTTTGTTTCAACAGCTGACTCATAACTACAGACAATTCGTTGACCTTGTACGCACAATGCTTGTTCCATGTGTCACCGCCATAGGCATACTAAACCGTTCTGAGAACATTACCAATTTAAAACGACGTGCGACTTACCAAATCGGATCACCATACGGACATAAAACTTTCATGTGTATACCCACCCAGAGCACCGGAAAGGCTAAGACTGAATCTAATTTTCAACTATAAATGTTCAACTTCAAAAATATTTTGTTAATAAAGTGACAGCCTTCAATGGAAGACTGATCTACCATGAATCTTACCTACATGTAGATGGAAGATTGATTGTATATTAAAAAAAAAACTTTACCTCTTGTGTATTCTTTTCTTTTTCCACGTCTTCTAAAACAATTTCATCTTTTATAATTGTAGTGATGTCCTGAAAATGCTGTAACAAAATAAATATAAATATAAATAAAATATCTACCATAAAACAAAATATAAATTATTTTCCCCAATGAAATACACCATTTACGGCTGTTTTAACAAACTAAACATTACTGCAACTGTTTAAATTGGTCACACACACACAAACATTTCAAACACGTTTTGCTAGTCTATTTCTTGATGCATATATAATTTATTTAATATTTATAATTTCTTTGCCTTAAGATGTTACGGCCTATTTATAAATATTCAAACACAAAACTAAACAAACTAATGCACAAATTAATACAAAACATGACACAATTTTCAACCACTCAACATCAAAAATACTCAAAAAGTTAATATATATACAACAATCACACACAATAATATCAGTATAAAATACCAAAAACCAACAGGAAAGCATAACAACAACCAACCAAAACACAAGTACTCCACAAGATACAAAATTAGGAAGGCTGAGGATGGGAACAATAAGATTCCCCTGAAAACATGTTCCAAATACAGGAAAATACATATTGAGATAAAGAAATTAAAAATATTCAATAAATTTCTCTAGGTACGGTAGAGAATTTTGGTCAGATGTCTGAGTCTGAACAGTGCTATGAAGAAGAATGGAGTTAACACTTGTGAATCTACCTGCTGTAATGGGACTTCTATAGGGCAGTTGCAGAATTAAGGAGTCAAATTGTTTAATGTAAATTATATAATAAATAACAGTCATAGCAACCATGACGGTACATTTATAAGGTACCTTATACATTTATAAGGCATTTATAAATGTGCAAGGTACATTTTGACCTTAAGCAAGGAAGATGGTATGCACACATGCTGTAAACTCGATTAAAAAAATATATATTCAAAGGCAGTCACAACAAGGTTCTGCATAGAAATGCTATCAACACAATAAAATAAGCGAGTTGCCTGTCAGCTGACTCATGGTAAACACGTGGCCATTCTGCACTGTTGTTGCCACTATGGTTATGTAATGTTGTGAAGTAAGGAGAAACCACGGATAAGTACACTAGTGCAAAGGTAAAAAACAAACAACTAACAACATGTGCGAGTTATAAAGCCTTAACTTGGAAACAATCTGTACCAGGGATGTGTTAAAATATGAGTTAAACTGTTAGCATAGAAAAAGCACCATTTACTGACATGCTTGATACATCATCATCTTCACAACATGCCATACACAAGGTGCTGCCTGTTCCATCTTAAAAACCCTCCAGCCATCTCTTCCTGGGTCTACCCACACACCTGTGTCCTATAGGTTTGAATTTCCAGACTTGTTTGGTCAGTCTGGAATCTGTCATTCTTTCTAAGTGTTCTTTCCACTGTTGTTTGTAATCTTTTAATTTTTCATTCAAGTTAAAAATTTTTAACTCTTCTCTTATGGCCTTATTTCTTATAAGGTCAAGTTTAGAACACCTTTTAACTACTCTTGAGAATGCCATTTCCGAGGTATGTATTTTACCGTCTTTTTTCGTTATTGCCCATAATTCACACCCATAGTGTGTGTCCCTTTACATAGTACAGGGACTCCCATAACTTTGCAAAACTTTAATTTTGCATCTCGATCTACCTTGTTTCTACAAATACGTTGATTTTTCCGCAGATTGTTTGGAACTTACCACTTGTTGAGCACTTGTTACGGTGCAGTGGAGGAGGACGTGATCAAGTGATCTGCTATATGGTCATTTGTATTCGAGAAATGGAGCAGAGTGAACAGTATTTCTTAGCTCGGTTCCACACTTACTACAGCTTTCAATATCGTGTGAACATGAAGTTTTACATTTGTTTTTCTATAAGGTAAGACCTAGTGATTTTCTATTTATTCATTCTACAGCGGTTGCATTTGTAACTCTCTAATTCCGTACATTGACATGTTATAGATTCACTGCTAATGTTAAAACGATCTGACAATTCTATAAGTACTTTATGCATGTGTGTGTGTTTTATTGCATTATGTAATGGATAACTGTGTATATTTATTGCATCATTTTTGATGGTGTAATTATACTTATACACATGATGTAATGGGACAAAATGGGGTATTTTATTTTATTTTATTTATTTCATTTCAATTGTAATCACACGCAGAAAACGGTTTCAGTCAGACAAAGAACAACATGGTAATTTTGCAAGTGGGCGTGGCAAGACACATTACCATTCCGGGAATTTCAGTGGTGTTACGCACTCAAGCGCGCAACTTGAGGAAGCGCGTGGACAGGACGCTAAGCAGCCTCAACCGATGCTAACAAAGATGTCAAAACTGTAAAGTTTCTATCAGCACGTGTTCGATTGCTGGCCGAAATCTGACAAAAACCATGCCTACCAGAGTCACATGACGAATGCCAGTGCAATATCGTCACCGCAGAACACACATTAACAACCCATGTTCCCTGTAAGTGGACGAACATTTTGTCACCAGCAGGCACTGTAATTTCCGTCTTGTCCAACTTTTGGAGTGGGGCATTTTGTTAGCGCCCTAGGCAGTCACCCATCAACGCCAGGCAAACCACAACATGTGGCTCATAAGTAAATTTTTTAATTATTAATAGAAAAGAATATGTGGTGAAACGGTGTCTCAAAATGAACAGTGAGTGCAGTATTTAAATCGGAATAAAAAAATGTGATAAATTAAAACTTTTGGACCTACAAACTAGCGCAGCACGTGGTGATGAGAGGGACGCCGAAAGTTAAGTAGAAGACAACCATTTCCCAATTTGATTAATCTACATTAAAAGAGCGCTCAAAATAAATTTTGGTCAATTTAAATATGAATGAATGTTGTGTGTGAGCAATTGCTGGGTTGCTTTCATAAATTTTAAGATCCTATATCAAGACCTGAATTAGTATAAGGGCGTTATGAATATTAAAATAATCTAAATTCTTGTCTGTATTCTGTTGAAAAGAAAGAAAAATAAAAGTAACAAAAATGATGTTTTAGACAAAATGAACAGTTAGTAAATTTAAAAGAAAATCAAATCTAATGTTGAGATGGAATAATAAACAAACTTAATTTTATATAGTCAAAGAGCGTTGTTATTATGTAACGAAACCATTAGCTCCTTTTACAGATTGCGAGTTCGCATAAAAGGATCCTGGACCCGTTCAATGGTAAGAATTACGGTTAAGAATTTATTCTGTGTCTTTTATTAGTTGGTATTAACATGTAATTACACAGATGGCGCCCCAGTAATTCATAATAATGTAATAAATTGACTTTTAAATATAATTAATTTTATAATACATAATAAATACAATAATAAAAAAAAAGTAATTACACAATGATTGATGTCGTTTGTATTTCACACATACTGTTTTGCACTGTGAGCGAGGAGAATGATTGTTTTCATTAGGTTACAACAATACACAAAATCTAGGTGCACACATAAACATCAAGGTGCTTTTTGCAAAGGCTACCCGACCCACACATTTTATCTCTACCCAGACAGACAACACGCCCATATACACATTTCTTTTTCCTCGACACTCATTAATCATTTGTGTGAAGGTTAACCTTACTTTTGAACACTAAAAAAACCTCCGACAACAAAGACAAGAAGAGCAGTCAAGACACAGTGTTTTACTTAACACACACACACACATACACGCGTGTGCGTGCATGAACGTTAACCTTATTTATGAACATAGAAAAAACAAGAAAAGAAGAAGAAACCAGGAACTGGCCACTTTAATTTCTTTCATACCCTAATTTTCATACCCATACTTTAATAATTTCATCGCCCTATTAAATCAAGATAAGCAGAGGACAAGATGGCCACGGACACGTTGGATACACTTGTTAAGGGAACATAAATCTGAAGTTGTAACTGTACAAAAAAATAAACAAGAGAAGAAAAACTTTACCCCCCCCCCCGCTTTTATGATCTATTTACGAATTACCTAAACACAGAAAATTCCCACAAAGTCCACAGGGCCGCCACCATATTTTGAGGAGCAAATATGGAAACCAATTACACTTACTCAAAAGAAGTAATTACTACAAAATTCCCGTATTTAAAAACTCCAGCGTCCTGTAGACGAACTCAAGATACAGAAATCAGGTTAAGGTAAAATGGCATATTAATTAACTAACACATGTTCATGGTAATCTTATATTTTAATATTTTATCAAACATAACATTAATTTCTTTTTACTGTTGTGAATGTTATTAAAACAAAATTTCTGAGACAACAAAAAAATATAATATAAAAAGTTTTGTATGCAAATCAGTACTTTGCTCTCTTTCTCTTTCTCCTTCCCCCCTTTTACTCTCACACGCTCACTCACTCTTTCTATTTAGCCTCCTTTTTACTGAGATCTCATTATTTTGTTGATTTTGAATTTAATAGATTTTGTTTAACAATTAAAATATATTAAATTACATTAAGTTTTAATGAATTCTGGCCATTTAAGTTTGTTACTGATCAGTTACTTATCTTGTAAAGGGACAAACAGAGCCTGTTGTCATAATTATGGGGTTTGAGGATGTTACATAATATTTTTATTGTATTCATATATATAAAGAATGGTTAGGTCCATTTTCCTTATGTCTGCACAAACAACGCAGTTTCATCAATACGATTTAATTCAAGGCCGAAGGCGTACGTGTGAAGGAAAACGTATACAATGGCGATTCTGATCGACACAAACAAAATGATATGACAAATATTGACACCCGTCATAACGATGACGAAGAACAATGCTGTCAGCTGCTGCAGACAAAGAGTTGATCACAATTGATCCCCTCCACCTGTCGATAATACGACACAATGTCTGCCCACTCTGAAGACATCAGCCCAAGCGGCAACAAGTTGTACAATTCCGCTGGCCGTCATGGCCATTAAAAGTGTAAAAATCAGCTAAAATGTGAATAATTCAATATTAGTCAACAATACAGTACTTTCAAATCAGTTAATTACAAGTGGAAGATGTAAATTCTAAATTCAGTGCTTAAAAGGAGAACAGAACAGTTGAACCGTGAGACCTCGGCCCAAAATTATTAACAGCAGAAGTAAACCGGACTACAAGAACTTTGAATCTACAAGCAGGAAAGTTAAAATCCAAAATTTATCCAACCTTTTAATATATACGAGCTCAGAAATAGAAATGAAATAATATGTAATGTGTATGTGTGCGTGAACGCATGGTAGAGTGAAAGGCCGGCCTAGAAGGTAGACATTGTATAACTTTTGGCTTTTTATCGTTTTATTAGTTACCATAAAAATTGTGTATTTGTATGTACTAGTAAATGAATATCACTTTTGACATCGGGCGCCATGTTGTAATATTGGACAACATCACACAAATTTACTTTTCGGGCCAGGATTCGGGCAACACGAACCCGATTTGTGAAACATACTGTACCTGAAATAATTGTACTTGAGATAACATACATAAGTTACTTTTATTTTTAAACTTGAATCTCAATACATATTGAAAAAATGACTCGACCCCATATATTACGCCACTGACGTTTGCAAAACAATTTTACCCTCCAAAATACACATATGATACATAACTTATGCAATTATGTTACATTATATAATAGATTATTTAATATATTTCAAATGATATATTTAATATATAAAAGATTATTGAACATATTTTAATACTTTGCACAACCCAGCACTTAGAGAAATTAAAACTCTCTCTCTCTCTCTCTCTCTCACACTCTGTCTCACACCCCGGTACAATTGCTTTCTTTAATGAGCTCATTTTTTGAAATTTTAAAGACTTAGTTTCATTTTTAAAAGTGTGTGACTTTCGTCTTGGTCATTATTTTAAATTATGTGAAAAGTAGAAAAGATGTTGGAACGTTCTCACCAAATTGTTGGATAAGCCTCACCGCACTTCTAGGGTCGTATTCTTCGTGCACAATCTGTATTTTTTACTTCGTTCTAATAGCCCACACCGTCGTGTCTGCCAACAAAAACGCCTCGGACAGATTCTATACGCACTACGTGATTAACGATCCATCGGCCGCTGACGCCTATCCAAGTACTTTACCGCCCCAACATTTTAGATGTTTTATTCAGTTAATAAACCACTTTTAGTGGTGAAAAATTAAACTTCACACTTGGTGAACGGTTTTGCCGGCCGGCTGCGTCCACGCGTTTTGATGAAATGACACAGATCCTTTGTCCCATATTTCTTAGGTGGGGCGCAAACTACGTCACCAGGCTATTGTTTGTCTGTTTACAGCATCGCCTTGTTTACGGAAACACATTCCTTGTCGCTGGCGTCATCAGGGATTGGCACTTTATCTCAATATATGACATACGGTTTTTTGCTGGGCTTCACGTTTTTTGCTATGAAACAGTTAGAATTCTGGCAAATATTTATATAGTTCACTCACTGTAGATTTACAAAGATTATTAAAGGTTTATTTAATTTTGACCAAATCGTAAAAAAAAGGAATACAATATTTATGGTTTTTTACACCATGTTTTGTTAATTCAAGATTGTACCATCACAAAACCCCCTCAATGAAAAATTTTGTGCCGAAGCATAAAAACTTTCATTGACCCATTCATACTTCCTAAAGGGATCAGCCAGGATAGGTCGCCACAACCCCCTTACAATTTATATAAAAGAAAACAATAACTCACCCGTGGTCTGATGATGTTGACAGTACCTGCATGACCTTACTGGACTTCTCCTTCGAGATCCCAACACCATAAGGCCACTTAGGCGCGTAACGCCCCTGCTCTGACGCGCTGGCCAGCTCAGGACCGCCGTCATATCACCAAACACTGAAACAATAAATGAAAAATATCAAAATAGTAGCTTGGTAAATTACTCTATCCTTAACTGATCTGGTTCCCCTTAGCTAGGTGCTGGTTTGTGCTAATAAGCACTGGGTTTGCTTGAATTACTAGAAATACAATATAAAAATTGTAACACTCAAGAATTATAAAGAATTTCCATTCTCATTATGGACTACCCTGAATTATAAAATCGTTTCGATTCCCATCGATAATATTTAACTCTTTCTGTTTTATAATTATTATAATTATAAAAGAAACACATATTGATATAAAAGAATTCAATTATAACTGAAAAAATGGAACTTCCCATAGAAATCTCCCAAATATTCAAACATAGAGAAAAACAAACTATAGAGAAACAAAAATAATTAATAACATCTTATTGAAATTAAACTTATTATTAAAATCATTACTATCATTATTAACAGGTAATAATTGTTATTGACAGCGCCAATTATATTTACCCTTCTTTCTCCTCCACACACACTATTTCTATAAATCATGTTAAAATTTCATAACATAATACATGATAATACATTGATACATTAATACACATGATCATCATATTAATACATTTAATACATTTTAAATTTATATTTAATCTTGATTAAGATTTGCATTAAAATTTGCATATTCTATTTAAAGTTGCATTTAAATTATAAAATTTACAATTGCAATTAAATAATTAATTAGACATCAATTATTTATTATAATTATAAAATTCATTTCAAATTTATTATTAATATTCAGATTATATTAATATGTCATTATTCATTTTTCATTACTTCTCTACTCTGAATTTTCTACCTACCTAACTACCCAACCTTTCATCTTCTAATCATTGTTTAATCTGGATGCCTCCTGTACTTACTATGTTTTTACTTATTATAATCTTACTCACCTCCTTCTAACTGACAGCCAAATTTACCTATCACGACACCAATATCTCAATTATAAACACCTTTACTAATTTCATTTAAATCCTATAGCACCGCGCATCTTTGTACAGAGATGGGTGTTCCCTAACTGGCTATATACACTCATAATATTTTGCCCTTCCAAAATTCGGCAAACACTCCCTAAAACTACGCTATTACCTGCCACTACAAAATATCATCAACAACAAATATATGTTTATACCAATTTCTTTACTCACCTCTACAAATAATCACTAACTACTGTGTCCCTAAATATCTAATACTTTCTTTGTATTATTTTCTTTAAAAATTCTTAACCTCCCATCAACTTTAATTAAACTCACCTGCATTTATCTATACCCCGGCTCTATCCCTGTTTAAACATTCTACCTTACTGTAATCATTGACAATTGTCTTATAAAATTCATCTCTCACCTACTCATAACAGTACATCTTACACATATATATATTCTTATTTAATCATTTATTTAATTATTCATTAGGAATTACCTTCTTTACAATTAAATAATAATTTACTTCATTAAAAACTTTCTATTACAGTTAACAATTTACTTCTGTTACAAATTAGTACAACTTTCTTTTGTACTATTTTAATTCAGTAATTGACCTTTAAATATTATTCATTTGTTTAAACTTGTTTAATTAAACAAAACATGTTAATTATTAAAATACATAATAACTGGTGTACACAAAATATACCTGTAATACAACATCAAAAATACATAAATACATTGATATATAAATACATTTAATACAATGAAAAATATACACTCCAACTCATTATTTTATTATTTGTCAAACTCAGTCCATAGCAGTCCAATTCAATACCACTTTTCACATATATTTAATGTTCATAGCACAATTAAAACAGTATATCCTCCATCGTTGAATAACATTCTTATCTTAGATCTATTTAATTTATTGTCTAATGAATAAATTTTATGATTAGAAACATTATATTCATATTCATATATCAAACAATTATCAAACAAACATATCAAGTCTCGATCGAGTAGGGTTCTGTCTATCTCAGTAATATCATATGTTATAATTTGGTTATTCATCTTGTAATTATCATCATAATTTTCTACCACAGGTAAGTACTTAATACCATTATTCTCATCATTTATTGTTATTTCAATATCATTGTTACTATAAGGTAAGTATTCATTATTTTCATCCACCGTATCTATGCCTAATCTCTCTACCAATTCTCTGTACTTTCTATTTACTTTAAAAATTTCTATTACTTTCTTTCTCTCACAGTACCTCTCTACACTTTCTCTCTTAATATATTTCTCTCCAGAACACCAATTTACACTCTCTCTCTCTCCAAATATGCAGGGGTCCCTAATTCACAATTACTGCACCACTTATGAGGTACACAAAAACACCAAGAAACTTTATTTGTAGACCTATCGTCTCCCAAATATAAATTGAAGGAACTCTTGTCCTTATAAAAAATACGTGAAGACTTTTCTTCACCCCCTAACACAACATCAAAAGAAAATTCTACCCCCTGCACCACTTGTACAAAAATACTTTCTCCAAACTCTCTCTCTGACTCAATACACTCAAACACTTCATTATCACTCATAAACACTTCATTATCATTTTCTAATATTATATTCTTACTACCTGTAAATTCATTATTCACATTATCATTGTTGTTTACTTTATTAGTCAGTACTTCATTTTTCGTACTGTTTTAACTACTATTCGACTTCTGTTTTTCTAATTGAATCAAACTCTCATCCAATTTTTTAATGACCTTGTCACACTGCTTAATGAGATTATCATTACCGTTTTTAATTTCATTCTTTAGTTCATTGAACTTGATATCAAAACTATCAAATTTGTCATTCAATTTTGTAAATTTGATATTAGAATCGCTTTTTTGCTCATCTAATTTGTCATTTAGATTAGTGAATTTTTCATCAAATTTCACACTCTGTTCATCAAATGTGTTTAATAACAGCTGCATCAAAGCAGCGGTACTATCTGATTTATTTTCTGACATAGTTGAAATGGATGTATTGACTTTCGTTGTCTCTACAGACACAACAGATACGGGCATACTTGCCTCGTCAGTTTGACTAGTTTGAGTTGGTTGAATATCCATCTCACCAGTCAAATTTACATCAGCTGTACTGATTTCTATTGTAATATTATCATTGGTACTCATATTTACTATTTTATGTTACTAAAAACATATATGTTTATAGCCTAAAAAATTTAACCTTACCTTGTGCACGTGTTACGTACTTTAGCACTATTACCCCAGGTAGCTATTTCACATTCAGGTAAGTATGCTCTACATAAAATTATGTTTTATGTCGAGTCCCTGGACGGCATGCGCCATTTGTAACTTATGGATTTTTATCGTTTTATTAGTTACCATAAAAATTGTGTATTTGTATGTACTAGTAAATGAATATCACTTTTGACATCGGGCGCCATGTTGTAATATTGGACAACATCACACAAATTTACTTTTTGGGCCAGGATTTGGGCAACACGAACCCGATTTGTGAAACATACTACCTGAAATAATTGTACTCGAGATAACATACATAAGTTACTTTTATTTTTAAACTTGAATCTCAATACATATTGAAAAAATGACTCGACCCCATATATTACGCCACTGACGTTTGCAAAACAATTTTACCCTCCAAAATACACATATGATACATAACTTATGCAATTATGTTACATTATATAATAGATTATTTAATATATTTCAAATGATATATTTAATATATAAAAGATTATTGAACATATTTTAATACTTTGCACAACCCAGCACTTATAGAAATTAAAACACTCTCTCTCTCTCTCTCTCACACTCTGTCTCACACCCCGGTACAATTGCTTTCTTTAATGAGCTCATTTTTTGAAATTTTAAAGACTTAGTTTCATTTTTAAAAGTGTGTGACTTTCGTCTTGGTCATTATTTTAAATTATGTGAAAAGTAGAAAAGATGTTGGAACGTTCTCACCAAATTGTTGGATAAGTCTCACCGCACTTCTAGGGTCGTATTCTTCGTGCACAATCTGTATTTTTTACTTCATTCTAATAGTCCACACCGTCGTGTCTGCCAACGAAAACGCCTCGGACAGATTCTATACGCACTACGTGATTAACGATCCATCGGCCGCTGACGCCTATCCAAGTACTTTACCGCCCCAACATTTTAGATATTTTATTCAGTTAATAAACCACTTTTAGTGGTGAAAAATTAAACTTCACACTTGGTGAACGGTTTTGCCGGCCGGCTGCGTCCACGCGTTTTGATGAAATGACACAGATCCTTTGTCCCATATTTCTTAGGTGGGGCGCAAACTACGTCACCAGGCTATTGTTTGTCTGTTTACAGCATCACCTTGTTTACGGAAACACATTCCTTGTCGCTGGCATCATCAGGGATTGGCACTTTATCTCAATATATGACATACAGTTTTTTGCTGGGCTTCACGGTTTTTGCTATGAAACAGTTAGAATCCTGGCAAATATTTATATAGTTCACTCACTGTAGATTTACAAAGATTATTAAAGGTTTATTTAATTTTGACCAAATCGTAAAAAAAAAGGAATACAATATTTATGGTTTTTTACACCATGTTTTGTTAATTCAAGATTGTACCAGGATTGTACCATCACAATTGGTTTGTGGAACGTACTTTTATTACCATCAGTAAATTTGCAATAACGACTGACAAAAAGATATTAAGCCAAAATAAATAAGTAAATAAGAATGAAACACTGAATATTAAATATCGTTGTAAGAGTAATTTGTAGACGCCATCTTGTTTTGTAGGAAATAACGTCATTGTAATCTGTATTAAAAATATGCAAAATTGGCTTGAGTAAAAGTAATGTTGATGTCTAAAAACACTAATAGAGTTTTTATTTCACACTCCACTGTTTCCGCAATCTCGCCTATAACGAACCTGGACCCAATTAATAAAGTAATAAGAGCAAGTGAACCATGAGTACCGGAGCAGTATACCATAATTATGTGGTAAGTATGATAATTATGTACTTGGTAAAAAATAAATAATAAATCACGGTATGAGTAACTCTACAAATGGCGCCCGAACTGGGACATTATATAAAATTATTTTATATAAAATAGGCCAGATTCGGAAACAGCGGGAGTGGTGAAACGATTTGTAACATAACACGTGAGAGGTTATAGAGATGAGTAGGTTATGTTGACAAAGTAAAGACGTATAAGCGACAATTACAGTTCAATCGTTATTTTAGTATTAGATCAAATTTCCACTAGAGTGGCAGAAAATAACGAGAGTATAGAAATGAACGACACCGAAACAGAATCTATGATATTGAACGAAATAAGTGCCAATTCGACACCTATGGCAATTAGCAATAAAGTGTCATTGGAAGACTTGTTTCAATTAATGAAAACACAAAATAATCAATTAAGAGACAGATTGATGAAAAATTTAACCAGCAGAATGTTAAATTTGATGAAAAATTTAACCAGCAGAATGTTAAATTTAATGTTTAATGTTAAATTTAATGTAAAGTTTGACAGTTTTGATGCCAAATTAAATGAACTAAAGAAACAGAGTAATTTGCAAAATGTAAAATTAAACCAATTCGATGAGAAATTTGAAGAAATAATTAATGAAATTAAGAAACAAAATTGTAATATTGACAAAAGATTAAATGAGATACATACACGGTTAGAAGAGATAGAGTTAGAAAATAAGAGGGGAGTAGACAAATTAGATATAAACAAAGACAAGGTAAGTGGGGGGAGAAAATTATGACGAAATAAATAAAAGTATGATATTAGAAAATGATTATGTAAACAGGGGTTGTGATAATGAGATTTTATGGGGAATAGAATATGATAATGATGGAATGATAGTGTGTGTTGAAGGGTTAAAGAGAGTGTGTAAAGAAAGTATAATTGTAAGGGGATTGCAGGGGGTAAAATTTTCCCTTAATGATGGAGTATGTAACAGTACAGACTGACCCAGTACCAGAATTATGGGAATTATGGGTATTTTCATTGTTTTATTATGTATTTTTTAAACATACAGAATGGTTAGGTACATTGTCCCTCTGGAAAACGGAACAATGTAAATTCGGCCAGAGTAAAACACCAAGGTCTCCGGTGGACGTGAAAACAGCAAAATCTACCATGGCGGTGTTTATGACGAAGTACCACAATATGCATTATGATTGGGCTATAACACTAGTCCGTCATCGCTAAGAACAATGACGCACTGAGTACAATGTGTGCAACGAGGCGTTGTCCAGCAAGACAAAGCGGGATGACGTAAGAACTACACACACACAAGCAAGAAATTACACTTGCCTCGCTCTCATTTCAACGCCATTCTTCAGAGGAGTCACAGCGATGTATCGTTGTGTGTATAACTTTTTAACAATACTTTAATTCAACTAACAAAAATGTTACCAACAGTAGTGGAGCAATAAAGGCTCATCTTGTTTACAGTATAAATATATAAAGAATGTAAATTCAGTGCACACATCTATCTAATTAAACTCAGCGGAATTAAAGGCGAACACCGACCATCACCATGGGAGTCTCACACCAACAACGGATGGACACCACCACCTAACAAGCAGAGAAGTTCCTTTTGTCATTTTTATAGTTAATGAGCTCATTAATATCAAATCGATAATAAAAAAGAATGTACGGGTCTGAAGTTGAATGTGTGAGAATGAATGCGTGAATGTATGGCCATAACACATAAGCCGAAGGCATTGGTTTGTGCAGTAACTAATTAACTATTAATAAATGATTTTAAGCTGCAGCTATAAAGTGTACATTGATATTAATTCAACAGATAAAGAAATAGAGAGTATCAAAAGAGATAGGAAAAGTAGCCACCATTTTGTTTTGTGTCATATCATATGACGTCACTATTTTGACCGCATGGTTGTATGTGTACTACCTTAGATTGAATTAAATTTGATGGTTAATTTCAAGAATATCTGGTTATCATTTGTGTCGTCAACTGTGTTTCAAAATCTTCCTGTACCCGAACCCTGGTACCCCTTAGGTAGAAAACAAGTTATAAAGGAAGAAAACGAGCCCGGCAAATAATGAAATTGGTGAGTATCATTAATACCGAATTATGGTATTTGTTATCTATACCTTACTAAATATATGTGCTAATATTATTGATAAGAGTGAGTGTATTCACAATTGCCGCCCTCACAGTGACTTATTAGTTTCTTAAATTCACAATTGGTCGCCCTCACAGTGGACTTTGTATAAAATTAATTTATATAAAACAGATAGATGGAGAAACACAGAAGACGATATATAATGAATGAGAGGTTATGTTGTTAGAGGTAAATAGTTAAATACGAGTTGAGTATATTGCGTAGTCAAATACAAATAGAGATAAATAACCATTTAAATACTAAAATACAAAATGGCAGAAAATAACAATAGCATAGAAATAGAAAATTCAGAGACAGAATCTATTTTACGGGAAAGACACATTAGCTCAACACCTAAAGTAGCCGAAAATAAAATATCATTAGAAGACCTGTTCGCATTGATTAAAACACAAAATAGTGTGTTAAAAGAGATTGACGAGAAGTTTGATAGCCTCAAAAATGAATTGAAAAAACAAAATAATGTGCAAGATGTAAAATTGAACCAATTAGAAGAGAGATTAGAAAAATTTAAAAAGAAAATACAGAGACAAAATTGTAGTATTGACAAAGTAGACAAGTTAGAGATAGACAAAAACAAGGTAAGTGGTGAGAATTATGATAATAGAAGTGAAAGTTTGGTGTTAGAAAATAATTGTGTGAGTATTGAGAGTAGTGATAAAAGTATAATGGGAGTAGAATTTGATAATGAAGTGATAAAAAGTGTTGATGAATTAGAGAGAAAGTATAGAGAGAATTTACAGATAAAGGGGTTGCAGGGGGTAAAATTTTCCCTTAATGTTGTAGTAGGGGGTGAAGTAAAGACTTCACGTGTGTTTAGGAAGGACGAGAGTGCCTTCAATGCGTATTTGGAAGACAGAAGGTCTACAAATAAAGTGGTCCCTGGGTTTTTTTGTACACTTCACAGGTGGTGCAGTGATAAAGCAGTAGAGTTCCCTGCATATATGGAGAGAGAGTGTGTAGCTTGGTATGATGGTGAGAAATGTTTTGAGAGAGAGAGAAAGAGAGAAATTGAGATATATAAAGTAAAGAAAAATTATGAAGAGTTTATGAAAAGGTTAGGTGTAGAGATGATATATAATAAAAATAATGAGTACCTACCTTGTAATGAAGCTGATATAGTAGTCGTAGGAGATGATAATGAAAATAATGACTTAGTAACCTATCTGATTGTGACGAATTATACTGGAGGTGACAGGACAATGACCAATCATGACAAATTAAATGAGTTTGTGGAAAATAATGAAAATTTGAATGGTATATGCATTTATGATGTTAATATAAGAGATTCAATAATAAGCAATGTATATAGATATAAGATAAGACTATTGTTCGACGATATGGGGTAATTGTTTATTGTGTAATGAACATTTAATTGTGTGGACAGTGTTTTTAAAAATGGACTGATTCGGACTGATTATGGCAAATGATTTAGTGATTATGTGAATTGTATATTTTTGTGTATTGATGTCTATGTATTTGTGTATTTTTACTGTTGTGTACTTTATGTATTTTTTTATGTAAGCATGTATTGTACGATTTTAAATAATTGGAGGAAGTTAATAATGATTTTAAAGGATATTATGAGAATTCAGATTCTAATGGTTAGTAGATGATTATGTATTTGGATATGAAAGGTGTTGTTAGCAGATAAGTGATGAATTTTGTAATGGTGTATTAAGTTGAAATGTTATAAAAGAGTTTGGGAATAAGGATAAAATAGAGGCATGGGAATTAGTTAGTTAGAGTTAATGGGAGTTAGGAAAAATAAAGTGTTGAGATGTTGATGATGTATAAAGAGGTGTTAGATATTTTAGGGACACAGTGGTTAGTAATTATATGTAGAGTTGAGTGATGTGCATGGTAATTATATTTGTTGTTGATGGTGATATTTTGTAATAAGGGTATTGGTGTAGGAGTCCAACGAGAGATGTTGAGACAGGAAGGGATCGTTGTGTGCCGGAAAGGGTTATCTGAAAGGGTCAGAAACCGATAAGGGAATGAGTTGGTTAGAGGGAATACACACATACTAGTACAAAAAGGCGCGGTGCCAGAGGTTTTAAATGGGATTTGTGAAAGGGGGTTATTAAGAGATATTGGTGTCAAAATATATTAATGGTTAGAAGCGGCTAGTGTAGAAAAAAGGGGTAGTAAGGTTAGGTTGACAGATGCCAAAATAAGACAGAGAAAATAATGAATAAGAGAGTCACCCAAACGAGTGAGGATAGAAGGGTTAGAAAAGGAGAATTCATGGTAGGAAGGTGAGGTAACAAAGGAAGGTAATTGTAACAGAAAGGTAAGGATAAATTTGAAATTGTTGTATAGAATCTAATGAATGTTAAATAATTAAAGTTAATCGAGAATTTATGTTATAAAGTTTGGTACAAGTCATGTAACTTTAAATTGTTTAATGTAAGGTAAATGTAACAATGTTAATATGTAATGTACAATGATTTATGATGTTTTATTATGTTGATGGCAATAGAGTGTGTGGCTAGGAGGTCGTTACAGGGGTAATGACGATAATAAGTGTTAAGAGATAGTAGATTTTAAAGTTGAAAATATAAAGTTAAAAAATGAAGTTAAATAAAATATTCTAGTAAGCTGCCATTTACAAAATAGATAAATGATTATAAGTTGAGCAACAAAGTTTAAAGGAAAAGTGTCTGCCATGATAGTTGTAAGTTGAATTTATAGAAATAATTAGGTGAAGGTATTTTGGGGTATAATAAAGAATGATTGATATATTGTGTTATATGTAGTTGCCTATATATGTTGTTTATTTTCTTACAAGGAAGTAGTTGAATTTGGTGGTGGTAAGAAATCAATGTATTTTAAGTCTTGTTGTGGTTAAGTGACACTTTTGAATTAAAAAACAAACCAATGCCCAAACACAAACCAATGCGTCTAAAAGGGAACATATCAGTTATAGATATGTAAGTGTATTAGACCACTATTTTGAATTTTGTATTGGATGTTTCAGAGTTTTGTGGTGTTGTGACCGCAGTCCTGGGCTGGCTGGAGCGTCAGAACAGGAGTGTATAGTGCCTCATGGCCTTATGGTGTAGGGATCTCTCAGGAGAAGTCCAGTAAGGTCAGA
Source organism: Magicicada septendecula (assembly GCA_034769895.1). Classification (NCBI taxonomy): domain Eukaryota; kingdom Metazoa; phylum Arthropoda; class Insecta; order Hemiptera; family Cicadidae; genus Magicicada; species Magicicada septendecula. The sequence goes on along the minus strand of CM068367.1, from coordinate 20,210,947 downwards.
GGGTGCGACCAGCATCATAGGACCAAGGGTAAGTGATGATAAAATTTTTTTGTGTAACGTTACAGGGGGTTGTGGTGACGTATCTAGACTGATCCTTTTAGGAGAGAGTGAATGAGTCAAGGAAATTTTTTTATGTTTCGACACAAAAAATTTTCCTTGAGGGGGTTTGTAACAGTACAGACTGACCCAGTACCAGAATTATGGGAATTATGGGTATTTTCATTGTTTTATTATGTATTTTTTAAACATACAGAATGGTTAGGTACATTGTCCCTCTGGAAAACGGAACAACGTAAATTCGGCCAGAGTAAAACACCAAGGTCTCCGGTGGACGTGAAAACAGCAAAATCTACCATGGCGGTGTTTATGACGAAGTACCACAATATGCATTATGATTGGGCTATAACACTAGTCCGTCATCGCTAAGAACAATGACGCACTGAGTACAATGTGTGCAACGAGGCGTTGTCCAGCAAGACAAAGCGGGATGACGTAAGAACTACACACACACAAGCAAGAAATTACACTTGCCTCGCTCTCATTTCAACGCCATTCTTCAGAGGAGCCACAGCGATGTATCGTTGTGTGTATAACTTTTTAACAATACTTTAATTCAACTAACAAAAATGTTACCAACAGTAGTGGAGCAATAAAGGCTCATCTTGTTTACAGTATAAATATATAAAGAATGTAAATTCAGTGCACACATCTATCTAATTAAACTCAGCGGAATTAAAGGCGAACACCGACCATCACCATGGGAGTCTCACACCAACAACGGATGGACACCACCACCTAACAAGCAGAGAAGTTCCTTTTGTCATTTTTATAGTTAATGAGCTCATTAATATCAAATCGATAATAAAAAAGAATGTACGGGTCTGAAGTTGAATGTGTGAGAATGAATGCGTGAATGTATGGCCATAACACATAAGCCGAAGGCATTGGTTTGTGCAGTAACTAATTAACTATTAATAAATGATTTTAAGCTGCAGCTATAAAGTGTACATTGATATTAATTCAACAGATAAAGAAATAGAGAGAATCAAAAGAGATAGGAAAAGTAGCCACCATTTTGTTTTGTGTCATATCATATGACGTCACTATTTTGACCGCATGGTTGTATGTGTACTACCTTAGATTGAATTAAATTTGATGGTTAATTTCAAGAATATCTGGTTATCATTTGTGTCGTCAACTGTGTTTCAAAATCTTCCTGTACCCGAACCCTGGTACCCCTTAGGTAGAAAACAAGTTATAAAGGAAGAAAACGAGCCCGGCAAATAATGAAATTGGTGAGTATCATTAATACCGAATTATGGTATTTGTTATCTATACCTTACTAAATATATGTGCTAATATTATTGATAAGAGTGAGTGTATTCACAATTGCCGCCCTCACAGTGATTATAAGTTTGTTTATGCACAATTGTCGCCCTCACTGGGACTTGATAAATTATTATTATGGGTAAGATAACCTTATTTATGTATTTAAAGTTTATTGACAAAGGTAGTATTGTTAAAAACAAATATAAATACATTTATATTGTAATATTATTAGTAAGTGATTATAAGTTTGTTTATTCACAAGTAGGGGGTGAAGCCCATGTGTTGAGGAAGGATGAGAGTGCCTTCGATGTATATTTGGGAGACGATAGGTCTACAAATAAAGTTGTCCCTGGTTTTTTTAGTGCACTTCACAGGTGGTGCAGTAATTGTGAATTAGTGTCCCCTGCAAACGTGGAAAGAGAGAATGTAGCTTGGTGTGATAGAGAGAGATATATTGAGAGAGAGAGAAGTGTTGTTGGGAGAGTTATTATGAGAGAAAGAGAGAAATAGAGATTTTTAAAATGAGTAGAAACTATGAAGAATTTATGGAAAAGTTAGGAGGAGAGATGATGTATAATAAAAGTAAATACTTACCTTGTAATGAAACTGAAGTAGTAGGAGATAAGGGAAATAATGACTTTATAAATTACCTAATTATGACTAATTATACAGGAGGTGATAGGACAATGACCACTCATGACAGGTTAAATGAGTTTGCGGAAAATGATAAAAATTTGAATGGTATATGCATTTATGATGTTAATATAAGAGATTCAATAATAAGCAATGTATATAGATATAAGATAAGACTATTGTTTGACGATGGAGGGTAGATATTTTATTGTGTTTATGAACATTTAAATATGTGATAGTGTTTTTCACGATGGACTGCTTTCTGACTGATTTATGGTAAATGGTTAAATGATAATTTTGGATTGTATATTTTTTGTGTGTTGATGTCAATGTATTTGTGTATTTTTGCTGTTGTGTATTTTATGTATTTTTTGTGTAAACCATGTACTGTAGAAAAGTTTGATAATGATTTTAAATGATATTATGAGATTTAGATTCAAATGGTTAATAAATGATTAAACATGTAATATATTGGGATGTTGAGATGTATTGTTATTAGTAGTGAGGGATGAATTTTCTAGTGGTATATTAAGGTGAAATGTTGTAAAAGAGTTTGGGGAATAATGATAAATAAGGGCATTTGAGTTAGTTAAATAGAGTTATTGGGAGTTAGAGAGAATAATAAGAGGTGAAAGACAGATAATACATGAAGAGGTGTTAGATATTTTAGGGACACAGTAGTTAGTGATTATATGTAGAGGTGAGTAATGTGAATGGTAATTATATTTGTTGATGATGATATTTTGTAGTAAGGATCCGGTGTAAGGAGTGATCAGCGTGCAACGTGGCAAGAGACCAGCGTGCAGCGTTGTGGCAGGTGGAGCAATTTGGGTTAGAGTGTTTGCCGATATTTGGTGGAGGGCAAATGGTTAGGGATGGATATGGCCAGGTAGGGAACACACATCCTAGTACAAAAAATGAGTGGTGACAGAGGATTTAAATGGGATTAGTGAAGGGGGTTATTATAGAGATATTGGTGTCATAATATGTTAATGGGTGTTAGTAGCGGTTGTTAGTAGTAAAACAGAGGTGAGTAAGGTTAGATTGACAAATGCCAAAATAAGATAGAGAATAGTAAATAACAGAGAGTCACCCAAACTAGACAAGGATTGATGAGAAGGTTAGAGAAAAAGAAAATTCATGGTAGGAAGGTAATGTAACTGGAAGGGTAATGATAAATTCAAAATTTTTTTATAGAATCTAAGGATATAACAAATGTTAAATAATAAAAGTTGGAAAGAGTTGATAATAGTAATGTCTTATACAGTTTTGCTACCAGTTATTTAAATGTAAATTGTTTAATGTAAATGTCACAATGTTAATGTTTAATGTACAATGTTTTTAGAATTAATATTAGGCAATTACCTGTATTAACTTCCGTCTTGTGACTTCTTTAGTTTTTTCCTTAAAACAACGCGTTTCGAGAATAAATTCTCATCATCAGGTTTTTTTAAAAATTATAAAAACATCAAATTCACCCAAAAGGGGTCGTCAACTATTTAAAATACACAAACACAAAAAAACACCACACATAATTAAACACCGACACAGTCACGGCACAGTCCGATGCGCATCGTCTCGCCGCCAACGACCAACGCACAAAACTGCGTTGTTTGTGCAGACATAGGGAAAATGGACCTAACCATTCTTTATATATATGAATACAATAAAAATATTATGTAACATCCTCAAACCCCATAATTATACAACATGTAAAGAAAGATAGACTTTTAGGTGTTAAGATGCGACGATGATGCCTCACGTTGCGAGCGTCAATTTGTAAAGAAAGAGACTAATATGTGCCGGTGCTAGCGAAAATGTCCGTCTTATTCAAACCCCACTGTTGTAATCAATTTAGTAACGAACTGCTTGTTAATTATGTGAGGACGTATGTAATAATGTATGATACCAGCTGGAGACGTCAAATTATAAAGAGATCTTGTCTATGAGTGTAATTAGTTATAAGAGACTCCGGTGTAACAAACGCCAAGTAGTACGTTGTAGGTGGCGATTCGTAACAATTAAAATGCTGTTACCTGGTTTAATTAATATGTTATTAACTAATATACCTTGCGGTTGTGACCAGTGAAACCCTCAGAACACAGATTATTAAGTCCACAAACTTAGAATTATATTCCTGAATTTATAATGGTAGTATTCTGTAGACTTAATTTAATTCTCAGTGGTTGTTTAATATGAGCAATATATATGGAGTATTTACTGAATGTAAGTGGTTTTTGTCTCAACCCTAGTCCCTCAACGATAAAAATTTCATTCAAATTTAGTATGGCAAAACCCGTTAGTTCAGCAATCTCCCGTCTCACCAGCTGCAAACTTGGAGCGCTGTTATTATAAATAATTGTGCGTATAGGTTAGTTATTCTGAGTGTTTGTATCAATCTGTTAATAAATTATTACGCCAATTACATATAGTATTTTCTCTGCAATGATTAAAACGTTATCTCATACAACAAATGTACTTTATTTATTTTTCTCTGGTATTTAACCAGTTACGTTGTCTCAGACAAACAATAAGACAATACAATCGACTATCCCAACATGTATCGATTCTTAATTATTCGAATTCTAAAAAGAAAAAAAACATATACTTTGAAAATAATGACAAATAATTCTTATACCAGGGTTCGTGTAGTTCTTTGAACCATTAGTAAGGCCAGGTAAAACGCATAATTAAGGTTGTTCAATTTACAAAAAGAATAAAATTATTTACTTAAAATACAATGATATGAAAATAATTTGTTTTTTTTTTACCCAAGCGGCGAAAGCTTCATTAGGCGGTGAATGTTTGTCAACTACGATCAAAATGCAGGTTATATCGTCTTCACCCAGTAAAACTGCTCTGGTCTTCAATGAATGGATGATGATAATCCCACGGGAACTCTGGTGCTTCGAGTCTTCTTTTGCGTCTTCACAATTCTTGGTCCCAACGAACTGGAATTAGGATCTCAGCTTCCGCTGTCAATGAAGGTTATTTCGTCAACCGAATCTTCTGTATTTCCAAATATTTCCGTTAATTCAGGCTTCAACTCTTTATTGGTCTTCAATTTATAGCATGAATCGGTTTGATACCAAATTCAGCGGAATTGTTTTGTGAATGAGGTGAGACGCTTTCAGTTCTTTTTTATTGTATTCATTGATAATTTATAGGGTTATTTAATCTGTATGATTCATTAACATTCCAGTATAATTGTTTTGCAAAATGTTTTTTTTCAATTTGGATATATATTTTCTTTATATTTATTCATATATTTTAAATATATCGGTTCATTTCAACCTAATAGCTTGTAACAATCAGTACCATCTATTCAAAATCAACAAGTTACTAAAAATCAGTTGCCTTAACAACCAGGTTTTCTATATATCCTTGAGCCGGCATTATAGAATATTACTACTCCTTTCCAATAAAATACTCCATGCTTGGATTAATATTGAATCACATAAAATTCTCCCCTAACCTTCCTTATTAAACAGTAAATGTTTTACTAGAGTTTCGTTGGACTGGGTTTACTAAAAAGGTATTAATTTCCTTTCACTAATATGGAATTTAGGCCTATAGATTCATTTACAACCATTATAACATTATTTGGTTTTTAACTTAATTTTCTTTTTACCTGACCTACTGTACAATTAATTATTGATTACATAGTTAATTACATGAATTTTAATTTACTGGTGGTTATTTGTTTTTACATTAATCAATTGGTTCTGGAACCCTTTATTAATTTATGACATAATTATCAGAACTACTTGTTAGACTTGAAACACTGGTCACACTCCTGATCCAGTTTATAAACATTAATTAGAACAACAGTATCTTTCAATTTTATACAATACTGACAACTTAGTACCGTGCCTAACATTGGTAACTATATTGTGCTGTATAAAAACAAATCTAATATAAAATATAAACATAATTATTGAGTAAATATTATTATCAAACAACATCATTTCATTTTTAACACATTCAACATACAATATAAATATTCTGTAGACCTTAACATGTCACAGTACAAAACAAACATTTCATTACATCCAATCATTCATTGGTCTGGCTCTTTTACATTTAATATTAGTCATTGCCTCCTTTTTACTTGAGGTCCTTCTCAAACATATGAACTATCGAACAACCTCAAGTCAGGGTATGGTCTTTGACCATATTTCATTCAGTCTTTTATGTAACGTTGGGGAACCTCAACTATGTTGCGTTACAAACAGGCTCTGTTTGTCTCGTTACAAAACCCCCTCAATGAAAGGTTTTATGTCGAAACATAAAAACTTTCATTGACTCATTCACATGTTTCTAAAAGGATCAGCCCAGATATGTTGCCACAACCCCCTGTAGTGTTTATATATAAAAAAGGTTTAATCACTTACCCTTGGTCCAATGATGCTGATCGTACCTGTCTGACCTTACTGGACTTCTCAGGAGAGATCCAAACGCCATAAGGCCATGAGGCACTTAACGCTCCTGTTCTGACGCTCTGGCCAGTTCAGGATCGCGGTCACAACATCACCAAACTCTGAAACACCGAATACAAAATTTTTAAAATAGTGGTCTAACATACTTCCATATCTACAACTGATATGTTTCCCTTTAGATGCATTGGTTTGGTCTGAGACATTGGTTTGTTCAATTAATTTCTCCAAAACAACAACAACAACAACAACAACAACAATTCAAAATAGACTGATCTTTAATCAACACTAAACTCAATCTCTTCATTATAAGAGAAAAATATATATTCCTATAGATAACATAACACGTAAACAACTCCTTCAAAATTCCCAAAACACCATCACCTATTTATCTCTATAAAATTCAACCTATAACTACTATGGCAAGCAAGTTCATTATTCAAATTTTATTACTCAACTTTATAATCATCTTATATTTTGCAACAGCATCAGACTATATTTTGTTCAAAACCATTTCTAACTTTATCCTTTTAACATTTACGATCTACTATCTTTTAACATTTGCTAACGTCGTTACCCCTGTAGCGACCTCCTAACCACACACACTATTGTACCGTCAACATAAATAAAACATTGTACATTAAACATTAACATTGTGACATTTACATTAAACAATTTACATTTAAATAACTGGTAGCAAAACTGTATAAGACATTACTATTATCAACTCTTTCCAACTTTTATTATTTAACATTTGTTATATCCTTAGATTCTATAAAAAAATTTTGAATTTATCATTACCCTTCCAGTTACATTACCTTCCTACCATGAATTTTCTTTTTCTCTAACCTTCTCATCAATCCTTGTCTAGTTTGGGTGACTCTCTGTTATTTACTATTCTCTATCTTATTTTGGCATTTGTCAATCTAACCTTACTCACCTCTGTTTTACTACTAACAACCGCTACTAACACCCATTAACATATTATGACACCAATATCTCTATAATAACCCCTTCACTAATCCCATTTAAATCCTCTGTCACCACTCATTTTTTGTACTAGGATGTGTGTTCCCTACCTGGCCATATCCATCCCTAACCATTTGCCCTCCACCAAATATCGGCAAACACTCTAACCCAAATTGCTCCACCTGCCACAACGCTGCACGCTGGTCTCTTGCCACGTCGCACGCTGATCACTCCTTACACCGGATCCTTACTACAAAATATCATCATCAACAAATATAATTACCATTCACATTACTCACCTCTACATATAATCACTAACTACTGTGTCCCTAAAATATCTAACACCTCTTCATGTATTATCTGTCTTTCACCTCTTATTATTCTCTCTAACTCCCAATAACTCTATTTAACTAACTCAAATGCCCTTATTTATCATTATTCCCCAAACTCTTTTACAACATTTCACCTTAATATACCACTAGAAAATTCATCCCTCACTACTAATAACAATACATCTCAACATCCCAATATATTACATGTTTAATCATTTATTAACCATTTGAATCTAAATCTCATAATATCATTTAAAATCATTATCAAACTTTTCTACAGTACATGGTTTACACAAAAAATACATAAAATACACAACAGCAAAAATACACAAATACATTGACATCAACACACAAAAAATATACAATCCAAAATTATCATTTAACCATTTACCATAAATCAGTCAGAAAGCAGTCCATCGTGAAAAACACTATCACATATTTAAATGTTCATAAACACAATAAAATATCTACCCTCCATCGTCAAACAATAGTCTTATCTTATATCTATATACATTGCTTATTATTGAATCTCTTATATTAACATCATAAATGCATATACCATTCAAATTTTTATCATTTTCCGCAAACTCATTTAACCTGTCATGATTGGTCATTGTCCTATCACCTCCTGTATAATTAGTCATAATTAGGTAATTTATAAAGTCATTATTTCCCTTATCTCCTACTACTTCAGTTTCATTACAAGGTAAGTATTTACTTTTATTATACATCATCTCTCCTCCTAACTTTTCCATAAATTCTTCATAGTTTCTACTCATTTTAAAAATCTCTATTTCTCTCTTTCTCTCATAATAACTCTCCCAACAACACTTCTCTCTCTCTCAATATATCTCTCTCTATCACACCAAGCTACATTCTCTCTTTCCACGTTTGCAGGGGACACTAATTCACAATTACTGCACCACCTGTGAAGTGCACTAAAAAAACCAGGGACAACTTTATTTGTAGACCTATCGTCTCCCAAATATACATCGAAGGCACTCTCATCCTTCCTCAACACATGGGCTTCACCCCCTACTCCATCATTAAGGGAAAATTTTACCCCCTGCAATCCCCTTACAATTATACTTTCTTTACACACTCTCTTTAACCCTTCAACACACACTATCATTCCATCATTATCATATTCTATTCCCCATAAAATCTCATTATCACAACCCCTGTTTACATAATCATTTTCTAATATCATACTTTTATTTATTTCGTCATAATTTTCTCCCCCCACTTACCTTGTCTTTGTTTATATCTAATTTGTCTACTCCCCTCTTATTTTCTAACTCTATCTCTTCTAACCGTGTAAGTATCTCATTTAATCTTTTGTCAATATTACAATTTTGTTTCTTAATTTCATTAATTATTTCTTCAAATTTCTCATCGAATTGGTTTAATTTTACATTTTGCAAATTACTCTGTTTCTTTAGTTCATTTAATTTGGCATCAAAACTGTCAAACTTTACATTAAATTTAACATTAAACATTAAATTTAACATTCAGCTGGTTAAATTTTTCATCAAATTTAACATTCTGCTGGTTAAATTTTTCATCAATCTGTCTCTTAATTGATTATTTTGTGTTTTCATTAATTGAAACAAGTCTTCCAATGACACTTTATTGCTAATTGCCATAGGTGTCGAATTGGCACTTATTTCGTTCAATATCATAGATTCTGTTTCGGTGTCGTTCATTTCTATACTCTCGTTATTTTCTGCCACTCTAGTGGAAATTTGATCTAATACTAAAATAACGATTGAACTGTAATTGTCGCTTATACGTCTTTACTTAAGGGCAAAATTCGGTTAAGCGAACTAGAAGATAGCGGAATGTGTTATTTGAAATAATAACTCTTGCTAGAAATGTTTACCAAATGACATTACCTTTTAATAACATATTACTTACAAAACATGTGACTCTACCATGCGAAAACAAGCTAGCTGCTATACACCACGAGGTGTTACGTCATGAGACGCAATTACATTAATTAAGTCAAAAAATTCCCTTAAACATTTCATTTGCCCTCCAAAATAACATATTCAATTGTATTTTTTATGATATCATAATTAATAGTAATTTCACAACCAGCACTTGTTATTTGTTATACATTCTCTCATTCACGCTCGCATTCTTAGTACAATTTCTTTTTTAATTTTCCCCAAATTGAGCTCATTTTATTATTAGTGAATGAAATATTAAATATTAAAAGTTTTGTATCGCCACATTTTGTCACTTAGCTGATATTATTGTCCTGCAGACGTCCCATCGCTGAAACACACTAATAGATGTGAAAAGCTTTCACGAAAACTTTATGTTTACATTTTACGTTTCACTGTTATTTATTTTATATGAATACTTCACTGTTTTACATTGTACTAATGGACGTCCGAGACTTGGTTTTAGAAAATTTTTTATACACAACCGGCCGGCGATGCTGATATAATTTGGCTGAGGCAGAATTACAATGCGGCAATACTGAGGTGGGGAGGAACTGCATCGTTCAGTCCTTTGTATATCTCGCCCTTGGTTACTTACAGGCGGAGAAAATGCGTAGTTGCATACCTTGGCTGATGTAATCATGTGCGCAGCTTGCGACACATTTGTATGACAAAATGTTGTTGTTGTTCTGGACGTATACGCTCGACCTTGACACCAATCCTGTCCATTCGATATTGCGCAGTTGCAAACCCTCAATAAACTTTACCAATTTTTTATACGTTACTTGGAAATAAAAATACAATTTATATCGATTATTCCCCAAAATATAATAGGGCCAGAATTGTAATGTTACATAACAAAACAAGGGTGTTTAATGAGATAAAGGCGAAATTAATAGACCATAACGCAATTGTCACCAAAGCGGACAAAGGTCAAACTTTCGTAATTTTAACTTATGAAAATTATAAAAACAAGATACAGGACTTCATTAAAAATAATAACATTATTGAGATTCATAGCGATCCCACTCTTATATTTAATAATAACGTGAAATCAATACTAAATAAAACCAAATACATCATAACGAATGATGAGAAAAAATACTTAAACATGATAGATCCCAAGGCACCTAGACTTAGGGGCCTTCCAAAAATACATAAAAATAATATGCCTGTCCGTCCTTTAGTTAATTTCATGTCTGCACCTTCATATAAAATGCCAAAAAACTCGAAAAAATTTTTAGACAACATATAACGTTCAATAAAAATTATAGCTTGAAAAACAGTTTAGAACTGGTCGAACTTACAAAAACAATTACAATCGAGCCGAGACACACCCTCGCCTCATTCAACATAGTAAATTTATACACGATTGTACCTATTAATGAAACGTTAGAAATAGCAAAAAGTTTATTACTCTCTAAATCCACATTAAATCATGAAACAGTCGATGAGTTAATCAATTTGACAAAAGTAATATTAGAACAAAATTATTTCACTTTCGATAACAAATATTATTTACAACGGGATGGATTGGCGATGGGATCCCCATTATCAGGCATCTTGGTGGAAATTTACTTAAATCACATTGAAACAAACGAAATATTATCAACTAAAAACAAACATTATACAAAAATTTTATTTTACCGACGATATGTGGATGACACAATAATGATTTAGAAACGCGATACAAAACCTTTAATATTTAATATTTCATTCACTAATAATAAAATGAGCTCAATTTGGGGAAAATTAAAAAAGAAATTGTACTAAGAATGTGAGCGTGAATGAGAGAATGTATAACAAATAACAAGTGCTGGGTTGTGAAATTACTATTAATTATGATATCATAAAAAATACAATTGAATATGTTATTTTGGAGGGCAAATGAAATGTTTAAGGGAATTTCTTTAATTCCAGTAAGATTAACAACACGAGGGTAAAACTGATGACTTATTATATTGTTCTCTTGTGTGTCGTTCTGTTTTTTCAATAAGTTACAAATTTTTTTATTTTGTGTCTTCTTTTTTTAATAATGGTATTATTTTTTTTACTTTAACAAAAATAAATAATAAAATTAACTATAATATTTACAGAATAATAAGCTTGAGAAAAAACTTACATTTACAAACAAAAATATACTCTCCGATATATTTGACGGTACTGGTGTATATAGACTTAATTGTTCTGATTGCACACAGTTCTACATAGGACAAACGGGTCGTTCCTTCAAATTACGCTATAAAGAACATATCCCAAGCTCCAAGTCAAATGTAAGAAGATCTACATTTGCAGAACATTTAAGCTTACATGACCATAACATAAAGAGTACTGGTGATAATTTAGATATCCTACATAAATGTAAAAAGTCACTAAGGCTAGACACCCTCGAAAGGTTCGAGATATATAAAGCTATAAAGGAGGATCACAATCGTGTCCTAAACGAAAAAGCAATACATACAAATAATATTTTATTTAATAGAATCAATCATATAGAACGAGAAATCGGCTATATCAATCGATAAAATTGCACGAAGGTCAAACCGGCATTGATTAGTTTTATGTTTACCGTGGGAGCGTTCCTGTGCAGGTTCGTTACGGCCGCGTGTTGCTTTTATTTCGTTATTTTGTTTTAATATGTTATTTATTATTTTGTACAATGTATGTGTTTTTTTCTTAATTTTTAATATTTGATGAGATGAATATACATCGATTAATGTTTTAACCTTAATCATATGGGATCTGATGATGACACCACTGGTGTCGAAACTCGAGTAATCCCGTATAGGATTCTGAGAAACGTTGACAGAAGGTAATTAACCTATTTTACAATCACTACACTTCGCACCCAGTGCTGTGGTACCCCCACATGGTGCCTGTCACATGATACTCCCACCATGGCCACGTGATATCCCTACTCCAGTCACATTCTACCCCACCCATGGTCACATGGTACTCACCCTCCTAATGCCATCAAATTCAAATTTCCCGCCTATGGTAATGGTACATGTTCTGGCTAAATCGTATGGACTGAAAGTGCATGTACAAATGGCTTCCATGGGACACCGAACGGTATCCAACAGTTTTAACCAATAAGTTTACAAATAACAACAATGCTGTTCATTATAACAATAAATGCTTGTTACTATAGACAAATGTATAACTATGTATAATACCTGATCAACAAACTGTTTGTTCTCTTCTTTGATGATTTCTTCTTTTACATGCAATTCTCCTTTTAGGACAGAATTTATAACTGGGAATACATCCTGCAAATTCAACAATTATAAAATTTACTGTCTTCACAGTGATTTATAGAGTACTATATAAAGAGGTGATCAATACTAAATATGAAATATATAGAATCACCTATTAACTTTTGCAATAAATATCCATACTCTGTACCTACATGGTATGTGTGCACGCCCGCGCTTGCACAAGTGTGCGATTTTACTTACTTAATCTCATGTAGTTTATATATATATACAACACTATGATACAGTTTGTCTATTCTGTTGAGTTTTAATTACATATCTACAAACGAATGTGATCCAAATCTCAAGTGGTACTTGACACTGAACAACCTAACACATTAGCTATGGGCTAAATAATGTTTATGCACATTACCTGTTCAGTCTCAGCCTCTTCTGCATCTGCTTCTTTCTTTACACTGACCGTTAAAACATTCTACAAATAACAAGGAATTAAAATTTACTTTTATACAAATTCATTACCATTATACGAGAATGCTTTATAAGAGGCTGTAAAGGAAACCATAAAGATGTTCAAGACCGTAATAACATTTCATGGAAAAAGTATGAGTTAAAGAGTTACTGATGGTATGGTTTCTACTCACAGAAAACAAGGTAAATTGAGAACACTATTGAATATTGTAAAAAATTATTAGGGGAAGAAGAGAATCAGGAACAAAAATAGGTAAATATTAAACCTGGTAAAGATAACTGAGAGGAATCAGTGTCAGAGCACAGGCCAGATGGAGAAACAAATTTGCTACTGTCAAATAGTAAAAACTACAAAATTCCCTTATTTAAAAACTCCAGGGTCGTGTAGATGAACTCAAGATACAGAAATTAGGTTACAGTAAAATGGCGTATTAATTAACTAACACATGTTTATGGTAAACATATATTTTAATATTTTATCAAACATAACATAAATTTCTTTTTACTGTTGTGAATGTTATTAAAACAAAATTTCTGAGACAAAAAAAAATATATAATACAGGTAGCCCCCGTTATATGCGGTAGATGCGTTCCGGCAAAGTGCCGTGTAAAGCGAAACCACGTATAACTACGTGCTAGCGTAGTCTATTTATAGACTGGCTCGATAGCGGCAAATAAATGTCATACAGCTAAGTATTGATATTGATCAAGTAGGCTTACGTTAAAAAGGATTTTAGTAATTAAAACAAACGGTTTTGTTATTGAAATTAATTTTATTTATTGACAAAATACACAACAAAATCAGTATAAACAATACAGCAAATGAAAAATTTGTATAGTATCACACATAAATTGAGTAAATTATGTTAAATAAAGGTACAGTAAGAGGTTATAAAAATAAAAAAGTTATACAGTAATATAGTTTTTACCAAATTCAAATTACTGTAAAATATTTTGAAAGAAATTCAGTTTTTTACTTACATTTAAGATTATTACTTGTGACCAACATTTTCTGTAGACTCAGAAGAACTTGTTTCCTGTTCATTTGACACAACACTGCTTTGTGAAAAAAAGTTTTTTATGGACAGTTGAGTTGAGGATTTTAACTTCGAGTTATACAGTTCACGGTAGCACTCTCAAAGTAGCTTAAAGCATTATTGATCATTTGGAAAGCCTCTGACATCCCTTTACCAGTTAACACTTTAACACATTCAGGTTCTTCATCTTCCTCGGACACTTCCACACAATTTTTGTCTTCCATGGACAGCAGGTCCTCGTTGCTCAGATCATCTTCTTCTTGTAGAAGCGCAGAAACATCTTCCTCATCAACATCAGTGAATCCAACTTGGTGAGTCAAGTTCACTATTTCTTTGGTCTTTTGAGAGACACCATCAACTTCTTCACTGTTGTTGATTGATTCCACCGTAACCTGAGGCCATAGTTTTTTCCACACCCTGTTCATACAGTGAAGTGTCAGTCCTTTCCAACATTTATATATGATTTCAATAGCCATCTTAATATTGAACTGTTTCCAGAATTCTTTAATTGAAAGCTGGTCATTAGCATCACATGAGTTTATGAGTTGTGAGAGTGTCTCCTTAAGGTAGTTGGTTTTGAACGCTGAAATTACGCCTTGGTCCATAGGCTGCAATATGGAAGTAGTGTTAGGGGGAAGAAACACAACCTTGATGCTTTCATTCACCTCACATATTTCTGAGGGATGGCTCGACACATTATCCAAAAGAATCGAAACCTTAAACTCAATGTTTTCCTTTTCACAGTAGCGTTTTAGTTCCTCTTGAAGCTCTTGTGAAACATAATCATAAAATATTTTTCCTGTCATCCAAACTTCCTTACTAGATTTCCAAACCACAGGCAGTTTACTTTTATTGTAACCTTTAAGTGCTCTGGGGGTTTCTGATTGATAAATCATCAATGGTTTTAATTTGCAATCGCCAAAGGCGTTGCCCCCAAAAAGCAATGTGCAACGGTCTTTAGCAGCTTTGAAACCAGGTGCAGTTTTTTCTTCAATAGAAATAAAAGTTCTGTTTGGCATTCTTTTCCAATATAGGCCAGTCTCGTCTAAATTGAAAACTTGCTTTGCCATATAACCACCTTCTGCAATAATATTTTTAAATGTAGTTTCTCTGAATTCATCAGCTCCTTCATTATCAGCAGAAGCAACCTCGCCCGTAACTTTTAATCTGTGAAAAGCGTTGCGAGCCTTAAAACAGTTGAACCAACCTCTACTAGCGTTAAATGTTGGTGGATTTTCATTGTCTTGTGTTAATTCTGCTTAAAGACTTTTAGCTTTTTCTTGAATGATTCCCATAGAAATAGGCGCATTCCGCTGGTTGTGGTGTTCAATCTAGGTAGACAAAAGCTTTTCCATTTCTTCCATTGCATCTGATCTCGATGTAGCAACTCTTGCGACACTTAAATTCGTACAAGATTCAACACTTTTACGAATTGCGTCTGCGTTCGATCGGATCGTCCTTACAGACGACTCTGGAAGACCCATTACTCGCTGAATATCGACAACACGTTCGCCTTTATCGATACGTTTTAAAACTTCCAGTTTAATCTCCAATGAAAGAGAATTTCTCGCACATTTTTTAGTACTCGCACTTGAATGTTCCTTGTGTTTTTGTGACATTTTCAATAACTCGACAACACTGAACGAAATGTCACACTCACCACTCAATGAAACGTGAACAGGAAATAATTGCTAGACGAGGTACACAGTGCAGTGCTACTGACAGCGATCGATAGCGAGAGGTGACTGGCTACATTGTAAAAATAGACAAACACAGACAATGACAGAGCAAGTAGGGGTGGGGAGAGGCAAGCGGTATGAGACCACTGACCTTGAGGAGAGAGAACAGCGCATCACCGTCCCTCCATTACTAACTGTACACTTCAAACAATCACCGCTTTGGCGCAACTCAACTCAAATACAAAACCCTTCAAGGAAATTTTTTTGTTTAAACCGCGTAAAAGCGAAATCGCATAAAGCGGGACCGCGTATAATGGGGACTGCCTGTATAAAAACGTTTTGTATGCAAATCAGTACTTTGCTCTCTTTCTCTAAGTTTTAATGAATTCTGGCCATTTAAGTTTGTTACTGATAGTTACTT
Organism: Magicicada septendecula; assembly: GCA_034769895.1. NCBI lineage: Eukaryota > Metazoa > Arthropoda > Insecta > Hemiptera > Cicadidae > Magicicada > Magicicada septendecula. The sequence goes on along the minus strand of CM068367.1, from coordinate 20,194,479 downwards.
ATCTGACACATGGTAGTCAGTGGTTGCACATTATGTTGAAAGTTACTTATTTATAAAAAACACCAAAATAAATGTTCCTCAACTTTTACACCATAACCACTTCAGCTAAATTAGTATTTCAAAAAGTTGTTCACTGTTCCATTACATTCTTTTATACACTTTTGTAGGCCTACCGGAACTACCCGCGGGCACTGAAAGACTGGGGTGTTATTTTAAGTTTTTACTGTTTCATTAATTTCTAATACACTTGGGTAGGCTTACTTTAACTGATTCGGCTTACCGTACATGCCCGAGGCCACTAATAGAAAACAACACGTGTGTCTCGTTTCGTAGTCGGGTGGAGACTGGGACCTTCGCTGGCGTGACCAAGCCAAATTTCCGTTTTAATTGCTCCTTGGAAACTGGTTTCAAGCGGTTTACCACCGTCCCGCCCTGTTGGCTCAAAATTTCCGTTCTCGTTCTTCACACCTTTTCAACAGGAAACTCGCTGTGTCGTTGGAAACACATGGTGTTTGTATGATTTACTGGTGATGTGAATTCAATTGGCTGCATTCCTTACCTTATAAGGACAACTTTTTCCCCTTCTGCACTTCCACATTACGAACCAGCTATGCTATGTTACATTAAAACCATGACTTGTTACATAATTTTGTTACCTCAAATTTTGTCCCGTTACAAGACCCCCCCCCCAATGAGAGGTTTTATGTCAAAACAAAAACTATCATTCCCTAAACCTAGGAGGACCAGTGAGGATATGGCATGCCACAACCCCACTTACTTCCTGACTAAAATTTGGGTACTTACCACCCTTAATCCAGTGGCTGTGGCCGCACCTGCATGACTTTACTGGACTTCCTTCATCAGGATCCCAACACCATAAAGACAGACAGACACTTGGCGACCCTGCCCTGACGCGCTGGCCAGCACAGGTTCGCCTCCACAGTTCCACCCAGATTCTGCAACAAAGTAAAAACATTAGCAAATGGCCTTCCAATGATCCATAAATGATCCATATCCTTCCACTGATTTGTGTCCCTCCTAGCAGTACTGATTTGCATTTACCAAAGTACTGATTTGATAGCTTAAGTATCTGAATACACAACTAACATATTACTCTTCAACAAGAGGTAGCCTTATGCTAACATGACACATGTTATTTAAACCAAATAACATATTAACATACAGTAATACATGACCATATTCCAAAACACAATTGCAAACAAAAATATTCTCAAATCTCATTACACATACAATTTTCTATTAATTCCATTACGTTTCAATTATCTCATTACAAACCATATTATAAATGTTTGATATAACTATGTTATATATCTCCTAAATACATCACATTAAAATAACCATTTCAATTTTATTAAATTTGAATAAAAGTTCCAAACATTACATAACTTTAGTTTTAATTTTCTATTGAATATTCTAATTGTCACATTATACCTTCAATTCTGGTTTCTATTAAATACTTCAATTATTAAATTTTACTCATTTATTATTTATTATAAAATTCAAAAATGAATTTTGTTTTGAATTTATTACCAAAATTTACGTCTTAATTTTTTCAAATTCTTCAAGTTGATTCCTGAGTTGTGCACAGCGATGCACTTCCTACTCAAGATCATTAGGGGTCCCCCTCCCCCGTTCATCAAAATTAAAATTTCTACTTACGCCAATTTCGTAGAGGAGGACCATCGTTGTCCGATGGTCTGAGGTATACCCATTTCTGAGGTATACTCCAACCATGGTCCACCCCTAAAAGGCCAAAATCCACGGTCACGGTTGGTGAGGCCGTGACTGCCCGAAAATGGGGGAGAAGCCCCTTCTGAAACCATTTAAAACATATAATACATGTTCTATAGCTACTCACAAATATATCACATTGAAATAACCATTACAACTCTGAATTCACTTTAACACAATTTAATTCAAATAATATCACGTTATAACTTCAGCTCTGATTTTCTATGAAACCTCTCTATTATCAAATTTTAATCATTTACCATTTCAATTCAAATTATGGTAACTAAAAATTCACATTATTACAAAATTCACATTTTCAACCATCTCAAATCAATTTGATTCCATAATAAAATTTATAATTACACAGTATCAATTATTATAAACAATGAATTATCATTATTATAATAAACTCAATCAAAATTATAAACCTTACTACACAACATACAATATACACACCCAATGTATCTTCAGATACCCTATCATAACAACAACATAACTTAACCTAGTTTGTGACCTTACACACTTTTATAAATAAATATAAATATATCTGTATGCAGGAATAACCAGTAACCTATATTTGGGTCTGTTTACATTACTTGTATGAGGCACGTATGTCACGCGCACCATAATTATGGTACTTACCATAGTTGGAGCATCTGGTTACTTCAATCTTGTTGTTTTTATTATTACCTAGGGTCCAAGGATTCGACTCAGCGTGATTGCTGACAGAGACAGGCATAGAAATGAGAATACGTTCAATTGAAACATTAACCATTAATAGTGATTTATTTAGTAATTTATTTAAGCGTGTACACTGGATAAAATTTCAACATGGCGGCCATTACTTATATTGGCTCTCTTTCATCATTAAAACTCTTTTAAAGTTTATTAAACGTTAGTTTACCAAATTTTATATATTGACTATGCAGCTGCTTCATTATTAAATGATTTTACTTATATTTTCTTAAAACAAACGCAAACCAACACCCCGTTTGGATGTCGACATTTATCATGCACGCCCCGCTTTCTCTCTCCCATTCATACTTATAATCTCAATTTACTTTTTGTGTACACATATCTGCAATTTGGGTAAAGAGCTCTTTAAGTAAAAATCTGGGTTTACACTTTCCTGATTCGTAGAATGGAAGTTCTAGAAGTGGATCACATGTTGCTTCCTCAAATGGCGTGGTTACATTTTACTGAATTCACTGACTCTAAGTATACTTCTGAAAAACAATTACTGCACACTGTCTTAGTTCTCCTGTAGTTAACACTGGTTTACATTTTGATTACATTATTTATATTTTAAATCACTTAAAACTGACTAACTCAGGCCAGCACAATGGTTAGCGTGTTATCGCCATGATGAATTCTGCAGACTGGGCCAGACGTTGTATATCTAGTTTTCGTCTGTCTTTTACACTGAATTTACATGGTGGTTATTGTTATTTGTTCACTATTTACTTTTAATTACATCTTGTTAATTGAAATAAAATACTAGCTGACTATTTTATGCCAGCGCAATTCTAACGTGTTACTGCCATGGTGATGTTCTGGCGACTGGGGCGAAAATTATGCAAATTTTACGTATGTGTGTGTGAGTAAACGTCATCGTTCTTTGTCTCTTGTTATATAATCGCCTTGTTAGTTACGTATTTTAATCACGTCATTGTTGTTTTAATGACGTTTGGCGGTGTCGGCCAATGAAACGGGATCATGTGGCGCCGTTACTGTCGGCTGTAACCATTATGTCTTTTTATCTGCACGTACACTGCTGTCCTTGAAATTATTTTGTTGTCTCGGAACTGCGTCGTTGTAGGCAAAAACCAAGGGAAATTGTATTACCCATAGAAATGACTTTAAAAACATCGAAATACCATAATTTACTACCTTGCATACCATACTTTTTATATCAGACTTTTTGTACTCTCACAAGTACATATAACCCCAATACAAATTTATATACAATATATGTCATATTAAATATCACTGTTTCCCAAAATCATTATATTATCCAGCCAAGTATTAACACCATTAAACTCAAATAATTAAATGTCCATCAATAACATGTGTTTAACCCCCATCATCATAAATTAGTCTTACTTTGTATATGCACATTTAATTTTTATTTTCACCCGGTGAATTTTTTTATATTATCTGTTTCAATATAATGACCATTTAAATCTATTTCGTCCACTACAATGTAAAACCAATAGAACTACTCCATAATACTACATCATATACCTCGTCAACACTGTGTATAGTCAAGTCGCCCTTAGGATTATTTGTCACTACCAGGTAAGTTACAATATCATCAACATCATCATCTACTGCTACCCCAGTTACATTATAAGGTAAGTCATCATTATCATCATCTGCTACTACAGTTGCATCACAAGGTAAGTAAATTTTCTCCTCTCTCTCAATATCTAAACTCTCCACTAACATTTCATAATCTCTATTAACATTAAATATTTCTGTCTCTCTCTTTCTCCACCTCTCATCACAATACCTATCATAACCCCCCTGAACTATCTCACTCCTTGCAAAGGGCACCACAAAATCATTAAAACACTTCCTGGCTTTACCAGGTACATCACAACAAATTAGGGGACCACTTTGAGACACTATATCTCAGAACTCTTTGTCCTCATAAACCACATGTGGAGTCTTTACTCCACTTATAACCCAGGGAAAATTTGCCCTCTGCGCCTCATACTCACTTAACCTCTCTTCACACACTCTCTCTTTCTCATCATCAACTACTACCTCATCACTAATTTCTATTTCCATGATAATCTCATCATCACTACCATTATTTAACATTTTACTCTCTAATACCACATTTTAATTATGTCACCATTATTACTCGTCATATCGTTATTATAGTTAACACTATTATTTTCACTATCAGAATCACTTACCTTATCATCTATCACCTGCTTATTTTTATTCTCGTTAAATTTACCTGTATCTCGTTTCCACTTCTCAGCCCGTTCTTTCATGTTCTCAATAATGTTATCGCAACATTTGATTATTTGTTTTTCTGAATCACTTATCTCATTTAAATGCTTATCAAACTGTTTTACTAAACTGGTATTCTGTTTCACTTCTTTCATATCATTAAAATGTTTTTGTGAATCGCTCAACCGCTTATCAAACTTTTCGTCAATATTATTAATATCACCCCTTAATTCATTAAAATGTTTTAGTGAATTTTCATTAATATTATTCATCATGTTACTCCAAAAATTTATTATTTCATCATTCGGCCTACTACTACCTGTAGACACCGGAGTAGAATGTATTCCGGAATCGCTCATTATAGCAGATTCGGCTGGACTAATTACATTTTTATCATCTGCCATCTTTGAATTATATAAATAAAATTTCATAAAAAATTTTCAACACATTGTGTTATATCATAAATTATACCCCATAACCTATAATCATAACCTATAACTATACACACTTCGTAATCTGTACAAATAATTCAAAAATGACATTTACCAAAACCTATTTCTGCATCTCAGTAGGCCTAACCTATAAAAAACAAATTTTTTATAATAAGCATCCTGGCAGGGTCGCCGATTGTAACTGTACAAAAAAATAAACAACAGAAGAAGAACTTTACCCCCCGCTTATTATGATCTATTTACGACTTACCTTAACACAGAAAATTCCCACAAAGTCCACAGGGCCGCCACCATATTTTGAGAAGCAAATATGGAAACCAATTACTCTTATCCGAAAGAAATAATTACTACAAAATTCCATTAATTAAAACTCCAGGGTCGTGTAGATGAACTCAAGATACAGAAATTAGGTTAAGGTAAAATGGCGTATTAATTAACTAACACATGTTCATGGTAATCTTATATTTTAATATTTTATCAAACAATATTAATTTCTTTTTACTGTTGTGAATGTTATTAAAACAAAATTTCTGAGACAAAAAAAAAATATAATATAAAAAAGTTTTGTATGCAAATCAGTACTTTGCTCTCTTTCTCTTTCTCCTTCCCTCTTTTACTCTCACACGCTCACTCACTCTTTCTCTCTATATACCCCCCTTTTTATTGAAATCTCATTATATTTTGTTGATTTTGAATTTAATAAATTTGATTAACAATTAAAATATATTAAATGACATTAAGTTTTAATGAATTCTGGCCATTTAAGTTTGTTACTGATAAGTTACTTATATGCCACGTGGTAGTCCAGTGGTTGAACATTACGTGGAAAGTTACTTTTTTATGAAAAACACCAAAATAAATGTGCCACAACTTTTACACCATAACCACTTCAGCTAAATTAGTATTTCAAAAAGTTGTTCACTGTTCCATTACATTCTTTTATACACTTTTGTAGGCCTACCGGAACTGCCGCGGGCACTGAAAGAATACATGAGTCCTGTACGGTGTACAACTGGCGACAGGGGTGTTATTTTAAAAGTTTTTACTGCTTCATTAATTTCTAATACACTTGGGTAGGCCTACTTTAACTGATTCGACCTACCGTACATGCCCGAGGCCACTAATAGAAAACAACAAAACAACACGTGTCTCGTTTCGTAGTCGGGTGGAGACTGGGGCCTTCGCTGGCATGACCATGTCAGATTTCCGTTTTAATTGCGCCTTGGAAACTGGTTTCAAGCGGTTTACCACCAACATCCTGCCCTGGTGGCTGGAAATTTCCGTTCTCGTTCGTCACACCTTTTCAACAGGGGACTCGCTGTGTCACTGGAAACATGTGGTGTTTGTATGATTCACTGGTGACGTGAATTCAATTAGCACGTCCACATTACGAACCAGCTTTGCTATGCTACGTTACATTAAAACAATAACTTGTTACATAATTTTGTTACCCCAAATTTTGTCCCGTTACACGTTCCCGCCATGACGCAGACACACTGGTGGTAGTGGCAACGCTAATTTTTCCCTCACGTCCTTCTTTACCCTATTTCCCTTCTAGAGGGAATTTTCTTCTCCCTTATCACATGTTGGCCACACCGACTACTGTCATTCAACACACCAATCACAACTGATCCTACTACATGATGACGTGACATATATTAAACATGGCCAACCAATCACTACACTTCGCACCAGTGCTGTGGTACCCCCACATGGTGCCTGTCACATGGTACTCCCACCATGGCCACATGATATCCCTACTCCAGTCACATGGTACTCACCCCCTGACATCATCAAATTCAAATTTCCTGCCATGTGGTACTGGTACATGTTCTGGCTAAATCGTATGGACTGGAAGTGCATGTAAAAGTGACTTCCATGGAACACCAAATGGTCTCCAACAGTTTTAACCGATAAGTTTACAAATAACAATAACGCTGTTCATTATAACAATAAACGCTTGTTACTATAAACAAATGTATAACTATGTATAATACCTGATCAACAAACTGTTCATTCTCTTCTTTGATGATTTCTTCCTTTACATGCAGTTCTCCTTTTAGGACAGAATTTATAACTGGGAATACATCCTGCAAATTGAAGAATTATAAAATGTACTTTGTCTTCTCAGTGATTTATAGAGTACTATATAAAGAGGTGATCAATACTAAATATGAAATATATAGAATCACCTATCAACTTTTGCAATAAATATCCATAATCTGTACCTACATGGTATGTGTGCACGCCCATGCTTGCACAAGTGTGCGATTTTACTTACTTAATCTCATTTAGTTTATATATATACAACACTATGATACAGTTTGTGTATTCTGTTGAGTTTTAATTACACATCTACAAACGATGTGATCCAAATCTCAAGTGGTACTTGACACTGAACAACCTAACACATTAGCTATGGGCTAAATAATGTTTATGCACATTACCTGTTCAGTCTCAGCCTCTTCTGCATCTGCTTCTTTCTTTACACTGACCGTTAATAAAACATCCTACAAATAACAAGGAATTAAAATTTACTTTTATACAAATTCATTACCATTATACGAGAATGCTTTATAAGAGGCTGTAAAGGAAACCATAAAGATGTTCAAGACCGTAATAACATTTCATGGAAAGAGTATAAGAGTTAAGAGTTACTGATGGTATGGTTTCTACTCACAGAAAACAAGGTAAATTGAGAACACTATTGAATATTTATCTAAAAATGAACTTTTTCTTGTGAAACACTGTTTTTCGTTGGACGCGTTTCGGTGTACGTATCCGCCTTCTTCAGCTTTGAGTCAGACTGCCATCATTTCGTAACGGTTGTTGTGTGGAAGGTGTAGTAGGGGTGGTGTGTGGAGGAAGGGGATTGGCGCGGGGATTCAACTTGATGTTTGTTTTTTGTAAAATTGTGTCAAAAAGTGTATGTGATTTATATTGTAATTGATCGTTAAGTATGTTGTTTGGTTGTGTTGTGTGGTGTTTATATATTTCGTATTGTTCAGTTGTGTTGAGTTTTCGACCTTTAGATAAGTAATGTAAAATTTCAAGATTAGTGTCTATGTTGGTGTAACTGTGGTTTTCTGTGTGTATGTGTGTGGCAAATGCGGAGTGTATATTGTTGTTGGTTAGAGCTTTTAAGTGTTCAGAATAACGGGATGAAAAAGATCTTCCCGTCTGGCCTATGTAGAAACTATTGCAGTCATAACAATTTAATTTGTAAACACCTGTTTTGTTATATTTGTCTATGTCTGTGTTTGTATTATTGATGTGTTTTTTGATGGTATTGGTTGTTCTGTATGCTATTTTGTATTTGTGTTTTCTGAATGTGTTGGCGATTTTGTGTGTGTAGGAGTTGTGGTATGTGAGTGTGATGTATTTGTTGTGTTGTGTGTTGATGGTATTTTGTGTTTTGTTGTTTTTGTTTTTGATGCGTTTGTATAGTGTGTTTATTAAATTAGGGTTGTAACCGTTTTTGATTGCTATGTATTTTATTGTGTTGAGTTCGTCGGTGTAATCTTGTTTATTTAAGGGTATTTTAGTTAGTCTATGCAGCATATGGTTGAAGGCCGCATGTTTATGTTGTGTTGGGTGGTTTGATGTGTTGTGTATAACCATGTCAGTTGTGGTTGGTTTCCTGTATATTTTGTACGTGTGTGTATTGTTAGTTTTGTTAATTGTTAGGTCTAGAAAATTTATACTATTGTTTTGTTCAATTTCCAGTGTAAATTTTAATTTGTGGTGTATAGTTTATGTATTTGTGGAAGTTTTCAACTTGTCTTGTGTTGCCTTTGAATAAAAGTAATATATCATCTACATACCTGTGCCAGTATATAATTTTGTTAGTATATTTGTTGTTGTTTATTATGTGGTTCTGTTCTATGTTGTGTATATATATTTCTGCTAGTATTCCTGATATGGGGGATCCCATCAGGAGACCTTCTAGACCTAAAAATTAACAAAACTAACAATACACACACATACAAAATATACAGGAAACCAACCACAACTGACATGGTTATACACAACACATCAAACCACCCAACACAACATAAACATGCGGCCTTCAACCATATGCTCCATAGACTAACTAAAATACCCTTAAATAAACAAGATTACACCGACGAACTCAACACAATAAAATACATAGCAATCAAAAACGGTTACAACCCTAATTTAATAAACACACTACACAAACGCATCAAAAACAAAAACAACAAAACACAAAATACCATCAACACACAACACAATAAGTACATCACACTCACATACCACAACTCCTACACACACAAAATCGCCAACACATTCAGAAAACACAAATACAAAATAGCATACAGAACAACCAATACCATAAAAAAACACATCAATAATACAAACACAGACAGACAAATATAACAAAACAGGTGTTTACAAATTAAATTGTTATGACTGCAATAGTTTCTACATAGGCCAGACGGGAAGATCTTTTTCATCCCGTTATTCTGAACACTTAAAAGCTCTAACCAACAACAATATACACTCCGCATTTGCCACACACATACACACAGAAAACCACAGTTACACCAACATAGACACTAATCTTGAAATTTTACATTACTTACCTAAAGGTCAAAAACTCAACACAACTGAACAATACGAAATATATAAACACCACACAACACAACCAAACAACATACTTAACGATCAATTACAATATAAATCACATACACTTTTTGACACAATTTTACAAAAAACAAACATCAAGTTAAATCCCCGCGCCAATCCCCTTCCTCCACACACCACCCCCACTACACCTTCCACACAACAACCGTTACGAAATGATGGCAGTCTGACTCAAAGCTGAAGAAGGCGGATACGTACGCCGAAACGCGTCCAATGAAAAACAGTGTTTCAAAAGAAAAAGTTCATTTTTAGATAAGAGTTAGTACTGTGAAAGAAGAGATGAATAATCAAGACAACTACTACTGAATATTATAAAAAATTATTAGGGGAAGAGGAGAATCAGGAACAAAAACAGGTAAATATTAAAACTGGTAAAGATAACTGAGAGGAATCAGTGTCAGAGCACAGGCCAGATGGAGAAACAAATTTGCTACTGTCAAATACTGGATTCAAAATTAAGAAGAAATTCCTCAAATTATATGTTTGCAGCATGCTATTATAGAAGCTGCATGTGAAACCTAGACAATAGGGAAAGGTGAAAGGCACAATCACAGCATTTGAAATCTGCTGCTGTAGGAGAATATTAAAAATATACTGCATGGACAAAGTAATTAGAAAACAAAAATGAACAGGTTCTGGAAACAATGGGTGAATGGAGTGGTTTGTGAAGATGAGACAGTGTGGTGTGTCACTACTGGTTGAGACCCAGTAATGACTTTGCATCCAGTGAGTGGGAAGTACTGCAGAGAAAGGCAGAGACTAAGAGTACCCAGGTTGACTGTTCGGTTGTGGGACGCTGTAAGTTCTCACAGATAAAGAAGGTGGTTCAAGAAGAGTCAAAGAAGAAGATACAAAGAGTCTGAGAAACATGTTAGAGACATCAGGATACACCACATTTGTCTCATGAACAGCAGTAAAGCAACATGTTCGTCTGTTGCACGAACATTAACGTCTGTTAATTACAGTCATGGAAACAAAAAAAGGAAAGTCAATTTTGTCTGTTGGAAAGATATGACTTGATTTTCTGATTGCCTAAGAGAATGTTGTTAAGAGATTATCATGGTTGTGCCAAAAAATAAAGAGTGATATTCTAACCTTTAAACCAAATAAATGAAAATACTTGTAAAAAAGGGCCAGGTTTAGTATATAAACAGATAATTTTGTAGTAGGATAATGGAAGACCTCAGACAAGCAGTTTTTAAGGCAAAAAATCGCTGAGCTGAAATACAATCTGTTGCAACATCACACTTACTCTCCTGGTGTAGCTCTATTTAATTTTAATTATCCCCAAAACTCAAAATTCCCTGGGGAGGGAGGGATTTTTCTGGAGACGACTGAAAGCGGCAGTAAACGGTTATCAGAGGACCTACAACAAATCAAACTTCTGAATGGGATAAAAGCACTGGAGCATCACTAAACCAAATGTGTTCAACTATATGGAGACTGTGCTGAAATATGAAAAGTGATTCCAAAACAAAAAAATACTGGTAAGTCTTTTATTATTAGGTCGTGAACTTTTCAAATTGCCATAGTATATACCTGTAAGGTATATGAAAGGATAAATGATCTTATCTACGAAAAGCCATGTTTCAAATGGATTTCAATCATATATTGTTGCATTAAAAATTATTAGTTATGATGAGGTGATATGAACTTTAATGATGTTACGGTAAGATAACAATTTAATTAAGTAAAATGTAATCAATTATCTACTGTCTACTGTAGTGTAAACTTATTAACATTCTTTCTACATTAATAGTTTGTTAATTATACAGTTAAAAGCAGCATGCCTACTGTGTCCTTGACTGACTTGTTTATAACTAATCTTAAGAGCAGTGGGTTAGAAAGAAGGGTTTGTTATGTTAATTGATCCTTACAATACAAATACATAATTAAAATTGGTTTTTTACCTACCTTGTTTATTTTGCCCAAGAACCCAGAATCCGACATACGAACATTAGATGCAAACGTGGTTTACGGGTTATTGTAATAACTTACGCTACTCATTATTGGAAGAGAATTAATGAATTTTATTTTTAACTTTTAAAAACTTTGTCAGATTTTTACGCAAAATTTTGAAAATTGAAATAACAGCATAATAACTCTTTGTTTTGTTATTCACTCCATGACTACAATTACTACTTTTACCTTACGCTAACATCTTACCTTATTCTAAACTACAGACAGCCCAGCCTGCCAACATACACGCATTCACACTAAAACCCCCTTTTTATATAAACGCCCCATTTTAATTAGAATGGTTACATATACATCCTTGCCATCCACTTGGCGTCTCCCTGAGTTCGTGTTACCTCGTTTTTTATAAAGTTCGTCTATGAGAAAAACAAAATATTTGTCACTCTTTCGTTGCAACTATTCCCACTGTCACATTGCTGCTAATTTAAACTCACTTTTTTTACTTGAAACTATTAAATTTTGAACGAGCCCCTTGGGGCAAGTACCTGGCCAGGCACCGTCTGTAAGCGAACTGGGCAGAGCGTCTCTACGCTTACTATCAACTAGACTGTGGACTCATAAGGTGGAAAGCAATGCCTGCTATTTAATCGTCATTGTTGTGTCCCATTCAACACACGTAGTTTTTGGTGTGTTTGCCATGGATGACATTTGGTCAGCACTGGTTGACGTCACAAAAGAGGTTGGGCTTAAACTTTACATCCGTCGTTTTGAGACCACGTGCGTCCGAACTTTCGTCTCTAAGCCATGTTAAGTTTTACTACTGTGGCGTCGTCTGCGCACCTGCTTGAGTGGTGCGTTCGGACGTAACTGCTACACACCCGCAAAGTTCTAGGAAATGACGCTTGGTACATTCTTTCGTAAAGGTTGCACAACAGTTAAGGCGTACTGTTCCTTTGTTAGTGCAATGCTTTATTCAACACGTGGCCGTAACCCAGTTGGAAAATAAATTTATGAATATTTTATAACAAGTCCCCAAAAAATTAATAAAATAAAAACCTCAAAATTTGTCACGTTACAATCCCCCCCCCCAATGAGATATCTTCTGCCGAAACAGAAGAAATCTCATTGCTAAACCCCTAAGAGGACCGGTGAGGATATGGTGCCAACAACCCCCTTTAGCTCTCATACTTCATGGGTAAACAACCCCCCTGGCTCGGCGACTATGGCCGCATCTGAACGAGATCACTGGACTTCTCTGTACGAGATCCCAACACCATAAAATCGAACAGACACGCACCACAGCGCACCTCACCATTTAACATGCCACCCCAAACTCCAAATCCCTGGCCTTATATCATGCCAGATCCTCAACCGATATGTTCCCCCTTATCATGCACACTGGGCTGCCTTTAGCAGTTACTGGGCTCGCACACACCCTTATTGCTACATTCTTAGCTTCAAAAATTTATTTAAGTTAAAAATCAACAGCTATTTTCTTTAAAATCAAAATAAAACCTTTTATCTGCAGTAATTAACTCTCTTCGTCATTATTGATACTTAGAAAACAAATAAATTGAACATTTATTAAAACATGAACTTCCTTATCCTAACATGTGATTATACATATACCCTAAACAATACAATTCAATAAAAAACACTATTAATACACACAAACAATAATATAATCAGAGTTCAAAACATCAATTAGATGGCAGGCAAAAATCAAAACAAATTTTTTTTTTCAAAAAAAAAATTTTAATTCAACAAAAATTTAAATTTATTAAAATATTTCTTCTCAATATTGGAATTATTGAAAATTATTCAAATTAATTAAAAAAGCAAAACTGGCATCACTTAATTGCCAAAATGACTCTAGTATAGAACATCACCCATCAGCTGATCAAACTGGGTCAAGTCAAGAACCTTGACCTACATAAGTTATACATAAGTTACATCAGAAAATACCTTGAACATCTTTAAAATTCTATCTTTAAACACAAAACATAATAAAACATTTAAAAATAACAAAATATTATGATTAACAATAAAATTGATATTTAAATTACTCAAAATTACTCCTTTTACAACTTCACATTTTCAAATTCTATTAAAATTATCACTTGTTTCAATCAAAATTTCATATTTTTACTATAACTTTCTTTATTTAACAATCGCATTCTCCATTAGTTTGGGTGATTTAATTATTTATACTAACTTGATTTACAACTTGATATGTATACATTTATAATCTTTACCTCTCATATCACTAACAACTTTAACTACCATGACACCCATCTCTATCAAAACATCTATCAAACAATCTCTAAACCCAACTTACTACTGAACTCAATTCGCATCATTCTCTCGTTATAAAAAAAAAATACTCTCTAACCAAAAAAAAAATACTCTCTAACCCTTTGTACTTAGGATGTGTGTCCCCCCCCCCAAAAGCTCATTCCCTTAATCTGGTTCCTGGATTCTACCTAAGGCAACCCCTTCCCGCGCTATACGGTCCCTTCCCGTCCCAACCCTTTTGTTGCGGACTCCTACACTACACTATTCCCTTTTACAAAATTACCATCCCCTAATTAACGTTCTCATTACCTCACTTCTATTACAACAAAATATCATCATTTATAAACATCAATATATCACTCATTATTCTACATATTTCCCCATATCTACTGTGTCAACATCAATGCTTCTCAAATTCTATTACCCTAACTCACAACAACATTATTCTCTGTTACCACTTTAACTTCAACTTGGATGGATCTACATGTCCCCACAAAATATTAATCACCCAAAATCTATCTTTTACTATCGTTCACAAATCATTTAAAATTCTTAGCTATATCAAATTATTTCCATCATCATTTAAAACATCTTTAACACATTAAAATCATATTGAACATTAATTGCCTTGGAAATTATCAAACAGTTTATACGTGACATTCTACTACTGATCAGCTGATTTGCTTAGCAAGGTGAATGACCTCACTACCAACACATTTCAAATCTCTACAAATTACATGAAACACATATTTTTATCAATCCTTATCTCTAACACAATAAAATAATACATTTATAAAACAGACTAAACACAGTATAATAAACATGCGAACACCTATTTATCAAAGCATAATACAAGCGTTTAATCAGAGCAAAAGTGAGTTATCATCTTTAAGTTATAAAATTTAAATTCGTTGCTCACCTGAGCAACCCCCCAAACCACACACACTATTGTTTTGTTCTGTTGGACTGTGGCGCCCATTGGCCTCCACAAGGACGGCATAGTTGGAGGAATTAAACATCTCCTTGTCCTTGCTTTGGCATTACATTTTAAAGATTTTAGATATCAACATATCTTCGGTTTATAGTTACGTGCCCTTAATGCGGGTCTACCACCTGGCTCTGCTGTCCCTACTCGGACAGAGTGGCAGCCGCTGTTCCATAGTTTCCAGGATTTCCCCTAGTTTCACCCCCCTGTTAATTTCTAATAAAAACCAATTTCAAGCCAGCTATGGTCAAGGGACTTGATTATGGCCATAGCTGACCACTAGCCAAAACCACGATTAGTGCTGGTAAGGCAGTAATCGCCCGAAAAGTCGGGGGAAATCAAACTCTACCTTCAAGCATGTTACACTCATCATTAACTGCACGGCACGGCAGTCTATCATGGTACAATACACAATTGTACAAAAAAGGTGTGCCGTGCATTTTCGCCATTTCGGCCTCCGATGGGGGTAACACTCTCAGTTACCCCCAACCCTTTCCGCTATCTACTGCGGCCCATGCCACCCCAGCGATAGCACACTAATAAATAACTAAAACTCTATATAAAACTTTAATGTGAAATTTTCATTAACTCTTTCATCCATCATCATTTAAACATTCCTCACTTTCTACAATTGGATTCCTTAAAATTTTCAAATTTATTATTAACATTTATTTTACATTACCTTTCAGTTATTATTATTTTTAATTATAGTTTCTATTTAGAACCATTATCTCAAATTATTTTCATTATTGAAGTTAAATTTCTTTCAGTTGAGTTAAACACCTGTAAACATTTTATTCTCTCCGACTTTTATTATAAAATTTATACTTACAGTACATTATTCACCTACTGACATAAACACAAAATATACACCATACACACCAATATCTCCACGTAACCTCTGAAACATTTAACAACAGTGTTATTTCATACAAAACAATTTAACATCCATTTATGTATTACTGTCAAATTCACCTCTCGTAAAATAATCTGAATTCATTAGAAAATTCAAGCATATAACACTCCAATCAATCAAAAACATTTAAACATTTCAAATTATTTTAATTAAATTAATTATTGAAAATACAAGTTCCATTGCTATCAAAACAATTACAATTCGCTAATTACTGTCTTCAAAATTAACTTTGTTATTTATTTAGATTGCAAAATATTAATATTATTATTACAACAATTACCTACATACACATTGTTTACCTAACATTTACAATACACACAATTAAATTCACTAAACATTTATTTACAATTCTTCGTCATTAATATTCAGTTATCTCACACTTCATTGTCCAAGGTTGCGAGGTCAAAACCGTAAAACAAAATATTTAAAATTGTCCATTTATTGTTTTATTATTTAACCTCCATCGTCAAAAATTAATCTTTGTTTCACATAACAATTTTCAACTTCATTTACACATATATGGTTATCTTGTGTGTCATGACCATAAAATTTCAGTTTGTTCATTTTATCATAATAATCATATACCAAGTCAACATTATGTATTTCTGTCAAGTCTCCATTATTAATTATATTCATTATCGGGTCAGTTATCTTTTCATCATACATCAAATTACTCTTGTTTAAACACACTTCTAACATTTTTTTCAACTCATCATAATCTCTCTTTAATTTATATAATTCTATTTCTCTATCAACACACAATTCTCTATCTAAATCTCTCTCATCATAACACCATCTCATACTTTTAATATCATTCCACACAGAGGGTACTAACTTATACAAAAAAGGAAAACAACTTAAATCTTTCATTAAATAGGGTCTCTTGCCCTCCAATAATAACACTTGTGAACATTCTGAATCATCATAAATATAGGGAAAATTTACCCTCTGCCCCCATTCTACCACTATACTATCTTTCCACTTTCTCTCTGACTCATTAACATTCCATTATTACATTCTACAACTTCATCAGTATTCTCACTATTTATTTTCAACGTATCATTCTCTGATATTACCTTTTCAAATACATTACTATTCTCAATATTATTTTCATCATCATTATCATTTGTTAACTTTTTCTCTAGTACCACATTTTTATACATATAATTTTCATTTGTTTTACTGTCTACCACACACACTCTCTCTTGACTCATCTGTTTCTCTTTTTGCTTCACTACATATTTCATTTAATTTACTTTCAATACTACACAGTGAATTAGTTAATACGTCAAACTTAGCATCATTAGTGTCAAACGTTTATTTAATTCGTTAAATTGGTTATTCTGTACGTCAAATTTGGTGTCAAAAACACTGCTTAATTTAATTTGTTCATCTAATTTCTCATTGAAACTACTTTTAATTTCTTGAATTTCATTTTTCTGTTCTTTATTTTGTTCCAAGATTAATTGCAACATATTCATTACGTCATTACCTTTCATTCATTACGTCAACATATTCATTGGATGTTACCTTTTGTTGAAGTCGGGGTCAATTGCACACCCGAATCTTCAGTTGCTTTGCTTTGATCAGTTAAATTTAACTCTACTTTATCTTGGCTCGCACTTGGAGTCGAATGTATCTCAAAATTACTCATGTTTGACTCATCAAAATTTTCGACACTAGTCGTTTCATTTATATTGCTTTCATTATTTCCTGCCATCTCTTATTCTTTATAATTGATATCTGTTAATTTACTCTAATTAATTTCCTTTATCATAATACAATTTTGATATTATGCCAATTGTGCGTAAATGATGCACTTTTACTTCCTTACTCCAACCTTAAAAACACACTTGCATCTGTTGTAGGTGTGGTTTTTACATTACATTTTGATTTATAAAAACTGTCCCTGTTCGGGCGCCATTGTTATGTTAATTGATCCTTACAAATACAAATACATAATTAAAATTGGTTTTTTACCTACCTTGTTTATTTTGCCCAAGAACCCAGAATCCGACACACGAACGTTAGATGCAAACGTGGTTTACGGGTTATTGTAATAACTTACGCTACTCATTATTGGAAGAGAATTAATGAATTTTATTTTTAACTTTTAAAAACTTTGTCAGATTTTTACGCAAAATTTTGAAAATTGAAATAACAGCATAATAACTCTTTGTTTTGTTATTCACTCCATGACTACAATTACTACTTTTACCTTACGCTAACATCTTACCTTATTCTAAACTACAGACAGCCCAGCCTGCCAACATACACGCATTCACACTAAAACCCCCTTTTTATATAAACGCCCCATTTTAATTAGAATGGTTACATATACATCCTTGCCGTCCACTTGGCGTCTCCCCGAGTTCGTGTTACCTCGTTTTTTATAAAGTTCGTCTATGAGAAAAACAAAATATTTGTCACTCTTTCGTTGCAACTATTCCCACTGTCACATTGCTGCTAATTTAAACTCACTTTTTTTTACTTGAAACTATTAAATTTTGAACGAGCCCCTTGGGGCAAGTACCTGGCCAGGCACCGTCTGTAAGCGAACTGGGCAGAGCGTCTCTACGCTTACTATCAACTAGACTGTGGACTCATAAGGTGGAAAGCAATGCCTGCTATTTAATCGTCATTGTTGTGTCCCATTCAACACACGTAGTTTTTGGTGTGTTTGCCGTGGATGACATTTGGTCAGCACTGGTTGACGTCACAAAAGAGGTTGGGCTTAAACTTTACATCCATCGTTTTGAGACCATGTGCGTCCGAACTTTCGTCTCTAAGCCATGTTAAGTTTTACTACTGTGGCGTCGTCTGCGCACCTGCTTGAGTGGTGCGTTCGGACGTAACTGCTACACACCCGCAAAGTTCTAGGAAATGACGCTTGGTACATTCTTTCGTAAAGGTTGCACAACAGTTAAGGCGTACTGTTCCTTTGTTAGCGCAATGCTTTATTCAACACGTGGCCGTAACCCAGTTGGAAAATAAATTTATGAATATTTTATAACAAGTCCCCAAAAAATTAATAAAATAAAAACCCTCAAAATTTGTCACGTTACAGGTTAACCTCACTCCCCACAAATGGGTAGGTCGTGTAGATAAAATCTGAACGAAGCAATTGTATAGCTAACGGTTACAATATTAAAAGTGGGCAATAAATTGTGAATTTTGGACTCCCCCCCCACTTGGCACACGAGCGGGTGGTCAGATAAAAAATTCAAATCCAAGTCATGATCACACATAAAATAGTCAGTTGTGTGCCTGGCTCTTACTATCTGGCTAACAAACATTTGATACAAAACACAAAGGTTTGAATATGTACATCAATTACATGTCTAATATTGACTTTTAGACATAATACTAATAATACATAAGACATAATACATCTAATACTGATGTATTCTGCAGAAACTGGGAGTGAGACAATGCAAGTCAAAACAGCGAAATGAGATGTCACAAGTATGGAGTTTACGAGAATACCAGGAAGACTTGCAGAGGACAGGACTACCAGAGTGGACAACACAAGAGAATGAGTGATGATAGAATAGTACGAGTATGTTGACATAATTGGCCAACACAAAGACAGAGGACTGGCAGATAAAAAATAAATAAAAGTTTTAAAGCTACTTCGCAACTAACAAAAAGATTACAAGTCTAAATTGGACGAGGGAGGAAGAGAATTGCTTGAAAGTTAGGAGCAGGGGTGCCCACAGGGGGGATCATAACGCGTTGCGCATTGAGAATTTTGGGGGGGCGATTTTTTGGGTGTATTTTAAGGATTTTTGGGGGGGATTTTTTCAAGAATAACATTTAAATCCAACATTGATGGAAATTTTTACCGTCTTTGTGCAACAAACTAAGCTATTAGTAAAAAACTAAAGCAATTGCATTATTTTATGATTGTTTTAACGAACTGGCGGCATAAATGTCTCTACCAGTACAACCAGTAGTAAATTTTGTTTTGGAATTTGGAAAACTGACCCTGGCAGCCTGCAGCAACATCCTGTCAATGAGTCAGAGGGTACGTGAATAATAAATCGTGAATGTAAAAATGTGTTCATGTGCTTGGTGGAGTGCTGAGACTTTGGGGGGGGGATTTGTGCATTAGGCCTTGGGGGGATGGGCACCCCTGGTTAGGAGGTTATGGAAAATGCATATTGTCAATGCGAACCCTACACAAAAGAATACATGTATAACTCATATTCTGTACAGCAATTAATTACAAATCAATATGATGATAAATAAACTATTATTAATATAAGAAATGAATATGTGTATAAGATACATGTATATGTAACACGTGTATCAATTTAATACATACATTAAACAGCAAAAAATATATTTTTATTTTTAAACTTTATACCTTGCCCTCAAATTTGATCTCTTCCATTTGTCAGATGATGGATAAATTGATCTTGTTAACACCTGAAACAAATGAAAACAAGTTGGCAGTCAATGAAGACTAAATCTACATCACTCACAAGTTAGCACAAGAATAACATCTCATTAAGGACACTTTTAGATTAAATGCATATATCTTTATTAATAAATAATGTATTCCCATTGTCAGACCTCAGTTTAACCAATGAGTATGCCATATCTTAGTTGGGCAAGGTACTTCACTTCAGACAATAAAGTGTTCTTGGTTGAAAGGAGATACAGAGACCACTTATGTAGAGGAAAAGTCACATTACTTCTGCACATGTAATTGGAATGAGCTAACGTACAGAAGAGCATTCAACCTAGTGCTAACTATAGGTACTGATATGATTCCTAGAAAATGTTTTCCCCATAAAAGTACACTTTTCTTTGAAGCCATACAAACATATGTCCACAATTTTTTTTATCAGTTCGTCATACCATGTTACTTATTTTGACACAGACTGTTTTTAAATTCCTATTTACCTTTTGATATAATTTTAGAATTATTTTGAGAAGGAAACAACAATTGCTTATCAACTGAATGTTAAAATTTTTATGAAACCTCAGAGTCAAAATGTTTGCAGAAGTTATACAGTATAGTCTGTTTCACATAACTTCCAAATTGACAGCTGTGGGAATACACTGCAATACTGCTAACAAACTGTTGTTTAAAATGGAAGTTTGAAGCATTTGACAGATTTAAAGAGTTAAAATATTTGTTCTGCTTTATCTAGTCTGAAGACGCATTTCATCTTATTTATAGCTTTCAGTGTCCAGCAAATTGAACCTGGTCTTAAACAGAAAATCTTTGACAAATAATATTAGAAATCGTGTAGAAATTATAATTTTTAATGACTTGAAATACCATAATGAACAATGGAACAATATTTCATAGTTTATAAACTGCATATAAAAAGAAGAACTGGGACTGATTGAATTCATGATCCACTGAGACCACTTTGAATTTGAGTTTTCCAGTAACACGAAGGGTAACATTAATGATATTCATGTCACTGATATAATTTCTTAATTTCTGACAGCATAATAACACATTACTAAAACAAACCATATACAAAAACAGCTAACAGATCCAAAACGTGATATGCTATATCACTGAAAAGAGACATTTGTGTAAGCTGATACGAATTGGCAACATTTATTTGTTGGTATAGGAAGGACATCTTAACATCAGCTATGAATTTCTTGTGCCAAGAAATCTGAATCTGAATTTCTTGTGCATTCCCAAATGTCAATACTGATGTTATATGAAAGATATTGTAGGATTAAAAACAAAATTATATTTTATATTGTTACGACGGTCTACTCGATCGTCGTAGGTACAGTGGAAACAAAATAAGTACAAGACACCAATTAAGTCATTAATCACACCTTTAATTGTTACAGTAAAAATAATTCGTAATTAACAACACAGTCTCTACAACAAATCAAATGAAAATTGTACACACGTAATAAAATGTCCACAAATATTAAAACTCAACTGTATTACAATTATACCGTCTGATTATAAAACGCAACACTTCAATAATAACTACTTGAACGTACACAGTAATAACCCGAACCGCTCTGTAAATATATCGCACTAATACTCTCGAACCGCACTATCCAATATCTCGCATGGAACTGAAAACTAAGGCCGCTACCCGATGTATTTATAGTCACGCTCACACACCAGAAGCTTCCAAACTGCGTCTTATCTCTCATGAACTACGTAATTACTACGGCCTTGACACAGTCCGAGCAAAGCCTGGCAGTCGAGAAAATTCTCGCAAAATGCGTCTAGTAGCACGTACACCACACGCTTACATCGAGATCTTTCTGGCACATTCGATAAACGCGTAGATTGTTCTGTGCTGTTGTAGCAATATTTTGTTATTTCTTTGAAAAATGCATCTCAATTTTCAGAATTTAACATAGTGAAAATAGGGATATCCACCTTGCAATCATATTATGTTTATGTTGAACTGTTTGTTTATAATAAATGGGTGTGCATGGCCAAATAATAATATTCAGTAGCTTGTTAACATACATATTTAGGCCTATGTAATAGATTTTTAGTTTACTTTGTGTATTTTAATAATATCTAATGTCATGTATTGGCTTAATACAATACAGTACTGACCAAAACATAAATATTATATACAATCCGTTTTGAAAATAAATTTCTTACAAGAAACTATACAACTACTTTATGCCCCCTCCGCCACAAAGCTATTTCATGCACAACATAACATAGTTCCATTACTGTTACCGTTCAAGCTGAACTGCACTGCCTTTTATTTTAAACACATTGACTTAAGTAAAAATGGGTATTACATACATAAAACATATTATACTGACAATAATGTCTAAACAAAAAGTGTTCAGAATCTGAAAGTTTCATTTTGTTTTGGAAGTCTAGAAAAAGTTTTATTTGCTTTAGTTCAGTTCAATACAAATTTTTATAATAAATCATTTCAGTAATAATATAGTGAGCATCATAATTTTCTTGTTTTCATTTGTAAGAACTGTAATAAATTCATTTGTCATTTAAAATTGTCGTTAACCTGAGTAACTACAATTCAGGTAATTGTTTACGATACTACGTAAGTTCAAATTGTGGTGAAATATTTTTTTTTTCATATTCTTCTATACTATATAAACACGAGAAAAATAATTTTAAACGGCGGTCGAACCTATTTACGGAGAAAAAAAATTAAATAATTACTCACATAAGAACGCATGCATCAGCCAGTGAATGCCATTTTCAGTACATCAGCTGTCGCTCCAAATTGGACTTTGGGATGTATATAATTGTTGCAAAAATGAAGGCAAACCATTTTCCAAACATTTACAAGCGAGTTGGATGAAAAGCGAGTTGAGCCGATACCTGCAGGTTAGGTTCGGAGGGCGGCCGCGGATATAGTTCATTGTTCCAGATAATTCTTGCAAAAATTGGACTGTATGAAAAGCGAGTTGTCAATTGCTGAAATCCGGACAAATTTTGCCAAACGTCAAAAATTACCAAATGCCGACGTAATGCTGACTTTTGATTGGCTGAGTTCAAAATTTTGTAATCTCTGATTTGTAATTGGTTAAGAGGAAAAGAGCGGTTTGGCCGTTTAGGTTTTAGAGAAAACGCCGTTCCGCGTCAGGTCGTGTGTGTGGGAATGTATTTTGTGATTTTCAGTGCTTCAGTTTGTGTTTGTGTAATTGTGCGGTGTTATTAATTATGGTTTAATTATTTCTGTTGTTTAGGGTTATTTACTATTATTAACGTTTGTAATATTGAGCTGATTACTTTATAAATTTATGAAGTACAGCACTGGGTACTCCGCGTAATGTGATTTTCAGTGCTTTAGTTTGTGTAATTGTGTAACATTTTAATACACAATGGCCTGCTACATTAAGGTAAGATTTTCATCTTTTCATACTTATATGCATGGATTCCATGTCACCGTGTGTGTGTGTGTGTGTGTGAAATATTAAAATTGTCATGAAATATTTCTTTTTCTATTCTTCTATACCCTATATAAACAAGAGAAAAATAATTTTAAACGGCGGTCGAACCTATTTACGAAGGAAAAAAATTAAATAATTTCTCCCATAAGGCGCCAAAAAACGCCACGTTATTTGCCGCGTAAACTTATGAAGTGCAGCGCTGGGTACTCCGCGTAATGACGTCATAACTCGTCATTCGCTGTGCACTTGTCCGCCATTGCTTAGTTAACATGGCGCCCATTCACTTTACATGCGCGCTTATGGGAGTAATTATTTAATTTTTTTTCTCCGTAAATAGGTTCGACCGCCGTTTAAAATTATTTTTCTCGTGCTTATATAGTATAGAAGAATAGGAAAAGAAATATTTCACCGCAATTTGAGCTTAAGTAGTATCGTAAATAATTACCACAATTCAATTTTTAATGTGCATTGAATCGTTGTGAAAACATTAGGCTATCACAAAGTATAGTTTTGAGAAATCATCACATACTTACTTATATTCACATGCCTAAAAATATATTTATCTACTGATACTTTCCATAAATGCCACTAACAGCAATTTTCTGTATTTTGTTGAATATCTGTATGTTTCATTATTTTATATTTATAGTTATTAGTTACCTTATGGTAGTAGTCAGTTATGCAGGCAAGGTGAGGTTATGTTTGCCCAGGTGTGGGTTATGCAAGCTATAGTAATATTACATTTAGTCTTGAACTTGTCCTGTACGTTGTAAAACAATATTTGACTATGACAATACTTTCATTACATTTATAATGCACTCTTATACTGGTTAAAACCACATAAATTAAATTAGTGCTACCTTTAGAGCTACCAACCTCCAAGCTTTTAGTCTAGACATTGTGTTGTGTTTACAGCACATGCAGGCCTGAAAAAGTCTGTCATTTATATATGCTGATGTGAAAGTTGGAATTATTAATTCAAACATTAAAACGGGAATAAAATGTAAACAGGAAACCTTGGTAACTTTTTACTGTAACGGAAGACATTTTAACGTACAATCGATTAATTCTTCTAGCTTGTGGATAAATGTCATCAACACACAACGAACAACCACATCCGAATTGACATTCATTTTTGATAACGAGTCTGCATTATATTACAAATGGAATTATCCGTAATTATACTTCATACCCATCAATGACTATTATCGTTACTTCCACCATAGCGAATAGAAGAGATTCTTCTGTCTCTTCAACTCGCTGCTTCCACCTTAACCTAACGTCCAGTTGTCTTTAAATAAGTAAATTACCTTATAGCTTCGTAAGTATACTACGGCTGCTATAATTTAGTTTCACTAACATAAACTATTCTATACACCGCTGCAGGTAATAAACTTTTCGAAAGCACAGTAACAATAATTAATTGATGAATATGTAAATACAAACTATGCTATTCACCATATTAATACATTTAGAGGTGGCCGATATACCTGTAATAGGTATTTTGGAACGATATTTTTGTGGAA
The DNA here is from genome assembly GCA_034769895.1 of Magicicada septendecula. NCBI lineage: Eukaryota > Metazoa > Arthropoda > Insecta > Hemiptera > Cicadidae > Magicicada > Magicicada septendecula. Next base: position 20,169,120 of record CM068367.1, on the reverse strand, counting down.
CGGATGTAACAGTGACTGAAAAGTTGAAATACCTGTTATTCGCGGCGACGCTGTTCCGAGTCGAGACACGCCGCCCTCGCTGTTCCGAGTCGAGGCACACCACCTACTCACCTACACAGACACACACACACAAAAAGTACACAAGATCACGTAAACCAAGGCCAAATACTAGGCGTACAAAAATATCGCTGGAACGCAAGGAACAGCCAGTAACGCGTTATTTAAAATACTAGGTATTTCAAATACTAGTGGTATCACCGATACACAAGGAACAACGCGTTCCAGAGTAACAGTAGTATTTTAGTAACACCTAATATTTTAGGAACACCTAGTATTTTAGGAACAGGTAGCATCAAGCATATTTCGAGTAGGAAATATAAGTATATAGTACGAGTCACTTTTTCGTCCTGTATACTTCATTCTGCGCAAAGAGACGAAGCCGTTTTTAATAAAGGAAATAATTCATCCTGCTGTTACATTTATTCTCGTGTGATATGCAGATATAGAATACAGATTATATGCTAATAAATTATATATTATACTAGTCACCAACTTGTAACTAAAATCGGTTGGTAAAACTTTGTTTTTACTCAAAAAAACTTTGTGTTCCGAGTAGTTAGTGAAATCGTTGTATTTAATTATATTGAGTTATAACCTATAGAGTGGCTGATGTTGATAAGCTATATTATACTTTTTATTAATGTGATTTTAACTTCACTACACATCTCACGTAAATGATGAGATTGTTGTAATGGACATTTATGCACTTTATCTAGTCCTGTTCCTTAAATATCTGTAATGCATTTAATTTACTTTTGTTGTTGCTTATTATTTATAAGTTTTTATTTATGTATTTATATTTATTTTATTACAATTTTTTTTTTTTTATTTGTAAAATTTTGTTTATTCTTATTCACTCTTGTGGCTTACTGTTATGTTTTTATTATACGTTTCTGATGTTTTTTCACATTATTTTTTGTGGTATTACGTGTAGGCCTACTTTAAATTATTTAATTGCCCGAGTTTCGCAACTGATTTGTCTAACCAATGTTAGTTTGTTTACTACTAGTGAAAACTTAAATTGGTATTCCCAAAGGGAGATAGCCCTATAAATTCTCTTGTTTCTTATTTCCATTTAAACAGTAATAGTTTAATAAAGTCACAGTGTTTAGTTAATACTTTTAGTTTCAATTTATTTCTTATAACAAATTATATAGTATAGGTTATATAATATCTTCAAATAAATACACAGCAAGTAGGTTTATTAATATATTAATAGGTTTATCTAGGTGAAAATAAACCTACTTGAAGTATATATATTTGAAGATATTACATAGGAGACCTGCAGGAAACTCAAAACGAGTTACTTAAAAAGGATAATATAGGTTATGTATATATAGTATATAATAACAGGAATTTGTACCTGTTATTTTTTTGGAACAGTTTTCATACCTAGTATTTTAAAATAACAGTTTAGCCCACCTCTAATACATTATTCAAATTCAGTGCCATACAAATTAAAAATGCGAAACTTCCATACAAACAACATAGCTTCCAACCCATCATAGAAACTAAAAGTCTTTCGGCATAATCTGACGCGTATTATATGAATAAATAACCGAACAATGTCTACAGTCAGATCTAGCTAAACAGTCGTCGAACTACTTCTGCGTTGCAGGCAACTTCCGTCTCCGCGTTTGTACCTTTTTTTTCCGTGTTCGATGTGTACTAGAACTGTTTTCTTCACAAGTAACTAATGCCAGGTTATGGAAGTTATGTACGACAATGTAACTTAAATAAAATTTACTTTGTTAGTGTACAATAAAAGGGTGGTGTCTTGGGGAATAGTCAGCGGCAACATGTAACTTTCGGCGCCGCGCGTGTACTATATTACGGTGTCCAATGTGTACATCAAACTGTTTTCTTCACAAGTAACTAATGCCAGCTTATGGAGGTTATGTACGACAATGTAACTTAAATAAAATTTACTTTGTCAGTGTACTTTAAAAGGGTGTATTTATTGGAAGTACAGAAATTAGTTTACATTTATCGCACATAATTACGGTACAAAGATGATTTTGGGAAGTTGTTGCTACGTTTAACAATATAACTTAACCTTTTACATTTTTAAAATTAATTAGACTTAACAAACGTTTCCTTAGTTAGTGTACATTCAAAGGCAGTATTTATTGTATGGATAAAAGGCTGTATATAACATTAACGGCGGTATTTATTCGAAGTAAGTAATGCCAGCTTACGGAGGTTATGTACGACAATGTAACTTAAATAAAATTTACTTTGTTCGTGTACATTAAAAGGGTGTATTTATTGGAAGTACAGAAATTAGTTTATCGCACATAATTACGGTACAGAGACGATTTTGGCAGGTTGTGGCTACGTTTAATTATTTAACTTAACCTTTTAGATTTTTAAAATTAATTAGACTTAACAGACATTTCCATAGTTAGTGTACATTCAAAGGCTGTATATAACATTAAAGGCTGTATTTATTCAAAGTACCGGAATTAAAACGTACTTCCAATTTAGAACCTAGTACAATCTAATGTATAACCAAACAAGTACATTAAAATCCTTTTTTCAACATAATGCAATAAAAAGCAATGTGTAGTTTCTGTTAACATGCAAATGATTAAGTATTAATAATGGGTTACAGTGGAATTTAATGTTACTACGGTCTGAATTAATGTAAATAAAATTGGGAGAATCTCGTAAACATATTAAAGAATGCTTGTATATTACACTCTCTCTATTAATTCTTTATAACTTCTACTAATCTCAAACAATTCTATCTCCCTCTCTCTCTCACTCTCAAAATACCTCTCTTCATAACACCATTTCACACTTTCTCTATCATTCCCTGCAGAGGGTACTACTACATTAAAACACTTCCTGGCTCTTCCAGGAACACTACAAAAACTCAGGGGACAATTTGAAAACATTGTTTTCCACTAAGGGACTCTCGCCCTTCAAAAACACTTGTAAACACCTTAATAAATTGCGCATCACCCAAAAACTGTCGCTTATTATCTTTCACAAATTGTTACTTTATTTCTCATTTCATCAAATTATTTTTCCCATTACTTTAAAACATCTGTAATACATCAAACATTACATTGAACATCAATTAATTAAAACATTTATGACTAATATACCAGTGACCTGTTATTGATGATCAGCTGATCCTCCTAACACAATTAAAACACATCTCAAATTTGAACAAATTACATGGAATATACATATTTATTTATCATTACTCCTCACCTCCTTGTTTCCCATTTCTCTAATTCTGATCATTCATATCAACCGCCTGCCAGACAATTTAATTATTGGCTTAGAAAAAAATATACACACATAATGAAAACACGTATTATTATCAACACCTATATCTAACGTACAACAATAAAATAATACATTTAAAATTATTATGAACACCTTATATTAAGAGTCTGAGCATATAATTATTTGAACAGAGCACAAGCGTTTTTGATTGGATCAAAATTCGAATTAAACAAAAAAATTTTTTATGTGGTAAAATTTAAATTCGTGGCTCATTCGAGCCACCTCCCAGCCACACACACTATTTCAAATTATGTAGGACTATCTCGTCCTTGCGCTTCGACAAAGACTGTATATTTTGGAGCAGGTTTTAACTCTCCGTGTCTTTGCTTCCGCTATTACATTTGAAAGTATTGAACATCAACATGTTCGGGTCTATAATTACACACCCTTAATGCGGGTCTGCCACCTGTCTATGCTACCCCCAAGCGGGCAGAGTGGCAGCCGCTGTTTCATAGTTTCCGGAGATTTCCCCTAATTTCTCCCCCCATTGAATTTCTAACATATACCAATTTCAAGTCAGCTATGGTCAAGGGACTTGATATGACCATAGCTGGCCGCTAGCCAAATCCACGATTAGTGCTGGTAAGGCAGTAATCGCCCGAAAAGTCGGGGAAATCTAAACTTCAATTTGACTACCTGTTATAATCATTCTAGTTCTGTGCAACACGGTCGTTTGGCAGTGTGTAAATTTTAATTTACACAAATAAGGTGTGCCGCACATTTTCGCCATTTTGGCCTCCGATGGAGGTAACACTCTGTTACCCCCAACCCATTTCGCCATCTACGGGAGCACAGGCCACCCCCGCAATAGCAACTTACTAACTAATTAAAAATTTTATATACATTAAATAAATATGATCTTTTCCTCAACAGACTTTTAACCCATTCACAACCTTTTACCCTTTGACTTTCTTAAAATTTTCAAAATTTACCATCAATAATTAGTATATATCATTGTTCATTTATTATTAAAATTTTTTAATTATTATTTTTATTGACGCCAATTATTTCCAATAATCTCTTATTACTGAATTAAAATCTTAGTTACCTGTAAACATTTTTATTATACATGATTATAAAATTTTTATACTTACAGTTCAGTTAACATGATATACACACAAAACATAATCACCATATCACAATACTTTCACCTCACCTCTGAAACATTTTACACAAAAATCAGTTTACATCCAACAATTCATTTAATTACAAAATTCACCTCGTAAAACCATTTGACTTCAAAACACAAAAAAAAAATTCAATTATAACTTTTAAATCAATCAAATTATTTCAAATATTTCAAACTGTTTCAGTTAAATTCATTATTAAAATACAAATTCCAATACTATCAAAATATTTACCATTAGCCAATTACAATTGCCAAAATTACTGTTATTATTCCTTTAAATTGCAAAATATTAATCTTATTATTACAACAATTAATTACCTACATACACTGTTCACTTAACCACAACACATACAATTGGCTTTACTACATATTTATTTACAAATCTGATTCATTATTTATTCAGTTATCACATCTCAATATCCCAATCAGCTAGGTCAAACCCTCTAAAACAAAATATTTAACTGTTTTATGGTTTAGCCTCCATCGTCAAAAAGATACCTCACATATTTATAGCATAAATGATTTTTATTTACATCCAATTTATTATTATTATTCTTATTATAAACCATTACCTCTATGTCATTCATTTTCCCTTTTATTATTTCATAAGACTTGTCACTATTATTTGTTTTTATCCCGCCTCCGTGAATATTTGTTGTTACACCCAGGTAAGTTATTTTCTCATCATATTCCTCCACTACAAGTACACTAATTCTTCCTACCGGTACATATTTATCATCAATATTATCATTGTCTACTACTACATAAGGTATGTCTACATTATTTATCATAACTCTCTTAATATCCATCTGCTCTATCAGCCCTACATAACCTCTATTTATTTTGAACCACTCTAACTCTTTCTCTCCCTCATAATCACTTTCATCACAATACCTGTCACAACACCACTGACCTACTTCACTCCATGCAAAGGGCACAACAAACTTACTATACCACTTCCTGGCTTTTCCAGGTTTACAAAAAATTAGGGGACTGCTTGAAGACACCTTGTCTTCCACATAATTAACGGAGGAAACTCTGTCCTCAAAAATCACTACTAGCGGAGTCCTTACTCCACTTACATCACGGGGAAAATTTGCCCTTTGCCACCCTAACCATTCATCACACTCTCTCTCAATTTCATCAACACTCGCTAACATTTTGTTATTAAATTCTACTTCACCACAAACTTCATCATCACTATTTGTTTTCACTACACCATTCTTAAATAGCTCGTTTTCAACTATTTTATCACTATTATTTATTAATTCATCTTTACAACTGTAACTTACCTTGTTAATTATTTCTTCGCTATCATCAAAGACATTATTACCACTTACCTGCGTTAACTCAACTTCTGTACTCTCTTTTAACTGACCTCTATTCTCCTCCCGCTTCTCGTCTGGTTTATCAAAAGCATTTTTTATTGTATCACAACCCTTACTCATTATTTCCTTTGTTTTGTTTAATTCTATATGTAACTCATCAAAATGTTTATTCATCATTTCCTCCCTCTCATCAAGCCGTTTATTAATCATATCAAAACTCTTGTTCATCATCTCAATATATTCCTCCAAACCTTTCTTAATCATTAGCAATATATTCATCTCATAATCAGGTTCACTCGTATCATCATTATTTACCTTATTCTCTACCATTATCCCTTCAACTATCTTACCTGTATCATTGGTCATCTCACAATGTTTATTAATTTCTGCGAATATTCCTTCCTCTTGTTCTTCCATTCGGGTTAACCTATCGTCTAAATTTCCCCATTCCTTGTCTGTCATCTCACCCACAACACCTCGAAATTCATTCTCCCACTCATCCCACGCAAAATCACTATCATTACTTTGTATTATAGACATTTTTAAAGTTCGTTTGTATAACACTTTTATATATAAAACTACTATCTTTTTATACTCAAACACCTAACACACTATGAATCACAACACGAACATAACCTACGTGAATATGTGCGATACAATTTTTATACATTCGTCATTACCACATCCTATTTTCTGTGCCTTAAAATAGGTCTATCTCGTATAACATTACAATTAAACGAAAATCCTGGCAGCGAGAGCCATTTGTAACAATAAAAAAGAGACCAAAATATATTTAATACCTAAAACCACTACCAGGACTTACCTGTTGCAGAAATTTTATCAGAAGCCCACAGTCGCCACCTATATCTTTGAAGGACAGATATGGAGACCTTTACACTTTACCTTAATAAAACGGACAATTTAGCAATCTGACCCCACCCAATTAATAATTCAGAAAGATTCCGATCCGTTAGACGAATTTTTTCAACACAGAAATGAGAAAGTGGTAATGACGAAATAACTTAGTCTAACACATGATTATGTTATGAAATGAATATTTTTTACTTACTTAAGACGGAACTCCTTAATACAAAACGCACAAAAAATAATACAAAACATTTTTAAATGGTTAAATAGGCCTTACCCTCATATATTTCTTACACTATTGAAAGCCGCCCAGCTTTGCTCATACACACATCCATACAATTTAACATATTCCCCTTTAATATTTTGTTTTACGAAGTCATGTTTTTATTCGTGGTAATTTGATTAACTGTTCACGGCTGACCGAACACGTGTTTTGTTGCCCGATTCCGTTATTTCACTGTCGTCACTTCACAATTCTACTGTACCAATTATAATATTGTTACATCCGTTAATTCCTCGGGTCCCGGTCGGTATGAAGGCGTTATTTTATTTAGGTATTCATACTTAAAAGTTCGACCCGACCGGGCCCGCACAACGTGATCAGCGTCTGTTAGCGAACTTGGTTTCTTGTAGACTATCTCGCGTCTCTCACCAATGCAGACTGGGAACGGTAACGTAACAGGTATTTCTCAGGTGGTCTCAGACTTTCAACGGAAAGCACTGCCTCGCTCTTCGTCGCCGAAGCTTCGTTCCATGCCATGCATGTAGTTTTTGAGTCAATATAGCCAACGATCTCAGTTAGGCATTGGCTGACGTCATTAAAGTAGGCAGGACTTAAGCAGCACTTCCTGAGTGAAACTAAAGGAACGATTTATACTTTCGCACTTTAGCCATCTTGTTTTTCATTCTGATCGCGTCCCTCAGGCGCGTGGTTGCGTATTGGCGTGCGTGCATCGCCACACAAGTACAGAGTTCTAAGAATTTCGAAGGGGGCGCGATTCCTTTGCCGCATTACACAATTGCAAACTGCGTTTCGCTTTGTTACACCACTGTTTCAGTCTCCACGTGTTCTTTCGTAACCGAAATAACGTTGCCGCATAATACAATTTCACAATATTTTATAAGACTCCCGCACAAAAACGAAATAAATAAAATTACCAACGCCCCATTCTGTAATTAATAAAAGGACCCAAAATTGACACGCTACAATACCTTATGTGTCAAGTTACGTTTGTGAAAGTGCATTTGATGAACTTGTTTGTTTTAAAAGCAAATATAGGAACAGAATGTGTATTTTAAGTGATATAAGGTTAAAAATAACATCAATAGAACCTGACATTAACTCTTGGGTACAAAATAAGTGGTAGGAAGCTTCACTGTAATTTTTTTTAGTAGATTTGTAATGAAACTAATCAACCGCCTTGTGAAAAAACTATACTTTATTATAGCATAGAACCAACCTGAAATTAGTTTTAAGAAACAGTCTGTGTATTATATTTAATAATTATACATAACTGGCAATAATAAGATATCCTATTTGTGTTTTATCAAGTTTTTTATTGAAAGAACCCAATAACCTTTAAGCTCTGGTTGTACTTGAAATAAACGCAGAAGACAAAAGTCATATGTGGGTCCAGAAATGTCAGGAATCACTGGTTTATACTGAATATATACATTAGTGACTCCAATTTCTTTTACTTAATTTTACAAATTACTTTACTTTGTTTACAGTTTTATTGTTTAGTTTGAGTAGATTTTATTTGCTATTTGTATAACCATTGTATACACATGCATTCTGTGATTAACTGTTTATGAGTTATGAGTGTTTTAATAACAAAATATACACTACATTCTTAGGTTTTTGCTGGACATTTTCTGAAAACAAATTTGACCTTAGGAAAGCATATGCACAAAGAGACTTACACTACTTTATATATTTACTTTTCATATTTATGAACATTATTCTTGCTCTTCTAATAAATATAAATAATATTTTGTACTATTATTTATGTATTTATTTTGTATATATTTATATAGATTAGGAATAGGTGTGCTGGAACAACAGTTACAAAGTTGAGGAGCCAAAATAAATTAATAGAGCTTTCAGTGTGGGCTTCATGGGGTGCTGTCATGTTACATGAAATGTACAATATTTTTGCAATAATTTTCATATGGGCCTGGTGTCAAGACCAAGAATTACTGACTACTGGGGTACAGATGTTATGTTAGGCTCTTCTTTTGCTGGAAATATAATGAAAAGAGATATTTTTCCATTTACTTTATGCTGCATTTAAATGATAACAGTAAGTACATTCCAAGAGGTCAATCCAACTATGACCCTGTTCTAATAATTAGACCATTTTATAACATAAAATGTTCTAAAGCTAGTTTTTATTCAAATGGAAACCTCAATTGATAAAGGAATGTGCCCATTCAGGGGAAGAATAAACTTTAGGGTTTATGTAAAGAATAAGCCTAACAATTGGTATTAAATTTTTATTCTAAGTGATGCTTCCACTGGCTGTATGCTAAACTCTGAAATATACCAAAATGTTTGACATGATGATAACAGTGTGGGGGTTGCAGCTACTGGATGAGTCTGTTACCTGCTAACGGTAAAGTTACCTGCAAAAAGGGTCATTAGACTGGTCTCATATTGTTGTGGATGTTACAACGTGCATCATCTCACACACATTAAGACGGACTCATTCAGTGTACTGAGGGCACATTCTGTTATCTGGCAGCTCACTGTGTATGTGAAACTGTTCTACCGCATTTTGAAAAATGAATATTTTTATAGTATATGATCATTTTGGAAATTTGTTAGTGAAAAACGGGTTAGTAAAGTGCATTGTTGACTGATGTATCATAAATAAACCGTTCAGTGCGTAGTGTGGGGGTAATGCACATTAACAATTGTGCTGGTGATAATCATGGCTACAGATGTATTTTTATAGTTGTGACTATACCTATATTTGTGGCTATTTTATATTACAAAAATGTTCTTTTTTTAACCCTTATGATCATGATAGTCTCAATTTATGTCATGTAAATTACTTCATAACAAGATTTACATATTTTAAAGTTAATCAGTATGCAATTATTAATAAAAATTAGATAACATTTTACTAACAGAAATGTGCTATTATAACGAAAGTATATGTACGGTATAAGAAAAGTGAAAAACTTACATGGTAAAAGAAACTTAATTTTGTCTACAATTACTCACTGTTCCACGTTTGAAAACATTACTAGAACTGAAAACTGAAATGCTCTGTATGGTAGAAACACTAAACGAAAGCACATGACCCTCCCGATTGTTGCTTTCTGTCCCGAACTAGGAAAGGAATCTTGTCTTTAATATAATACCAAAATACAGTAGGATGACAGCCACAAGATTATGTAGGGCTGTCCCATAAGGGCCATATACCTTGCCAAGTTTTATTGAATCTTCGACTTTGCATTATTGTTGATTTTTATATAACACCAGGGAATCATTAAGTATACACATGCAAAGTATACCTGATTGCTGGGCAACCAATAATAAATCTTTATTAAATCTGTTACTACCAAGTAAAAGGTTAACATAACCGTTAGTAATTTTGTGAAAGAACAAGTATTTTCAAAGACCGAAATTTAGTATAATTGTCTCTACTAACTGGTAATTAACGGGGAATCCTGTTCTTATGTTTCCTTTTGTAAATCACATCTGTTCCCTTTATTTTACGTGTTTTTCATTATAATCCTGCTACACTGTTCCCTTGTTTTTTAAAACATACAAACTTATATGTTCTTGAAGTGATCCCCTCCAGAATATAGGTCTAGCACAGCATTGCATATGTCGTCTGCATTGATAGAACTCCCACCCCCCCCATTGTGTTGGTCACATGCTATTATCATTTAGCAGACAAAACATAACCTTTACTTCTTATTTGATAGAATGAGTTATTTAGACAGCTAATCAAAGAATGTCTTCTCATATGGGCAGATGTATATGTTTATATACTTATGTATATAAGTGTGTGTGCATGCATCAACTGAAATAACCTGTACAATGTACAATAACCTGTCAACAATGGAACGAGATATAAAAAAAACTTGTTTCTGTTCAGTAAACAAGGGTGACGTTGATTGAGAAATACTAAATATACATTTTTATATAACTGTATTGTTTTTTAAATTACAAAGAGTATAAAGAAACAAACTTTAATTACAGAAAATATCTGAATTGTTTCGCTGGTAGGGCAAAGGGCCACTGGAAAAAAACAAGTTCAGAAGGGGGATAAAAGTTTGATAAATGCTGATCTAATCCTGTTTTCACTATTTACTAGACAGTGTAAGGAAAGTATTGTGAATGTAATTCAAATGGAGTTTTCACTGATGTTAGCCTGACTGAAAGAGTTGTGGGCTCAAATTCATAGTTACTGTGTTGGAAATAAGAATATTATGTACATAAAATTAAACAGTGTATAATTACGAATACAATGGATAGTTATTTCACCTAAGTCAGACACTTTTTTACTTCCATGTTCCTTAAGGAAATGGAAGTATGGTGATGGCAAAAAAAATCGTGTTCGAGATTATTGCAGAATATGATTGTACTACACTCAAAACATGAAAAAAAGTCATTTTTCGAAAAGTGTCTGTGTGTGTGTGTCTAGATTTTTTTTCTATGGCAAACGATAATAGCCGCAAATTCAAACAGAATCAAATGATGTTTTGCATACAGTACTGTATTGTAGAGTTCTCAATACCTATTGGTGTTGGTGAAGATCGGTTAAGGGAAAGGGGTAGTTTACCAGCAACGTTTTATGTTTTAAAAGGGCATTTTCTATGGCAAACTATAAGAGCAGCAAATTCAAACAGAATCAACTACGTTTTTGCATACAGCCCTGTTTTGTTGAGTGCTAAAGACCTATTGTTTTTGGTGAAGATCGGTTAAGGGAAAGGGGTAGATTACCTGACACGTTTATTGTTTTATCAAGGGTATTTTATATGGCAAACGATAACAGCCGAAAATTCAAACAGAATCATATAATATTTTGCATACAGCCTTGAAATGTAGAGTTCTCAAGACCTGTTGGTTTTGGTGAAGATTGGTTAAGGGAATAGGTTTGTTTACCAGCAACATTTTATGTTTTATCAAGGGTAATTTTTTTTATGACGAACGATAACTGCCGTAAATTAAAACAGAATCAACTACTCTTCTGCATACCTTTTTGAATTATACAGAACTCAAGATCTGTTGATTTTGTTGAAGATCGGTTAAGGGAAAGGGGTAGTTTACCTGCAACGGTTTTTTATCAAGGGTAATTTTTTTCTATAGTAAACGATAACAGCCGCAAATTCAAACAGAATCAAATGATGTTTTGCATACTGCCCTGATTTGTAGAGTACTCACGACCTATTGTTTTTGGTGAAGATCGGTTAAGGGAAAGGGGTAGTTTATCACCTAAGTTTTGTTTTAAAAAGGGTAATTTTTTTATGACGAACGATAACTGCCGAAAATTCAAAGAGAATCAAATAAGTTTTTGCACACTTGCCTGATTTGTAGAGAACTCAAGGTTTTGTTGATTTTGGTGAAGATCGGTTAAGGGAAAGGGGTAGTTTACCTGCAACATTTTAAGTTGTAACAAGTGAAATGTTTCCATGACGAACGATAACTGCCGCACATTCAAACAGAATCAAATATTTTTTTGCATGCATCCCTGAATTGTAGAGGACTGAAGGTCTATTGATTTTGGAGAAGATCGGTTAAGAGAAAGGGGTAGTTTACCAGAAACATTTTATGATTTAACAAGAATAAAGTACTTAATTTTTATAAATAAAGTATCCTGATAAGAAGCTCATAATAATCTACTGTAGAAACGTAGATGAAATATCTATAAATGAAGAGGTTAGGTGAACGGGGTGGGGGTAATTTTCTATTACTAAAAATTATAGTTGAACGGGGAGGGGAGATTTTTTATACGTGTACTACGTTATCGGCTACAAAGAAGTAGTTTTTTGTTAAAATTGCTTCCCGGGCTGTTTAGCCGTAGTCCAATGTTTTCTGTAAAACCAGCCTTTTCAGCAGTGCCATCGACTGCCATCATCAGTGAAAATCGAGTGCGAAAACGTGAGGTGGTATACGTTAGTGACCACAGTACTGTGGTTAATGCTGAAGCAATAAGTAGAAAGACGTAGTTTCTATGGAAATATTTCATTTCAAATATGATTTTAAATGTAAATCTTAGAACATGGAAGTCCTGTATGGTTCTCCATACCGATTTTCTTATGTGAAATGAAATGGGGACATCAAATATGACTTCAAAAAGTGATTAGAGGAACTTTTTCAATTTTTGTCAGTAACTTTTAAGCAATGGGAAAGTCGTACCCAATAATTTGAAATTAGTTACGAACTGTACAAGTTATCTAAACAATCTGTGGTCAGCCCATTTCATAGTAAATGTATCTGAAAATCTATTTGCAAGTCTTAAAAAATTTGTGGCTGGAAAAGCGTTTTTCATTAAATGAAGAGGTACAAAAATACAATATTTTCATTAAAATAGTACATTGACAACTAGTTTACAGTTGTCATTATTTTTGTTTCAATATTTCAAAGGATAAAGAAATCACCTGTAACTCTAAGATGAGTTATGAGAAAACATGATTACAAATCATAACCTGCCATTAGTTACTTGTGAAGAAAACAGATATAACATTTCCAAACAAGAAATCTTCAATTCTCTCCCTATTTGTTTTATAGAAACTGGAGTTTCTACTGCAGGTTTTCAAGTCCACTAACTACTTTATTTAATATACATAATTGTTCCTGATCTTGTTGGGTAACATTATATTAACACATCTGCTTCCTACTCATATGTGCAAACAATGTTTTTAATGTACGGTCCTAAACATCTTTAAAATTTAGACAAAGTCTAATAAGCACTTAGACAACATGAATTACTACATCTAAGAATATCTAATTAGGTCATTTAGCTTTATTTATACATTTAATGCATCTTAATTAGTACATTAACAGCACTGCTCTGTCTTACAGTAACACAATACATTACACTAACTCTAAAGAATTTCTTGCTTTCAGTTTAAAAAAATTGAAATTGTGTTTGTTTCCTACAGTGAATTTTTCTTTTCCATTCACTTTTTATGGAAACATGCTTTCCATTAATATGTGTACCCTTACTATATTTCGGTCCTAAACATCTTTATCAACACTTTTATCTTTAAAATTTAGACAAAGTCTAATGAGCGATTTGGCTTAACCTGAATTTACATGACCTGGCTCAGAACACCTTTATTTTGGCAAATACAAAGATGAAGAGTCTGTACACCCTAGTTGCAATTTCTTCAGGGCTCACACCTGCTGCCAGGCTTAGTTCTATAACATGATCAGGAAGAAAGGAATCAGCTCGAACCTGCAACCACTGTGAAAAGGCTTGTACAGCATCACCAAGAAGATTAATGATGTCATCTATGAATAACTCATTAGGCCATTTAGATTTATACATTTAATGCAGCTTAATTAGTACACTAACAACACTGCTCTGTCTTACAGTAACACAACATGTTACACTAACTCAAAAAAAAATATTTTTTTTTTTTCAGTTTAAAAAAGTTGAAATTGTGTATTCTTTTCTTTTCCATTCACTTTTTGTGAAACGACCTACATTAATATGTGTACGCTTACTATATTGAAATCCAGTGTTCACTATCCAATAGTTAAAAATTTTGTGGAATTGTGAAATTAGTAACACTATGTACTAATGTGTGATTATCAGTAGAATTTCTGATTTCCTTTGATTCATTAATAAATTTTATTAATTTGTTTCTTTATGTCTATTGAATGATTTCTTATTAGTTTTTAATCTTTGTGTTTTCATTATTCATTTGTAAATTCTTGGATTTTGTTGTCCATGACATATCCATTGATTAACTAATTATCATTAAAACCAGAGCCGTCCTTAGGGTGGTGCGACCGAACCAGGCCTCGCGCGTACAAGGCCTCGCGCAAGGGGTTTTTTTGCTGAGTTTACCGATTAAGAAGTTTATGACCGCATCCATCATATTTCAGATAAAATTTCAAGTCGGAGAAATCATTGGTTCAGATGCGATTGTAAATTAAACAAGAAAAAACGTCGCGCGCTGGCCAGAAAACCATAGCGCCTCGTGCTTTTGTATATCTCCGTGCGAGTCGTGAATATACTGTATATTGATATACAAAAGCACGCTACGCTTTTCTGGCCGGCACGCGACGTTTTTTCTGGTTCAATTTACAATAACATCTGAACCAATGGTTTCTCCAAATTGACATTTCACACAGATGTTGTCAAAGAGTTGTACTTTCGATTGATATAATTTATTTTGAAATAAAAAAGGGTATACTTTGCGGAAAACCACACTTAACTTTGAACTCGTTTTTCTCCAAGTAAAAATTTTTTTCGTGAAAAACTAATGACACCATTAGAAAGAGCAGGAAAAAATCTATCGAAATGTATGTGTCATTTAATTTTCCAAGTCCACGCATACCGTAGTTAGCGAGTTATAAAATACGCATTTTAAAGTAAAGATGCTCCGCGCGCGCAGTGTCTGAAATATGATGGACGCGGTCGTATACTTATCAAAACAGTGTAAAATGTGTCCATGCAATATCTGAATGTTATTCAAATAAATGCAGCGCAGCAAGCGTATTGCTTGTTCTTTGCTCAGAGCAATTATGTGCAGTGTGTGCAATCAAGAGGCTGGAGTCAAAATATATATAATGTAATATAATGATGTGGTTTGGGTGGGGGAATGACAGTGTTGAAGGTTGAGGGTTTGTGGTTTTAGGGGGGGAGAGAGATTCATCGGACTGGAAAGGCCTCGCAAAAGTTTTTTGCACCAGGCCTCACTTTCGCCAAGGACGGCTCTGATTAAAACAGAGGACTGATCCTCTTTTGCAAGATAACAAGTATGTTTCAAGACCATTTGCAGGTCAGGTATAGTTCTGTCTGTTCACTTTCTGAAAGTGGTTGAGGAGCAGGGGGAAGATGTCACCATTAAAACAAACACTCACACACTAGCATGCACACAATTCATTTTTTTCTTTATTTAATTCGAATTCTATATTAGAACAAATGTTTTCAGAGTTTACAAGTTTTTTTTTAATTTATTGGAATATTTGTTTTTAATTTTATGCAATGTGGACACATCATACAGTGGAGTGTCAGTTTTTTTGTTTTTTTTTTTTCAATAAATAAAAATGAGGGGGAGAGAGAGAGAGACCAAAAATAACACGTACAGAAATTTCATCAGAACTTTTCCTGATAGTAAAAAAATAACTAAATAATGAATGGCAAAGAACATTAACAAAACTAATGGAAATTACAGTTATATATATATATATATATATATATTATCACTCTACTATCTGCGTGTTGTTGTTGTGTTGTGTGAATACATGAGCACTACATGATCTTGCGGTTTTCTTCCGACTAGGGCGTGTGGATTTTGGATTTGATTTCGCAAGTATGTAAACTCAAGTGTATAACAGCAGCACACTAAGTAAGTTATTTTAAAAGTGAAGAGTTTTGTGAGGTTGGTAGGCTCCGTAGTACAGCAATAAAAAATACAATATGGGGTAATAAAACGGTGTTTATTACTCCAATGACACACAAGAAGGAAATGCTTATATGATCAAATATTCTTACAAACTAACAATAAATAAATCTTGAATAATGTTTTCTAAATGGTTGATAATTTTCAGAAGTTGAGCTCGTTATTTTGAAAGAGTTTATTTTAACTGAGAATTTAATTAATTAATTTACTTTAATTTAATTTCAATGTCTTTAAGATTTGATTCTAATGAAATAAAAAACTCTAACGTTACTTGAAAATATTCCAAAAATAAACTAGGCGTGACAATCTAGTTCACGTCCCTTTATTTACTAGTGATCTGACTCACGTATACTGCAGTATGAGCAAATTATTTAATTCTTTGTTAAGATTTGTATAGCGCTTTTTGTTTTATCTACTATTAATTCTTAACTAAAGCTTATTAATTACTTATACTGGCTATACAGATTATCACACATGAATAATTCTTATTTAACTAGAGTCTTTGATTTCTGGCATCTGAATGATTTATTTTACATTGATATTAATTAAAAAAGAAAGAAAAATTGAACGGTTGAAAAATAAATAACTTGATTTTGACTTTCCTGATTCTGAAGTGGATTGTAGAGATGCTCCGGATGTCCCTCGCTGTCCTTGTCCAATCGGCTAGAGATAGTGATCTACTTGAGCGTCCTGGGTTTTGGCGGTGAGCTCGGAAATCAGCAACACTCTGCTCTCCTGCTTTTTGTTGAAGTTTTTACGTCTGTAGCTTTCTGCGAGAACTGCTTCACGTCCCTCGTCGATGCACGTTCCACGTCAGCGTGTGCGTGTGTGTCGTTTCGAGTTGTAGCTCTGCTTGTCAGCTGATTCACAAATGGTTTAGACGGCCTCTCTGTCGTATTCTTGAAGTAATGTCTTGTAGTCTTGTAGATCTCTTGCATGCTTATGCCCACAGTTAGTGTAGTGCACAATAAACTTGTTTGTTGATGTGAAAGAGTATCTTGACTGGACGCTGTAATTACGAGTCGTTACAGTTGATCTGTTTTATGATGATCATAATTAGGCGTGTTGACCACGTAGAGTCTTCACAAAACTATGGTTTTAAGACGATCGAAGATATACGTCTGTTCTTCTTGAATACTGGCAGTAGAGTGTTTGGTCAGCCCCAAAACTCCGCGTTGGTTCGGATTTCTTCGAATGATTTGATTGGCTGACACATTCTCCATACTACACAAAATTTGAATCACCTGAGCTGTGGTAATGAAACTACTTTCCCACAGACGGAGAATTTATATTATTATTAATATTCTTAACACAACAGAACTGAATTGTCGTTCCGGATTTCCTGTGGCACTTTTATATTGCAATTATCTTGGCTGCAAACCAAGTTGTGCTAATTCTAAAATATACAATTTGTTGTAAATTCCTATAGCTATAACATATCAAAAGCTCTTTTATGTAGCTCAATTATTACGGAAGTTATTAACATAAAATTAATTAACTCTGTTATTATTTAATTATATTGCATAAAATTCGCACACCCCCTTATTAATATTTCGGCAATCATTTTGACTATAATGGATTTCGCCTGAATTTACTGGTTTCCGAAATATTAATAATTGAAAGTTTGGGTGTGGTCGTATGCGTTACACAGTGAGTTGATTATGTAACAGCCGCGTGTGCGCTTGTACAATGCATTATTATGATCGCTATAACATATGAGTGGAGTTTCGACTATTAAAATTTATTTAAACATCAATATAGTATACTCTTAACATATAACTCCAAATTAACGATATTTGGTCCTGTTATATACTCCTCCACCGCTTTAAAAAAAAAAGAGTAGTATTTACAATTATTTTTTTTTCAATTATTTTAAATGTACATTGAATTGATTATGCTTGCTACTATACATTGTATTAATTATCTATGGACACATACATTAGTGTCAATGTTCTTTACATATATAACTTAATTCTGATTGAACACTATTAGAAATATTATACCTGAAATCATTGTGTAGTAAATGTTTGTAGTATGGCTAGTAGTTAATTGCAGCGTTTAACTATGAATGTTAGATAAGCGGTAGGCAACAGCGGACACGCGCTCGAGGAATGTGCTGAGTTTGTTTACAAAGTGATATCAAAGAACGCGTGACGTTAATTACTTGACCTACATTCTAACAGCTGAGCGCTACCATTGTGTGGCGAGTGCTTCCTGTCCTGTACGCGTTTGTTTACTAGCGCGCTACTAACGAACTATCGTTCATACGCAACTTATTTACCATTATTATTAATATTATATAACACACATTTAATTTATTTTAATACTAATTATTATTATTTAAATTATTATTAACCCTATATATTATATTATTTTCAAAGTGCGTCTAATATTTGGTAACCATTTTTATGGGTGGTTCTACAATATTCCTCTAGCCACTCGTTAAGTCCTTCGGCGTCACCGGATATTACAACAACGTCTTCCCAGGCTGGTTGTGTGGGAACGCTGCCTCTAAGTTCCTGTTCTACCGGACATGCAATTGTCGGAGTGCTTTGTTGTATTGTATTCACCGTGAACAATGGTTTTGTACTTTCCGGTTGAAATACCTTATTAATCGGCACACAAATTTCTGGACACAAATTACTTTTCTTAAACCTAGTATATTTTTTATTTCTAGCTATTTTTGCTTTAAGTAATTTTGCATGATTTATGGCGTGTCCCCCCTGGAGGCGCCCCTTGCCAAGTTTTTTGGAAATGTATGGCTTTTTTGCTTTTCACTAGGATCCTTAACGCTTTGTGTATCGCTGTCTTGCGCAGTCGTATCACTTTTCGATATTTCGATTGTCAGTATAGTTCTGATCGGCGTACCATCATTGCCTTTATTTTGCCCCTTCTGTCTACCGACATTTGGTTTACCTCTATATTCAAAGGTCTTATTTTGCGGTTTTGACGGTGTTTGGGGTGGAGTAGAACTCGTACTTGGTCTCTGATCAGGTTGAGGATGGTATTGTACCCAGGTATTTTGACCGTCGTTATTTCGACGAAAATCTGGGTTATAACGCCAACCGCCTAAATCAAAAACTGTCTCGCTTTGCGACACTAAAATGAGCAATTCGTCAACCGTGCGTATACCTTGCGTAAACACAGCTACCCGTATATTGTGGTTGAAATGATAGGCTAGTTTAGTGACAATGTCGATCTCTGAAAATGCTGGGGTTAAATGCTTTGCGTGCTCGATCTGCTGGATGATATAATTTTCGGGCGTTACAGCTAATTTTCGGTCATAACGTCCATATTCTAAGTCGTTCCATAACAGTCTTTGTGTGTGAGAATTCCAATACCGGCTTTCGAATTTCTGTTTGAATTCCACATATGTGGTTACTTTATCACGTACAATATTATACCATTTTTGCGCAGAATCATGCGTCGCGTTTACTACCCATTGTATTTTATCTTGATCTTCAAGTCTAGAAACTACCCTCGCCATTTCATTTTCACAGGCTAACAAAAATTCAATAGGGTTTTCATTATTTTCCCCTGTAAAATATACACGATTCTTTTCATCGGCAGGACCCTGTACTAGGATATTAGGAGCGGATCTCCTACGTACTTCCTGTCGTACCTTCAAGATCTCATCATTAAGTGCTTGCAATACACTTTCTTTATTGGAATCTATATTTGATCGCGTTTCTATTATTGAGGCATCAAGTCTGTCAACGCGCCGTTGTTTCCGTCACGTCCGCTTGAATTTTTACCTCTAGCGAGTCAACTTTTTTCGCAACATCAGCGGTCTGTTTTTCACACCTACTGATGTGTTCTTTGAATCGGCCCTCCATACGCGTAACTTGTTCGATAAACAATTTCTGCATGGTGGTCTCAAAAACCTTGAACCGTTCGTTTATTTTCGTTTCTACCGTATGTACTTTTTCTCCGATTTCCGTAACTTTAGCAGTTAATTCTTTATTACTTTCTTTAATTTCTTTATTACTTTCTCCGATTTCGGCGACTCTAGCAGTTAATTCTTTATTACTTGCTTTAATTTCTTTATTAGTTTGTTTTATTTCGGCATTTATATTCACGTTACTATGTTCTAATGCTTCGGTTAGACTGACTTTTTGCGCGTCAATTTTGGCCGTTATCTCCGCGTTACTTAGTTCAACTTTGGCTGCACTTTGTTCAAATTTCGCGTCTATTTTCTCAAATTTCGCATTCATATTAGCGGTCAATTCTGCGTTCATTTGCTGCATTTGTTTAAGTATTTTTTCCATATCCATTTTTACACAATAATTTCAAATACACTTGACTGCTGTACCACTACCAATCACAAAACTTTTCTTTGGGGATTGTACTGTTGGACGCCAGCTGTTTTACAAGTTAAAACAGCAAACTTTGTTTTAACGTAAATTAAATTTAATTTGAATTTAATTTCGTCGTGCCCCACGTTCCGGGCAAGCCATATGTAACTTTACTAAAATGCGTTGTTCAGAACGTGAATTTAATGTACTTTAAATTTATCGAGCCCCACGATATTGGAGCGCCATTTATAACTCTATTATAAATATGGCGTTTCAAGATCGTTATGATTTAAATTAAAATTTATTGAATTTCGGGCCCCACGTTCAGGGCGACATATATAACTCTACTATCTGCATGTTGTTGTTATGTTGTGTGAATATATGAGCACCTACCTGCTGTCTGATCTTGCGGTTTTCTTCCGACTAGGGCGTCTGGATTTTGGATTTGATTTCGCAAGTATGTAAACTCAAGTGTATAACAGCAGCATACTAAGTAAGTTATTTTAAAAGTGAAGAGTTTTGTGAGGTTGGTAGGCTCCGTAGTACAGCAATAAAAAATACAATATGGGGTAATAAAACGGTGTTTATTACTCCAATGACACACAAGAATGAAATGCTTATATGATCAAATATTCTTACAAACTAACAATAAATAAATCTTGAATAATGTTTTCTAAATGGTTGATAATTTTCAGAAGTTGAGCTCGTTATTTTGAAATAGTTTATTTTAACTGAGAATTTAATTAATTAATTTACTTTAATTTAATTTTAATGTCTTTAAGATTTGATTCTAATGAAATAAAAAACTCTAACGTTACTTGAAAATATTCCAAAAATAAACTAGGCGTGACAATCTAGTTCACGTCCCTTTATTTACTAGTGATCTGACTCACGTATACTGCAGTATGAGCAAATTATTTAATTCTTTGTTAAGATTTGTATAGCGCTTTTTGTTTTATCTACTATTAATTCTTAACTAAAGCTTATTAATTACTTATACTGGCTATACAGATTATCACACATGAATAATTCTTATTTAACTAGAGTCTTTGATTTCTGGCATCTGAATGATTTATTTTATATTGATTTTAATTAAAAAAGAAAGAAAAATTTAACGGTTGAAAAATAAATAACTTTATTTTGACTTTCCTGATTCTGAAGTGGATTGTAGAGATGCTCCGGATGTCCCTCGCTGTCCTTGTCCAATCGGCTAGAGATAGTGATCTACTTGAGCGTCCTGGGTTTTGGCGGTGAGCTCGGAAATCAGCAACACTCTGTTCTCCTGCTATTTGTTGAAGTTTTTACGTCTGTAGCTTTCTGCGAGAACTGCTTCACGTCCCTCGTCGATGCACGTTCCACGTCAGCGTGTGTGTGTCGTTTCGAGTTGTAGCTCTGCTTGTCAGCTGATTCACAAATGGTTTAGACGGCCTCTCTGTCGTATTCTTGAAGTAATGTCTTGTAGTTTTGTAGATCTCTTGCGTGCTTATGCCCACAGTTAGTGTAGTGCACAATAAGCTTGTTTGTTGATGTGAAAGAGTATCTTGACTGGACGCTGTAATTACGAGTCGTTACAGTTGATCTGTTTTATGATGATCGTAATTAGGCGTGTTGAGCACGTAGAGTCTTCATACGAGTCTTCACAAAACTATGGTTTTGAGACGATCGAAGATATACGTCTGTTCTTCTTGAATACTGGCAGCAGAGTGTTTGATCAGCCCCAAAACTCCGCGTTGGTTCGGATTTCTTCGAATGATTTGATTGGCTGACACATTCTCCCTACTACACAAAATTTGAATCACCTGAGCCCGTGGGAATGAAACTACTT
Source organism: Magicicada septendecula (assembly GCA_034769895.1). Lineage (NCBI taxonomy): Eukaryota > Metazoa > Arthropoda > Insecta > Hemiptera > Cicadidae > Magicicada > Magicicada septendecula. The sequence continues at coordinate 20,146,719 of CM068367.1, read as the reverse complement.
TCCCACAGACGGAGAATTTATATTATTATTAATATTCTTAACACAACGGAACTGAATTGTCGTTCCGGATTTCCTGTGGCACTTTTATATTGCAATTATCTTGGCTGCAAACCAAGTTGTGCTAATTCTAAAATATACAATTTGTTGTAAATTCCTATAGCTATAATATATCAAAATCTCTTTTATGTAGCTCAATTATTACGGAAGTTATTAACATAAAATTAATTAACTCTGTTATTATTTAATTATATTGCATAAAATTCGCACACCCCTTATTAATATTTCGGCAATCATTTTGGCTATAATGGATTTCGCCTGAATTTACTGGTTTCCGAAATATTAATAATTGAAAGTTTGGGTGTGGTCGTATGCGTTACACAGTGAGTTGATTATGTAACAGCCGCGTGTGCGCTTGTACAATGCATTATTATGATCGCTATAATATATGAGTGGAGTTTTGACTATTAAAATTTTTTTAAACATCAATATAGTATACTCTTAACATATAACTCCAAAGTAACGATATTTGGTCCTGTTATAATATATATAAAATGGTATATACATCATTATATATATATATATATATACATACACCAATGGTATATACAAAATTGAATGCAAGATTGGAATAAATGTTACATAGGACAAACAAAAAAAAAAGCTGAAAAAACGTTATTTTGTACACCTAAATGCATACAAAAAAACAATATATAAATCTAATTTGGCCACACATGCAATAAACACTGGACATGAATTCCCAGACATAATCAATATGACACTAATAAAACATATACCACACAAAGGGGCCATAATGAACATTCGGGAAAATTTACAAATATACAAACATAAAACACAAAACAAACTAATCCATGAACAAACACAAATCAATACAAAACACGACACAATTTTCAAAGCACTCAACATAGAAAATACACAAAATAATATATACACCACAATCACACACAACAATACCAATTTAAAGCACCAGAAACCAACAGGAAACCAAAGCAATAACCAGCCAACACACAAATACTTTACAAGGCTCAAAATTAGGAAGGCTGAAGATGGGAAAACGAGGCTTCCCGAAACATGTTACAAATAGGGAGAAAACATCTTGAGGTAAAGTTATCATGAAATATATAATACATATGTGTGTGCGATAAAACTAGAATTTGGGTATGTTTTAATGTCTCAGATGTGTTCAATTAGCAGGAATTGTTCCACATGCATGGAAATCCTGTCCAGTTTGTCCAACGTAGACTTGGGACAGTAATTGAAAGACCCCAGATGTTGACTATTTTTTGTTGTGTGTAGTTAATTACAAGGGATAGTTGAAATAGAAATGTAAAAACAAGTTGTTACAAAAATGACTTTATTTTTCCATACAATCTCCCCTAAATTCAATACACTTGGTTAAATTAAATGTTTCTTTAATAATTCGATCCCTGTCTTGAAGTTGTCTTGACCCCTCTACAGCTGCCATTACCTCTTCATTTAATGAAAAACGCTTTCCAGCCACAAATTTTTTAAGACTTGCAAATAGATTTTCAGAATCATTTACTATGAAACGGGCTGACCACAGATTGTTTAGATAACTTATACAGTTCGTAACTAATTTCAAATTATTGGGTACGACTATCTCATTGCTTAAAAGTTACTGACAAAAATTGAAAAAGTTCCTCTAATCACTTTTTGAAGGCATATTTGAAGTCCCTATTTCATTTCACATAAGAAAAAGTGTCCGACTTAGGTAAAATAACTATCCATTGTATTCGTAAGTATACATTGTTTAATTTTATGTACGTAATATTCTTATTTCCAACATAGTAACTATGAATTTGAGCCCACAACACTTTCAGTCAGGCTAACATCAGTGAAAACTCCATTTGAATTACATTCACAATACTTTCCTTACACTGTCTAGTAAATAGTGAAAACAGGATTAGATCAGCATTTATCAAACTTTTATCCCCCTTCTGAACTTGTTTTTTTCCAGTGGCCCTTTGCCCTACCAGCGAAACAATTCAGATATTTTCTGTAATTAAAGTTTGTTTCTTTATACTCTTTGTAATTTAAAAAACAATACAGTTATATAAAAATGTATATTTAGTATTTCTTAATCAACGTCACCCTTGTGTTTACTGAACAGAAACAAGTTTTTTTTTTTCTCGTTCCATTGTTGACAGGTTATTGTACATTGTATAGGTTATTTCAGTCGATGCATGCACACACACTTATATACATAAGTATATAAACATATACATCTGCCCATATGAGAAGACATTCTTTGATTAGCTGTCTAAATAACTCATTCTATCAAATAAGAAGTAAAGGTTACGTTTTGTCTGCTAAATGATAATAGCATTGTCACCTTCGATATTAATTGACATAATAATAATACAAAACAAACATTGAGAAACTCTTACTTACCATCACTCGGCTTCAAGGTTACGTCATACGTATTTTAGGATGCAGGCGTAATTTCTTAAGGTTGTGTGAATAATTTGCACAACACATTGTTATGAAGAGAATTGAAATTTTAATTTTGATTAAGTCATCTAAATTTAAATATACAAAAAAATCATTATCCTACTTTCTGCATCTTACTCATAACCACCTACAATTATGGCTTACCTTATGTTTGATACTTACACAATTTGATTTATACACAGATACAGAACACAATTAGAAAACACAAACAAAAAAACAGCCCAGCTTTGCACACACTCACATTCACACTGTAAATTATGAATCACTTATCGTTTTACATTATAACTCCCAGGCCCCAAAGGCCGACCACGCGGTCACCGCACACGCGCATCTTCTCACGAAAATTTGTTTGTTCTATATTATTCCAACGTTGTAACTGGTACTGTTCCTTTTTAAAACCGACCGCGGTCACATGAATTTATACTGTTTTACACCCCTTACTGAAAAAATTAAAATATTTGTGACGAGCCTACTTGGGCTAGCCCGGTACCGGGGGACTGCTGCTTGTAGACTGGAACTGTAACGTAACAGGTACATCTTGCTTTCTCTGGCGGGAAACGGTGGTTCACTGCCACTATGTTTCCGTCGCTCAAGCCTCAGTTGTTGTGAGCTAACCACTTTATATATGGAATAGCAGAGTTATATTCTGGATACCAAAGTACGATATTGGCTTTGGCTCTGCTGATGTCATTAATAGTAGGCGGGGCTTTAACAGTCTTTCCGGCAGGTCTTGGAGAAGACGATGAATATTCTCCGCTCTAGCCATCTTGAGTTTTTTACCAGCGCGTGGGTCGGCGCCCATGCTTGGTGAAACGCATAGGTGCGCAATGCCACACTCTTGCCTAGTTCTCAGAAAACGAGGGTGGTACATTCTTCGCTTGCCGCGTTACACAATTGAAATTGCGTATCGTCTTTGTCTCAAACTGCTGTTCTCAACACTGGTCTGTTACACGGAAAATAACGTTGCACAATAATATTCATAACTTTTGACAAATCCGCCCAAAATGAAAGAAATAAAAGATATAATTACCCCATACTGTTAAAAATAAAAACACCCAAAAATGACATGCTACAATACCCCCTCGATGAGAATTCTGCTGTTCGCAACAGAAGAAATCTCATCGACAAACCCCGAAGAGGACCGGTGAGGAACTGGTGCCAACAACCCCCTGGTTCTTAATCTCATGGGTACACGACCCCCCTGGCTCAGCGACCATGGACTCATCTGAACGAGATCACTAGACTTCTCCGTAAGAGATCCCAACACCGAGAAATCGAACAGACTCGTACCACAGCGTGTAGCGTGTCATTTTTGGGTGTTTTTATTTTTAACAGTATGGGGTAATTATATCTTTTATTTCTTTCATTTTGGGCGGGTTTGTCAAAAGTTATGAAATAACAGATGTCAAATGTGTTTTAGATAGAAATTGTGCATAACATATGTAGGTCAAGGGTTTTGGACTTGACCTAGTTTCGATCAGCTGATGAGGTCATACACCTACTAAGCTTGTATAGTAGGAAGTCAATTTTAATTTGTTTGTTTAATTAATTCAAACCAATATTTAAATAATTTTGCATATGAGGGAAACCTTTAAATAAATTTAAATTTTTTTTGAATTTAAAAATTTTTGGGAATTTTAATTTTTTTGAAAAAAAAAATGATTTTTCGCCTGCCAGCAAATGCATATTTTAGGTAGTAATTGTTTTAGTATGTGTGTATTTACCATGTTTAGTTTACTGATTTCTTGTACTGCACTGTATCGTTAGACTAAGACATGTTAGGTTAAGGATTGGTTCAAGTGGAAGAAACGCTTAATTTAAGTCATTTGAAAAGAAACAAAAATATAATGAAGAGAATTTTTTTGATACAATATTATTTTGAATTTTTTAAATTTTTTATAAATCTTAAAAGAGAATTTTTCAGTTTTACTATGTGTAAGTCAACATGTAATGTGAGTGTGTGTGAGCCCAGTATTTGCTAAAGGCAGCCCAGCTTGCATAAAAGGGGAACCATACCGGCTGAGGATCTGGCATAATCTGAGCCAGGGATTGAGGATTTTCGGGGGTTGCGTGTGAGAAGGCGAGGTGCGCTGTGGTACGAGTCTGTTCGATTTCTCGGTGTTGGGATCTCTTACGGAGAAGTCCAGTGATCTCGTTCAGATGAGTCCATAGTTGCTGAGCCAGGGGGTCGTGTACCCATGCAGATCAAGAACCAGGGGGTTATTGGCGCCAGTTCCTCACCGGTCCTCTTCGGGGTTTATCGATGAGATTTCTTCTGTCGTGAACAGCAGAATTCTCATCGAGGGGGTATTGTAGCGTGTCATTTTTGGGTGTTTTTATTTTTAACAGTATGGGGTAATTATATCTTTTATTTCTTTCATTTTGGGCGGGTTTGTCAAAAGTTATGAAAATTATTGTGCAACGTTATTTTCCGTGTAACAGACCAGTGTTGAGAAACAGCAGTTTGAGACAAAGACGATACGCAATTTCAATTGTGTAACGCGGCAAGCGAAGAATGTACCACCCTCGTTTTCTGAGAACTAGGCGAGAGTGTGGCATTGCGCACCTATGCGTTTCACCAAGCATGGGCGCCGACCCACGCGCTGGTAAAAAACTCAAGATGGCTAGAGCGGAGAATATTCATCGTCTTCTCCAAGACCTTCCGGAAATACTGTTAGAGCCCCGCCTGCTATTAATGCCATCAGCAGAGCCAAAGCCAATATCGTACTTTGGTATCCAGAATATAACTCTGCTATTCCATATATAAAGTGGTTAGCTCACAACAACTGAGGCTTGAGCGACGGAAACATAGTGGCAGTGAACCACCGTTTCCCGCCAGAGAAAGCAAGATGTACCTGTTACGTTACAGTTCCAGTCTACAAGCAGCAGTCCCCCGGTACCGGGCTAGCCCAAGTAGGCTCGTCACAAATATTTTAATTTTTTCAGTAAGGGGTGTAAAACAGTATAAATTCATGTGACCGCGGTCGGTTTTAAAAAGGAACAGTACCAGTTACAACGTTGGAATAATATAGAACAAGCAAATTTTCGTTTGAAGATGCGCGTGTGCGGTGACCGCGTGGTCGGCCTTTGGGGCCTGGGAGTTATAATGTAAAACGATAAGGGGTTCATAATTTACAGTGTGAATGTGAGTGTGTGCAAAGCTGGGCTGTTTTTTTGTTTGTGTTTTCTAATTGTGTTCTGTATCTGTGTATAAATCAAATTGTGTAAGTATCAAACATAAGGTAAGCCATAATTGTAGGTGGTTATGAGTAAGATGCAGAAAGTAGGATAATGATTTTTTTGTATATTTAAATTTAGATGACTTAATCAAAATTAAAATTTCAATTCTCTTCATAACAATGTGTTGTGAAAATTATTCACACAACCTTAAGAAATTACGCCTGCATCCTAAAATACGTATGATGTAACCTTGAAGCCGAGTGATGGTAAGTAAGAGTTTCTCAATGTTTGTTTTGTATTATTATTATGTCAATTAATATCGAAGGTAACAATTTGAAGAATTAGTATCGGAGACTGATACGGTAAAAATAAAGAATGACAGTACTGATGGGTTGGTAGAATGTGATTATGAGATGTTAAGGTGTGTTAGTGAGTTAGAGAGAGAGAGGAAAAATAATGTTGTAGTAGAGTGGGGACAGAGGGGAAATTTTCCCTTTATTATTTACGATGTTTATGATGATGATTTAATGTGGTCACAAGTGTTGTGGAAGGGCAAGAGTCCCGTATTGATAGACGAATTGAGGTGTTTATTTTTGTTGAGTAATTGTGTACCCTCTGTCCGGAATAATTGTGAGAGTGTGGTGTGGTGTTGTGAAGAGAGAGAATTAAACAGAGAAGTGTATGGGGAGAAAGTAACCGAATTGTATTTTTCGAATAGAAAGTATGATGAATGGAATGAAAGTTTAAAAATGTATTTGAGTAATAATGATTTGAATAAAGTAATTAAACCAATCATGAATATATTTACCGATGGAGACGTAACAAATATGCCTAATGTTGACTGGCTTAATGATTATGTGGATAAAATAAATGAGTTTAGTTTGTATGGTTACAACACACAAAACAGTTATTTGTGTGGTGATAAAATTGAACGATGTTATATAAAAACAAGACTTATTTTTGACGATGGAGGGTAAACTATTAAAACAATAAAAGACAGTATAAACATTATGTTTTATGGTTTCTTGACATGGCAAATTTGGACAAATGAAGTGCGGAAAAAACTGAACAATTAATAACAAGAGTTTGTAAATAAAATATAGTGAATTTATTTGTGCACATTGTGGAATGTTAAGTAAATAATGTGTGTACATAAGATGATTGGTGTGATAATAATAGTGAAATATTTGCAAGTTAAATAAATATCAGAATGAATTTTGAAAACGGTAATTGATTAGTTGTAATCGCTTCGATAACTATATAATTTATATTTTTTGGTAATTAATGTAATTAAAACAATTTGATACATGTTAAATATTTTGATTGCTTATTTGAATATTAATTAATTAAATTTTTTTATGAATTTAATTTATTTTACGAGATTTGGAAATTTGGTAATGAATGATAAATTATTTAATTTAAACTAATAAATTTTGTGAAATGTTTCAGAGATGGTGGTGATTATGTTTTGGGTGTATATTATGTTAAATGGATTGTAAGTAGAAAAAATTTGATAATCATGTATAATAAAAATGTTTACAGGTGTGATTGAGGTGTTAATGCAATAGTGAGATTTTAATGCAATCATTGTGTTTAATAAATATGATAATTAAAAATTTTTTTTATAATAAATGAAAAATGATATATAATGATTATTAAATATAAATTTTGAAAATTTTTAAGAAAGCCAAATGGTTAAAAGTTATGAATGAGGGAAATGATTATTGATGGAAATATTATAGTATAATGTATATAAACTTTTTAAGTCAGTAGTTAATAAGTTGCTATTGCGGGGGTGGCCTGTGCTCCCGTAGGTAGCGAAATGGGTTGGGGGTGACAGTGAGTGTTACCCCCATCGGAGGCCAAAATGGCGAAAATGTGCGGCACACCTTTTCGTGTAAATTAAAGTTTACACACTGCCAAACGACCGTGTCGCACATAACTAGACTGATTGTAACAGGCAGTCAAATGAAGTTTAGATTTCCCCAACTTTTTGGGCGGTTACTGCCTTACCAGCACTAACCGTGGTTTTGGCTAGCGGCCAGCTATGGTCATATCAAGTCCCTTGACCATAGCTGACTTGAAATTGGTTTATATTAGAAATTCAATGGGGGGAGAACTTAGGGGAAATCTCTGGTACTATGAAACAGCGGCTGCCACTCTGCCCGCTTGGGGGTAGCAAGACAGGTGGTAGATCCGTCTTAAGGGTGTATAATTATAACAAGAACATGATGATGTTCGTAACGTTTGAAACTTAATAGCGGAAGCAAAGACACGGAGAGGTAAAACCTGCTCCAAAATATACAGTCTTTGTGGAAGCGAAAAGGCGCCACAGTCTTACATAATTTGAAATAGTGTGTGTGGCTGGGAGGTGACGCAAAGGAGTCACGAATGTAAATTTTATAACATAACATTTTTTTATTCAAAGTTTGATCAAATAAAACTGCTTGTGCTCTGTTCAGGTAACTAGTTGCTTAGATATTTAAAAATAAGGTGTTCATTATGCGCTTTTAAATGTATTATTTTATTGTTGTACGTTAGAGATAGGTATGGATAAAATATGTGTTTTCATGATATGTGTATGCTTTAAAGTAAGCCAATAATTAAAAGCCTGGCAGGCAATTAATGCAAGAGAAGTGAGTATTGATTCATATATGTATATTCCAGGTAGTTTGTTCAAATTTGAGATGTGTTTTCATTATGTCAGGGTATCAGCTGATCAGCAATACCATGTCACTGGTATATTGGTTTGTAAATGCTACAAATAATTAGTGTCCAAGGTAATGTTTTGATGTATTACAGATATTTTAAAGTAATGATAAAAAGAATTTGAGAAATAAAGTAATAATTTATGCAAGTTAACAAAAGAGAGTTTTGGGTGATAAATGTTGTGTGGGGCATATAGATCTGTCCCAATTGAATTCAAAGTTGAATTTTAAATAGTAGAGATGAATATGATGTAATGTTGTTTTGAAGTAAGGTATGTTGTAGAATTTTAAGTAGTATTGATGTTGACACAGTAGTAATGGAGAATTATATAGATTTTGAGTGCTATATTGTTGTTTATAATTAATGAGGTTATTTTGTTGTATTTGTAGTAAGGTAATGAGATTGAGATTTTTGGGGATGGCAATTTTGTATTGGAGGGTAGTGTAATGTAGGAGTCCACAACAAGGGTTGGGACGGGATAGGGATAGATTTTAGTGGGGAAGGGGCCGCCTTAGGTAGAATCCAGGCCGCCAAATAAGGGAATTGAGTTTTGGGTAGGGGAAACACATATCCTATGTACAAAGGGTTAGAGAGTATTTTTTATATGAATAGAGAGAAGGTGGGGAATTGAGTTAAATGATAGGTTGGGGTTAGAGTGTCCTGATTAGTAGAGATTTTGATAGAGATGGGTGTCAGGGTAATTGAAGTTGATGAATATTAGAGTCATAGGGAGAAAGGTTATATATGTATACAGATCTAATACAGTAAATGAGAATAAATAATTTACATCACCCATCGTAGATTAAAGTAGGATTGTTGAATAGAGAGAGACATTTTATAATAAAGATATAAAATTTTCATTTTTTTAAACCAGTGACAGAATCTTGATAGAATTGAAAATAATGTAAAGTCAAGAATTGGTTATTTTAAATAATTTAAATGTCAATTTGATGATTATTTATATTAATATTTTATTTATTTTAAATATTTTGTTTTATTATGTTTGTTACAGATGTTGTATGTAGTTTCAGAAAGTATACCTAACAAGTAGGTCAAGGATCTTGGACTTGACCTACTTTCGATCAGCTGATGAGGGCATACACCTATTAAGCTTGTATAGTAGGAAGTCAATTTTATTTGTTTGTTTAATTAATTCGAACCAATATTTAAATAATTTTGCATATGAGGGAAACATTTAAATAAATTTAAAATTTTTTTGAATTTTAAAATTTTTGGGAATTTTAATTTTTTTGAAAAAAAAAATGATTTTTTGCCTGCCAGCGAATGCATATTTTAGGTAGTGATTGTTTTATTATGTGTGTATTTACCATGTTTAGTTTACTGATTTCTTGTACTGCACTGTATCGTTAGACTAAGACATGTTAGGTTAAGGATTTGTTCAAGTAGAAGAAACGCTTAATTTAAGTCATTTTAAAAGAAACAAAAAAAATAATGAAGAGAATTTTTTGATAAAATATTATTTTGAATTTTTTAAATTTTTTATAAATCTTAAAAGAGAATTTTTCAGTCTTACTATGTGTAAGTCAACATGTAATGTGAGTGTGTGTGAGCCCAGTATTTGCTAAAGGCAGCCCAGCTTTCATACAAGGGGAAACATATCGCCTGAGGATCTGGCATACTCTGAGCCAGGGATTGAGGATTTTGGGGGGTAGCATGTTAGAAGGTGAGGTGCTCTGTGGTGCGAGTCTGTTCGATTTCTCGGTGTTGGGATCTCTTACGGAGAAGTCCAGTGATCTCGTTCAGATGAGTCCATAGTCGCTGAGCCAGGGGGGACGTGTACCCATGCAGATCAAGAACCAGGGGGTTATTGGCGCCAGTTCCTCACCGGTCCTCTTCGGGGTTTATCGATGAGATTTCTTCTGTCGTGAACAGCAGAATTCTCATCGAGGGGGTATTGTAGCGTGTCATTTTTGGGTGTTTTTATTTTTAACAGTATGGGGTAATTATATCTTTTATTTCCTTCATTTTGGGCGGGTTTGTCAAAAGTTATGAAAATTATTGTGCAACGTTATTTTCTGTGTAACAGACCAGTGTTGAGAAACAGCAGTTTGAGACAAAGACGATACGCAATTTCAATTGTGTAACGCGGCAAGCGAAGAATGTACCACCCTCGTTTTCTGAGAACTAGGCGAGAGTGTGGCATTGCGCACCTATGCGTTTCACCAAGCATGGGCGCCGACCCACGCGCTGGTAAAAAACTCAAGATGGCTAGAGCGGAGAGTATTCATCGTCTTCTCAAAGACCATCCGGAAATACTGTTAAAGCCCCGCCTACTATTAATGACATCAGCAGAGCCAAAGCCAATATCGTACTTTGGTATCCAGAATATAACTCTGCTATTCCATATATAAAGTGGTTACCTCACAACAACTGAGGCTTGAACGACGAAAACATAGTGGCAGTGAACCGCCGATTCTGCCCGAGGAAGCAAGATGTACCTGTTACGTTCTCGGTGCCAGTCGACATTAAGCAGAGACGCTAGATAGTCAACAAGAAGCCGACTCCATTAACAAATGTTTACAGTTTTGTCGGCGTCCCGGTCGGTGTTGTTTTAGAAGATGTGCGTAAAACAACAACATCGCTAATACCGACCGGGACTCGAGGAAATTACGAAATGCTGAATATCATTTGTGCAGTGGCGTGGTGACTTACAATAAGGAGTAGTGAACTTTTAACTCGGGTGACCGACACGTGCTTCATTCGTTCTGAATAGTGACAGTGGAAAACTAAATAAATAGATCGGTAATTTAATCAAACGAGGGGTAACGTATGAATTTGAATGAATGCGAGAATGTGCAGAATGGGCTGTCTTAACAATGATTATTAAAAATTGGTACCAAAAAACAAAATTAGATTTAAAAAATTTCATCTTGTAGTATTCTGGTAATATCCATAAAATGTGTGTGAGAAATTAAAGTTATTGAATTTACAGTATAATCATGTGTTAGACTAAGTTATTTCGTCATTACCACTTTCTCATTTCTGTGTTGAAAAAATTCGTCTAACGGATCGGAATCTTTCTGAATTATTAATTGGGTGGGTCAGATTGCTAAATTGTCCGTTTTATTAAGGTAAAGTGTAAAGGTCTCCATATCTGTCCTTCAAAGATATAGGTGGCGACTCTGGGCTTCTGGTAAAATTTCTGCAACAGGTAAGTCCTGGTAGTGGATTGTATTTATTTTATATTTTGGCATATTTTTTATCGTCACAAGCGCACCTCGCCTTCTCACACGCTACCCCCAAAAATCCTCAATCCCTGGCTCAGATTATGCCAGATCCTCAGCCGGTATGGTTCCCCTTTTATGCAAGCTGGGCTGCCTTTAGCAAATGCTGGGCTCACACACACTCACATTACATGTTGACTTACACATAGTAAAACTGAAAAATTCTCTTTTAAGATTTATAAAAAATTTAAAAAATTCAAAATAATATTGTATCAAAAAAATTCTCTTCATTTTTTTTTTCTTTTCAAATGACTTAAATTAAGCGTTTCTTCTACTTGAACCAATCCTTAACCTAACATGTCTTAGTCTAACGATACAGTGCAGTACAAGAAATCAGTAAACTAAACATGGTAAATACACACATAATAAAACAATCACTACCTAAAATATGCATTCGCTGGCAGGCGAAAAATCATTTTTTTTTTTCAAAAAAATTAAAATTTCCAAAAATTGTAAAAATAAAAAAATATTTAAATTTATAAAGCTACTTCTTTTATATTTAGACATTATTTAAAATTTGGTTAAATTGATTAAACAAACAAATTAAATTGACTTCCTACTATACAGGCTTAGTAGGTGTATGAACTCATCAGCTGATCGAAAGTAGGTCAAGTCCAAGACCCTTGACCTACATATGTTATGTATGCTTTCTCCACCTACATTAAACATCTGTAACAATCTAACTCAAAGCACAAACATAATAAAATAAAATATTTAAAATGAACAAAATATTAATATAAATAATAAACAAATTGACATTTGCATAATAAACAATCCTTGACTTTACATTATTTTCAATTTAATCCAAATTTTGTCACTGGTTAAAAAAATGAAAATTTTATATCTTTATCATAAATCTCTCTTTTTGCTTAACAATCTTACTCTTCATTTAACGATCTCGCTATACTTTACTGTGGGTGATGTAAATTATTTATTCTCACTTACTGTATTAGATCTGTATGCATATATAATCTTTCTCCCTCTGACTATAATATTCATCAACTTCAATTACCCTGACACCCATCTCTATCAAAATCTCTACTAATCAGGACACTCTAACCCCAACCTATCATTTAACTCAAAACGCCACCTTCTCTCTATTTATATAAAAAATACTCTCTAACCCTTTGTACATAGGATATGTGTTTCCCCTACCCAAAACTCAATTCCCTTATTTGGCGGCCTGGATTCTACCTAAGGCGGCCCCTTCCCCACTAAAATCTATCCCTATCCCGTCCCAACCCTTGTTGTGGACTCCTACATTACACTACCCTCCAATACAAAATTGCCATCCCCAAAAATCTCAATCTCATTACCTTACTACAAATACAACAAAATAACCTCATTAATTATAAACAACAATATAGCACTCAAAATCTATATAATTCTCCATTACTACTGTGTCAACATCAATACTACTTAAAATTCTACAACATACCTTACTTCAAAACAACATTACATCATATTCATCTCTACTATTTAAAATTCAACTTTGAATTCAATTGGGACAGATCTATATGCCCCACACAATATTTATCACCCAAAACTCTCTTTTGTTAACTTGCATAAATTATTACTTTATTTCTCAAATTCTTTTTATCATTACTTCAAAACATCTGTAATACATCAAAACATTACCTTGGACACTAATTATTTGTAACATTTACAAACCAATATACCAGTGACATGGTATTGCTGATCAGCTGATACCCTAACATAATGAAAACACATCTCAAATTTGAACAAACTACCTGGAATATACATATATGAATCAATACTCACTTCTCTTGCATTAATTGCCTGCCAGGCTTTTAATTATTGGCTTACTTTAACGTATACACATATCATGAAAACACCCACTTTATCAACACCTATACCTAACATACAACAATAAAATAATACATTTAAAAGCGCATAATGAACACCTTATTTTTAAATATCTAAGCAGCTAGTTACCTGAACAGAGCACAAGCAGTTTTATTTGATCAAACTTTGAATAAAAAAATGTTATGTTATAAAATTTACATTCGTGACTCCTTTGCGTCACCTCCCAGCCACACACACTATTTCAAATTATGTAAGACTGTGGCGCCTTTTCGCTTCCACAAAGACTGTATATTTTGGAGCAGGTTTTGCCTCTCATTGTCTTTGCTTCCGCTATTAAGTTTTAAACGTTACGAACATCATCATGTTCTTGTTATAATTATACACCCTTACTGCGGGTCTACCACCTTTCTTGCTACCCCAAAGCGGGCAGAGTGGCAGCCGCTGTTCCATAGTTCCGGAGATTTCCCCTAGTTGTCTCCCCCCATTGAATTTCAAATCTGTACCAATTTCAAGTCAGCTATGGTCAAGGGACTTGATATGACCATAGCTGGCCGCTAGCCAAAACCACGGTTAGTGCTGGTAAGACAGTAACCGCCCGAAAAGTCGGGGAAATCTAAACTTCATTTGACTGCCTGTTACACATCAATCTAGTTATGTGCGACACGGTCGTTTGGCAGTGTGTAAATTTTAATTTACACGGAAAAATTTGTGCCGCACATTTTCGCCATGTTGGCCTCCGATGGAGGTAACACTCACTGTTACCCCCAACCCATTCCGCTATTTGCGAGAGCACAGGCCACCCCCGCAATAGCAACCTAATAGCTAATTAATTAATATTTATACACTAAAACTTTCAACCTTTGCAGTTCCACACTCCATTGTTATTATCACTTCATTGAGCACCAAACTACCCCCCAAATTATCCCCACATCTTGTATTGATACCAAGTTTATATTTTGTTACACATTTTTTCAAAACGTTCCCATACTCACTGATACTAAACTTGACAATTATATTTGGTCAATTCTAAAATTTATTTAAATTTAAAATTATACACATCGAAAATTGTTTTGGTATTTTTTTTTTTTTTTTTTTTTCAAAACTATTTACACTGGAGGCTGACTAACATTCCAAAATCGAGATTAGTGCTGGTAGACAGCAACCGCCCGAAAAGTCGGGTTTCGCCGCAAGGGAAAGTTGGAGGCAAAATAGAGCCACTACGTGAATTCACGTCCCCCCTCTAAACCAAACTTAACCCCCTTCTACTACCATTTATTCTACCCCGCTGTCTATTTTCCCTCCAATCACCTTGCCACAAAATTCGTCTTTTCAGACTAAACAGAACTATGACCAATGGCTAATTTTAATTTTGCCATTGGTTCTGAAATATTTAAATTTGTATGCACTGCCTTTTATTTAAGTGCAGCCTCCATTATATACAAACACTCTAAGGCAGTGCAGGCACGTGACAGGTACACCGATCCGCTGCACCATGAGTGTATTAAAAAATTTTAAGTCGAGTCACGTACCTGTTGGGGTCCCCCTCCCCGTTCAAATATGATGGAAGTTTTCAAATTTTTACCAATTTTGGTGGAGCCGGACCATCGTTGCTTTCACCGCCCGAAGGAAGATCTGCCAACCATGGCCCGCCTCCGAGTTCTGAATTCCACGGCCAGGACTGGTAAGATCGTGACCGCCCGAAAATGGGGGAGGAGCCCTTCTAGAAGCATAAAAGAAACAATTAAGTAACATTCACATACTTACTATTTAATAAAATCCTTATGCTGACCAAAATAATTTCAAATTTGTAGCGTTGTGCGTACCCACTATCTCCCTGGTTTCTCTATTCTGTAACACATACGAATTTTTCATTTTTATTTCTACTATCTCGTACGGCCCCTCGTACAATAAGAAAAACTTCTTGATCTCCTTGTCTTGTGCACTTGATAAGTCATGTCGTCATACCAATACCAGCTGTCCAACATCATACTGCGTCCACTTACCTTTCATATCATGTCGCTGATTTCTCCTCTCTCCCTTCGTCAACAAACTTTCATTCGCTAGTCTAAGTTTAACATCGTTACCAATAGTGTTGGTTTCCGGTGGATATTCAATTAATTGTTCCAAAATCCTCTGTGGACGCTTTCCTCTTATTAGCTCATAAGGTGTGAACCCCGTCGACTCGTGGGTGGTGCAGTTTAGCCAGTTTTCAACCTTCTGCACATAGAGTGGCCACTCGCTATGTTTGGCGTGGCAATATGTTCGAAAAATTCTGCCCAGCTCCCTCATGACTCTCTCCGCCTGGTTGGACTGCGGGTGATATACTGCGGTGTGCTTTGGGATGATACCTTCCCATCCTAGAGTCTGGCGCCATCTTCCGCTGATGAACTGCGGTCCATGGTCGGATAATATCACCTTCGGCTTTCCCACGTTGATCATGTAGTCGCGTGTGATCTTCTCGCTCAGCACCTTACTTGTTGCTCGCTTTACACTATATAGCCTGACATATTTGGAAAAAGTATCAAGTACAACAAAAATATGCATCACTCCACCCCTACCTTTCGGCAAAGGGCCGTACAAATCTACAGCTACTAAATCGAATGGTTTTTCTACTTTAATATAATTTAGTTCTCCCTCTAACCTATAATTTACAACTTTAGATTTCTGACATATCTCGCAAACTCTAAGTATTCTTCGTACGCGTTTCTCCATATTCTTAAATAGACAAGATTCCTTTAACACATTCACACACTTCCGTGCCCCAAAATGCCCGTATCTAAAGTGACAGTCCCACACTATTTTCTCTATCAACCCTTCAGGTATAACTAACCTCCAATCCCTCTCTCTCCCCTCTACTTTTTTAAACAAACTCCCTTTGAACACTTGAAAATATTGCTTATACCCAAACTCATCTATATCTGATTCTACGCTAGTAATGATTTTATGTAATTTACCGTCAGCTCTTTGCATTACATTTATATCTTTTAATTCTTCTCCAAAAAGTTTATCTTCCCTGGACAATCTATAAATCTCTATCTCTTTAATGTCTCTACCCGTTCTATTTCCGTCTATGTCTACTCGTGATAGTGTGTCTGGCACTCTATTCTCTACACCCTTAATGTATTCCCAAGAAAAATTGTACTCTTGAAGAGCCAACACCCACCTGGTTACCCGGCTGTGTGTGAGTTTGCAAGTATTCAGGAACGACAGCGCTTTGTGGTCTGTCCTGATGATGGTTCTATTGCCCAGCAGGTACGTTCGGAACTTCCTCACGGCGAACACTATACTGAGGAGCTCCTTCTCGGTGGTAGTGTAGTTACGTTCTGCAGCTAGCAAGTCCGGCTGGCGAAGGCAATGGTTTTATGCTCTTTGCCTCGTCTTCTTGGTAAAGTTCTGCTCCCAGTGCTATATTGCTTGCGTCTGTCTGTAAATAAAATTTGTCATTAAAATTGGGATGATTCATTAGTATCATGTCCGCGAACTTAATTTTGATGTCATTAAACGCCGCTCTTTCGTTATCGCCCCACCTCCATTGTTTGTTCTTTTGTAGCACTGCGCTGAGTCGGGCCGTCATCTGGGCGTAGTTCCGCTGGAACTTCCTGTAAAAATTACAAAGACCAAGAAAACTTTGCAATTGTTTTATATTCTTAGGCTCCGGGAACGTCAAGATGGATTCGACTTTATCCGGGGTAGCACGTATTCCTGTAGGTGTTATTATAAAACCTAAAAAATGTATTTCGGTTTGCAAAAATTTCGATTTGTCCCAATTCACTGTCAGACCTCCCTGATATAACTTCTCCAATACATATTCCAAATGCTCTACATGCTCTTCAAATGTTCTGGAAGCTATCAGAATATTGTCCACGTATATTGTTAAAAAATCTAAGTTATGTGGTTGCAAAATTTCATCAAGACACTTGATAAAGCTAGCTACACTGGTGTTCAATCCAAACGGTAGTCTCTTAAATTGATAATTCTTTCCATTGAATAAAAAGGCGGTATATTTTCTACTATTGGCTGCCAACGGGACTTGCCAATACCCGGCGGTTAGGTCTAAAGAGGCCATATATTGTACGCCGCTAAATTTCTGAAAAATCTCTTCTATCGCTTCGGGTGACTCCCGATCTGGAATAATTATTTGATTGATTTTGCGGGCATCTAAACATAACCTAACTCTACCATCTTTTTTGATCACTACTACTAAAGGGTTGGAATAAGTTGATACCGACCTTTCTATAATATCCCCCGCTAACATCCTATCTAATTCTAACTGTACGGCCACCCTTTTCGAATATGGTACCGGATAACTACGTTGGACATATGGCGCATGCTCCCTCACCTTTAATTCGCATTCATAACCTTTTGCCCTTCCTGGTTCCCCGGCAAACACTCCCCTATAAGCATCAACTACCCGCCACAGCGCTTTACGCTGAGAACTCCCCATTGCATCGCCTTCCCCGCAAAATTTAACCTCTCTATCCGCCCATATTCTCTCCTCACTCTCTTCACTCACACTCTCTCTACATGCATGTATACTAAATTCCATATCCCTATTTGTGGTCTTATCTGGTATAACCCTTATACCCGAAATCTTTACTGTGTCTAAAACCCGTTCAAAATTAACCGTTATTTGTTTATTTTCATCACTCAATTCTAAAATTCTTTTTCTAAAATTGATGACCACATTATTCCTTATTAAAAAATCATTACCCAAAATCACTTCTAAATTTAAACCCCTTACAACTAGAAATGTATTCTCATAGCTTTCCCCATTTATTAACATATTCAACTGGACTTGTGTTGTAACCCGTTTACTTCTAACACCCGTAATGCCTACAATTGTTACCCCCGCTACTGGCAAAGACGGAATATGTTTGTTAGTTTCTTTCAATTTATTGAGTACATGTTCTGCTATTACAGATATTTCGCTACCTGTATCTATAAGTGTCAAGATTGACTTACCTTCTATCTCCAGTTTTACCTCAGTCAACCACGCCTCTTGTCTCCTCGTTTCCGTCTCCTCTTCTTCCATAAATTCCGTAGCCAAGTCCGTGTGGATCGTGTTATTCCTGGATTTATTTTCATGGACCCCGTGATTGTTCCTCGACAATGGCCGGGCCTCCTCATCTATTGTCCTCCTTAGTTTCCCGTCCTTTCGTCTGCATTACGGGGCATATACACTCTACCCATATGCTGATTTCCTCCTTCGTTTCTCAGATTCTCTACTCGTCGGTCACCGTTCCTCTGCTGTGGGTTGTTGAATCTCGGTGGTGTTCTCTGCTGCTGTCCGGACCTCGCCCTTCTACATCTATAACAAAAATTACGGTCAGCATAATTTTCCACCAGACACCCGTCACATTTCCACATCGGGTATCGTCTGTCTCGTTCTCGACCATTTTGCGTGTTTCCCCCGTTTGGTCCTCCTCTTGGTATATAATTACCTCCATTTTGCATATTGTGTTGCTGTATGCGTCTGCTGTCTTCCTGGTCCTTAATATTCTGAAAAACATCTAATATTTTTTCTAATTCATTTATGTCGCTTACCTCTCTGGTCATTAATGTGATCTGCACTTCCCTCGGTAGGTGCTTACTGATGTGGCGTACAAACGACTGGAATGGTAACGGTGGTTCTAAGTACTTAGCCTCGTTGTATAGCTTCATCGTATAAACTGTAATATTACGGTTGTTTCTTCCAAAGCTCCCGGTTCCCATTATTTGGCTTCGCAGTATCTCCTGCTCCTCCTCCGACCAGTATTTATTCCGAAAAGCTCTTTCAAAATCTCCATAACTCTCCCACTCGTTTCGATGCGTCTCCGCCCATATCTCAGAATCGCCTTTAAAACATTTCAAAATTTTTATAAGTTTAACCTCCCAGCTACTACCATTAAATCTGTCAAATTCCCGTACTCGATTTAAAAATTGCATTGGATGCACTCTCCTATTTTCACTACTAAAATTTTCTAATTCTATTTCATTGTTTGTGTCACGTGTCATAAATATGCGTTCAGTAACATTGTTTACATTTTGATTTTTTACTAAACTTAATTCATCTCTCATACTGCTAATGTTTTGTTCAAGAGAATATAATTTTTTGTCATTACTATATTCAGACTGTACATTATTTTTTGATATTACTTCAATAGATTCATTTACTGCTTGTATTTCTGTCTTATAATTACTTTCAATTTCATTTATTTTAGAGTCTATCTTATTTTGGTGTTCATCAAAGTTCTGACCAATTTTTTCAACTGTCATTACTACGCTACTTAACTTACATTCAGTTTCAGTATTACATTTCTTAATTTTAACTTCTATGTCATTGTTATGCTCATTCATTGTATTTATTAATATTTCATTATTCTCAGTTATCTGCTTCTCAACTCTATCTATCTGACTATCTACTTCAGTAAATTTAACATCTATCTTTTGTATTGAATCATCTAATTTGGTTTCTACTTGGTTAATTTTATCAGTAAACTCTACTTTAGTACTTTCACAATGTCTATTAATTTCTTGAATCTCATATTTCAACTCATTAATATCTCTACTTTGTCTGTCAAATTTATCGTTCATTTTATTGTCACTAATATCAATTCTAGCATTTATCATGTTATATAATCATGTTAACATCTCATCTGTATCAGATTTTTTACTTTGGACTGGCGTTGACTGACTTTGTTTTATCGTCAGTGAAACTGATTTCGTAACTATTACTTTTCTTTTCTCTATTTGATTTTGGGGTCGTTTGGATCCCCGAATCATCTGTATTATTTGATTCATTTATACTACTTGTGTTCAGAGTTTTGTCGCCTTGACTTACATTCGGCGTTGACTGTAATTCAAAATTATTCATAACAGCTGATTTATTTAATTCAGCTATTTCACTTATCACAGTCGAGTCGGACAAATCGACTCCGTTCTCTGCTGTATTTTCCATTATTATTATTTTTAGATATTTACTCTGTTTCTTATGTGAACAAATATTCTTTACTTATTTTGCGTAACTTTACACAAGTACCTTTTGCGTATTTTCACTCAACCTCCAAATTACGATTGCATCCCATTTATAGGTATGGAATTTATATTATTAAATTCGTCCCTGTTCGGGCGCCATTGTTACCTTCGATATTAATTGACATAATAATAATACAAAACAAACATTGAGAAACTCTTACTTACCATCACTCGGCTTCAAGGTTACATCATACGTATTTTAGGATGCAGGCGTAATTTCTTAAGGTTGTGTGAATAATTTGCACAACACATTGTTATGAAGAGAATTGAAATTTTAATTTTGATTGTCATCTAAATTTAAATATACAAAAAAATTATTATCCTACTTTCTGCATCTTACTCATAACCACCTACAATTATGGCTTACCTTATGTTTGATACTTACACAATTTGATTTATACACAGATACAGAACACAATTAGAAAACAAACAAAAAAACAGCCCAGCTTTCCACACACTCACATTCACACTGTAAATTATGAACCCCTTATCGTTTTACATTATAACTCCCAGGCCCCAAAGGCCGACCACGCGGTCACCGCACACGCGCATCTTCTCACGAAAATTTGCTTGTTCTATATTATTCCAACGTTGTAACTGGTACTGTTCCTTTTTAAAACCGACCGCGGTCACATGAATTTATACTGTTTTACACCCTTTACTGAAAAAATTAAAATATTTGTGACGAGCCTACTTGGGCTAGCCCGGTACCGGGGGACTGCTGCTTGTAGACTGGAACTGTAACGTAACAGGTACATCTTGCTTTCTCTGGCGGGAAACGGTGGTTCACTGCCACTATGTTTCCGTCGCTCAAGCCTCAGTTGTTGTGAGCTAACCACTTTATATATGGAATAGCAGAGTTATATTCTGGATACCAAAGTACGATATTGGCTTTGGCTCTGCTGATGTCATTAATAGTAGGCGGGGCTTTAACAGTCTTTCCGGCAGGTCTTGGAGAAGACGATGAATATTCTCCGCTCTAGCCATCTTGAGTTTTTACCAGCGCGTGGGTCGGCGCCCATGCTTGGTGAAACGCATAGGTGCGCAATGCCACACTCTTGCCTAGTTCTCAGAAAACGAGGGTGGTACATTCTTCGCTTGCTGCGTTACACAATTGAAATTGCGTATCGCCTTCGTCTCAAACTGCTGTTTCTCAACACTGGTCTGTTACACGGAAAATAACGTTGCACAATAATTTTCATAACTTTTGACAAGCCCGCCCAAAATGAAAGAAATAAAAGATATAAATGCCCCATCCTGTAAAAAATTAAAAACACCCAAAATTGACCCGCTACAGCATGTGACTAACACAATGGGGGGTGGGAGTTCTATCAATGCAGACGACACATGCAATGCTGTGCGAGACCTATATTCTGGAGGGGATCACTTCAAGAACATATAGGTTTGTATGTTTTAAAAAACAAGGGGACAGCGTAGCAGGATTATAATGAAAAACACGTAAAAGAAAGGGAACAGATGTGATTCACAAAAGAAAACATAAGAACAGGATTCCCTGTTAATTACCAGTTAGTAGAGACAATTATACTAAATTTTGGTCTTTGAAAATGCTTGTTCTTTCACAAAATAGTTAACAAAATTACTAACGGTTATATTAACCTTTTACTTGGTAGTAACAGATTTAATAAAGATTTATTATTGGTTGCCCGGCAATCAGGTATACTTTGCATGTGTATACTTAATGATCCCCTGGTGTTATATGAAAATCAACAATAATGCAAAGTCGAAGATTCGATAAAACTTGGCAAAGTATGGCCCTTTTGGGCCAGCCCTACATAATCTTGTGGCTGTCATGCTACCGTATTTTGGTATTATATTAAAGACAGATTCCTTTCCTAGTTCAGGACAGAAAGCAACAATCGAGAGGGGCATGTGCTTTCGTTTAGTGTGTGTTTCTACCATACAGAGCATTTCAGTTTTCAGTTCTAGTAACATTTTCAAACGTGGAACAGTGAGTAATTGTAGACAAAATTAAGTTTCTTTTACCATGTAAGTTTTTCACTTTTCTTATACCGTACATATACTTTCGTTATAATAGCACATTTCTGTTAGTAAAATGTTATCTAATTTTTATTAATAATTGCATACTGATTAACTTTAAAATATGTAAATCTTGTTATGAAGTAATTTACATGACATAAATTGAGACCATCATGATCATAAGGGTTAAAAAAAGAACATTTTTGTAATACAAAATAGCCACAAATATAGGTATAGTCACAACTATAAAAATACATCTGTAGCCAAGATTATCACCAGCAGGATTGTTAATGTGCATATTACCCCCACACTATGCACTGAATGGTTTTTTTATGATACATCAGTCAACAATGCACTTTACTAACCCGTTTTTCACTAACAAATTTCCAAAATGATCATATACTATAAAAATATTCATTTTTCAAAATGCAGTAGAACAGTTTCGCATATAGAGTGAGCTGCCAGATAACAGAATGTGCCCTCAGTACACTGAATGAGTCCATCTTAATGTGTGTAAGATGATGCACGTTCTAACATCCACAACAATATGAGACCAGTCTAATGACCCTTTTTGCAGGTAACTTTACCGTTAGCAGGTAACAGACTCATCCAGTAGCTGCAACCCCCACACTGTTATCATCATGTCAAACATTTTGGTATATTTCAGAGTTTAGCATACAGCCAGTGGAAGCATCACTTAGAATAAAAATTTAATACCAATTGTTAGGCTTATTCTTTACATAAACCCTAAAGTTTATTCTTCCTTGAATGGGCACATTCCTTTATCAATTGTGAGGTTTCCATTTGGATACAAACTAGCTTTAGAACATTTTATGTTATAAAATGGTCTAATTATTAGAACAGGGTCATAGTTGGATTGATCTCTTGGAATGTACTTACTGTTATCATTTAAATGCAGCATAAAGTAAATGGAAAAAATATCTTTTCATTATATTTCCAGCAAAAGAAAAGCCTAACATAACATCTGTACCCCAGTAGTCAGTAATTCTTGTTCTTGACACCAGGCCCATATGAAAATTATTGCAAAAATATTGTACATTTCATGTAACATGACAGCACCCCATGAAGCCCACACTAAAAGCTCCATTAATTTATTTTGGCTCCTCAACTTTGTAACTGTTGTTCCAGCACACCTATTCCTAATCTATATAAATATATACAAAGTAAATACATAAATAATAGTACAAAATATTATTTATATTTATTAGAAGAGCAAGAATAATGTTCATAAATATGAAAAGTAAATATATAATTTACAATTTATAAAAAGTAAATATATAAAGTAGTGTTTAAGTCTCTCTGTGCATATGCTTTCCTAAGGTCAAATTTGTTTGTTTTCAGAAAATGTCCAGCAAAAACCTAAGAATGTAGTGTACATTTTGTTATTAAAACACTCATAACTCATAAACAGTTAATCACAGAATGCATGTGTATACAATGGTTATACAAATAGCAAATAAAATTTACTGAAACTAAACAATAAAATTGTAAACAAAGTAAAGTAATTTGTAAAATTAAGTAAAAGAAATTGGAGTCACTAATGCGTACATTCAGTATAACCCAGTGATTCCTGACATTTCTGGACCCACATATGACTTTTGTCTTCTGCGTTTATTTCAAGTACAACCAGAGCTTAAAGGTTATTGGGTTCTTTCAATAAAAAAAACTTGATAAAACACAAATAGGATATCTTATTATTGCCAGTTATGTATAATTATTAAATATAATACACAGACTGTTTCTTAAAACTAATTTCAGGTTGGTTCTATACTATAATAAAGTATAGTTTTTTCACAGGACGGTTGATTAGTTTCATTACAAATCTACTAAAAAAATTACAGTGAAGCTTCCTACCACTTATTTTGTACCCAACAGTTAATGTCAGGTTCTATTGATGTTATTTTTAACCTTATATAACTTAATACACATTCTGTTCCTATATTTGCTTTTAAAACATAAACGAGTTCATCAAATGCACTTTCACAAACGTAACTTGACACAAAAGGTATTAAAGAGTTCAATGTCTGATTAATATATTGTTGTTTTGAACATAAAATTTCATTTACTTTTTTTAAGTAAATACTTTTTCCTAGCTAGGTCCTCTTGCGTACCACCTTGGATCCCTCCGTGTACCACACTAGTGATATGCATACCACCAGTTGGGAACCCTGGTATAAACAGTGAGATGAAGAAACCTCAAATTACGTAGCCTTACCTGTATTGTCAGATCAAAATGTCTCATCATTTTCTACATTATTCAATTCAGATCCACATTTGAAATTAAATTACCATAATATTTTATCTTCAGTCAAGACATCAGTTACTTTGTAACACAAAATTACAAAAAAAAATCATTCAAAAATTCAAACACTGCACAAGCCAATAGTACACCAAATGTGTAGTTCACAACAAGGAGCCGTTACAAACATTGACATGTAAAGCATAGGAAATTAGCAGTTTTGAGATACAAATGCCATCTGTTAGTAATGCACTGAACTACTGTTGAATTGTACAGAAACAGTATGCATGCAGCAATCAGAAATATGCTAGATGAAATAACCTATGAGCTTTAAATACAACTTGCAAACCACATTGACTTAGGGGACATACCCATCTGAATCATTTTGCCAAGCAATAATGCAGATGTGTTAAGACTCCAGGACTCTGTCATCGTGAAGGCTGTAGCAGCCAGACATAAATCTTGTCTGAGAAGTATATTCTATGTGTGGCAAGAAACAAAGACTTCCAAATAATTTCAACTAAACATACAAATATCACTGTAACTCATATAGTGATAAATTGAATTACAGGATAAATGTGTATCAATACTTTCACACTACATTACAATATATAATTTAATGATTTTAATTTGTAAGGTAAAAGGTAAATTTTGTTACAAATTTGATTATTGTTTTGTAGTGCCAAATATCATAGAAACATTATGTATTTGCAGTGGCAATATGACAGCATATATTAATTTGTGTAATTATGCTTGTTTAAGAGGTTCTGTTTATTACATTGCTAAAACTTCTTGGCCAATAGAAACAATTCTTACATACCACACAGTAATGGTTCGTAATAGTATAATTAATTTACACTCAAAATGTACAATCAGAAAATTTTGTTACAAACATCACTGTTATTATTTAATGCCAGCATACGTTATTTATAATACAACAGGCTATGCCAAATTAAATACTTTTGTAGAAACAACTCACCGGTACTTCTTAATGCCAGAATGTATTAACTTGTGTAGTGACAAACCACTTGGCTGAGTAAATGATTTTGAACAAACATCGCACTGGTACTTCTTAATGCCAGAATGTATTAACATGTGTACCGACAAACTATTTGACTGAGTAAATGATTTTGAACAAACATCGCACTGGTACTTCTTAATGCCAGAATGTATTAACTTGTGTTGTGACAAATTACCTGACTGAATAAATGATTTTGAACAAACATCGCACTGGTACTTCTTAATGCCAAAATGCATCAACTTGTGCACTGACAAACTATGTGGCTGAGTAAATGATTTTGAACAAACATCGCATTGGTATTTCTTCACATCAGAATGTATTAACTTGTGTCTTGACAAGTTGCTTGAAACAGTAAATAATTTTGAACAAACATCGCACTGGAACTTCTTAATGCCAGAATGTATTAACATGTGTAGTGACAACCCATTTGACTGAGTAAATGATTTTGAACAAACATCGCAATGGTACTTCTTAATGCCAGAATGTATTAACTTGTGTTGTGACAAATGGCTTGACTGAGTAAATGATTTTGAACAAACATCGCATTGATATTTCTTCACACCAGAATGTATTAACTTGTGCGTTGACAAGTTGGTTGAATTAGTAAATGATTTTGAACAAACATCGCACTGGTACTTCTTCACACCAGAATGTATTAACTTGTGTCTTGACAAGTAGCTTGAATCAGTAAATGATTTTGAACAAACATCGCACTGGTACTTAATGCCAGAATGTATTAACTTGTGTTTTGACAAATTGCTTGACTGAGTAAATGATTTTGAACAAACATCGCACTGGTACTTCTTAATGCCAGAATGTATTAACATGTGTAGTGACAAACCATTTGACTGAGTAAATAATTTTGAACAAACATCGCACTGGTACTTCACACCAGAATGTATTAACTTGTGTCTTGACAAGTTGCTTGAATTAGTAAATGATTTTGAACAAACATCGCACTGGTACTTAATGCCAGAATGTATTAACTTGTGTTTTGACAAGTAGCTTGAATTAAATGATTTTGAACAAACATCGCACTGGAACTTCTTAATACCAGATTGTATTAACTTGTGTGGTGACAGATGGTCTCCTAGAGTATTCTGAATTGACTTTCTCCTATATAGTTCACAATCCAGAGTAGAATCCTCTTCTTCACAGATATTATTCATGGGTGTAAATAAGTAACACTGGAACAAATGAATACACAACTGTAATAATTCATAATTGGAACACTGAAGCAGTAGAAACTAGTGTTAAAAATCATGTTCTACCTGTGATGTAGCTTTCGGCTTGCAAAAATTAACCTTACCCTATGTATGATTACAGTATTGCATTACTCTTCATAGGAAGAACAGTAGACTTTTACAAGCAAATTCGTATATAATTGAATGGTGAATGGTGCACACGCACACACACACACACACACTTGCATATTTTACCACACTAGAATTTTTTAAAATAATTAATATATAGTTGTTAAAAATAGTTTTAAGTGGTGCTATGTGTATGTGCAGGGAAAACTTACAAGCTGTAGCTTATCAAAGTGAACACCTGTTCATTTTAAGCTCTGTGTGTGTGATTTTAAGTCAGTAAAGTAGTACGTGAACACATAAGTAAGACACAAGTGTTAGCAGTCAGAAGTACTCATTGCAAACTCCTATCGTCCACCAAAACAACAAATGACTATCCAAGTCAAATAAATATGTTCTACAAAGATTTACACATTGAAGTAGAAAATCTTAGAATGGAAATATAGAGAAGACTGGTGCAGCTGATTCTGCATCCTACACAGACGGAAGCGAGGACTAATTTAATATTTAACGATTGAAGAACAATCAAACTGAATTCCATCTGAATACTGAATGAGAAATGGAATTGATACGTATTAATATAATTGACAGAGAAGCTTGCATAGTAAATAAACATTTTCAAGATTCTGCTGCCACATGATCAAGACAAGTGAACTATTTGTGAACAATATAAGACTCGTTTGAATATTGCTGCTATTGGAATATTGATACACAAAGACAGGTAAGACACCAATTATGGTAGATATTAAACACATGGAAAACTTACCCTTGAAGAGAACATCATTCAGCCTGTTGAAGAGAGTAAACACATCAAAATTCACTGAACACAAGTTAGTGTTAAAATTAGCATATCAATTGAACTGAAATATAAGATTAGGAATTAAAATATATACATATAATAAATAAATATACATACAACGAATTAAAACCATTGAAGAATTAGGTAAACACTAACTAAACCTATCGTTTAAAAAAAAGCCCATAAGTGGCTGTTTCTGGAAATTTGCCTTTTTTTTCTATAGTCTTACTAGGCTAAGATGCTTCAGATGATGGGTTGTTCCTGGTTACATACTTTCACGCCAAACTAATACTGATTACTAAAATGGTGTGTTATGCTAACACCCTTTTTCCAGTCAGCTTAAAGTGTCTATATACCTAATTGGATATCTTGCACTTTCACAGAATAGCACTACTATATTTCCCGCAGCTACTCTAGACATTTTCTAACTTGTGTGTGTGGTGATTGGGAGGTCAATGATCATGTACCAAGTGACAATTGCATGTTATCGATTCCAAAGAGAGACTGATCTATCCGTTAAAAGTTATTTTAACTGAATTCACAAATTAGATTGGTTCTTAGGTAATACACATGATTTTCTACATATAATAAAAGTTCTTGTAATAAAAGGCTTGTAATAAAAGATAATAAAAGGCTTCTGAACAGAACAATTCTTGTTCAAAAAACCTGAATATTTTTACAATTGAATTTATGGCCATAAACCCTTTTTACTTAAAAACCATACATTTAGTTACTAATTTTTAAAATAATTACTGTCATTAATTAGGTCAAACATTTTTATTTTGAACATTCTGATATGTCTCATCTCAAAAATTTATGTATCACATTATTTAAATTAACATGCTTTTCATATATATTCAATAAAATAATTTTGTACCCTCACACGTGCATACTACAAACATGGCTACACATCCTTACACACCATTCCACTGTACTTCACATTTTGAGTGCGATCACCTTACGAACAGTTCCACACTGTGAAATGGACCACTTTTTCGTAATACTGCTTGTATTTAGATATGTATAAAAATTTTAATTTTAATGTTATCCTAAAATAAATTACACACTTATTTTGTTATACTTTCTATAATTAACAATGTAAACCACAAGATACACTGACTGCAAAGCCAGGATCAGAATCCATGTATTTCTCACTGCTGTCACTTTGCTCAGCCTATTCTAAAAATTTTTCGGATAAATATTCAATAATAATTCACAATAAAAAATAATTCATATTTAAAAGAAGTATTATTTCTAATAAAAAACTATCAAAAGAAGTATTATTTCTATTAAAAAATTACAAAACTCTGTAGCCTAGTATAAACGTAGTAAATGACACAACGAAGCTAACCACACATCACATGTGTTACAGTGTTTCCCTTCATTGTGGGTACAGAAGGTTTTCCTGATTTATTAATTTTGTTATTCTCCCACCTTGGTTTATGTTCAGTATTTTCGTGTGTATTTAGGTGGAGTACTTGTTAATTATCCTACTGGGACCTAGACTTTGACCCTTGTTCATGAGGTCTTCCCACTGAGACAAATACCAGATCTTCCAATCGGCTTATACCTATTGTCATCACCACAACTCTGATGTTCTGGAAGACAAGATAGGCCAATTTGTGCATAAGCTCAGCTTCATTAAGTTGGGGATGCTGATGTTTCACTTTGCCACCTGTTGTATTACATATTGTTCTTCCACGTGTTGCCCATATACGTACTTACTGAACTCAAAGTGATTACGTACCTTGAGCTGGACATGCAGATTCTAGTATCAGGTCTCAAAAGCTTGGAGGAAGTCCTCGTATGCTGTGACCTGGTCTCAGATAATTGTATACCATGGTGCCACTGACACTTAAAAACATTTTATAATGCAGTTTATTTTGTCCTGGCCAGTCAACTGCTTTACAATAGTGTCTATAGTCCTTTCACATTGCCTCAGGAACTCTGTTGGGTTATCATTTTCATCTCCATAAAACTTTAGAAGTTGAGTCTATTCTTCTGTTATGGTATACTTACTTACTCCAGGGCGCTACAGCTCATGAAGAACTCTGACCTCCACAATGACGTGTCTACACTCCTCTCTATTCTGTGCGACTCTTTGCACCTTCTGACTCCCAGTCATTTTAAATCTTCATCTACATCATCCACCCATATTCTTCTTCCCCTCCCTCTTGCTCTTTTCCCCTGGTCCTCCAATGAGTACTTTTCCTGTCATTCTTTGTACCTGACCTGTTTCTTTATTCTGCCTTGTTTCATTATTGTGGTAATGTCCGGTACGTTATGGTATATATATGTGATTTGATTTCACTGTATTTTTTACCACGCAACCGCAAATTGTCAATTTGTTTTTGTAATTGTGTGTGTTTGTGTCCGTGTTCATGGAGTCTTGTCAATTTCTGTGAGTTTATTTTCATGTTCCTTTAACTTTTGTTCATGTGTTATATAATTTTCATCCAGTTTCATTTTACGCAAGTTCACTTATGTTTGAAATGTGTCTACAAGAATTTTATTTTCAGCTGTTGTTTTTTTCACAACCCTCCATTTGTCTTCTTATGAATTCCCCTTGTTTTCAGTCATGCTCTTCTAGTTGTTTGTCATGCTCATCTAGTTGTTTGTCGTGTTCATCTAGTTGTTTTTATCATCCCTTCTACGGCCTCTAAAACTATACTGTACAAAACTGACATATTTAGAACTATACTGTGTACTGAATTACCAATATCTGAAGTTAATGAGTCTGCTATGTTTGTTAATTTGTATCGTTTTGTGTGTGTGTGTGTGTGTGTGTGTGTGATTAATCAATACTTTTTATAATAATCAATTACTAGGGCAACAGTACCAAGAAATGTTTACAATTTTACTAGTGCATTTGCTATTGCAAATGGAACAATAATCACAGAAGGCAGAAGAAGCAGAGAAATGATGACACCATGAGGCAGAAAAAGCAGAGAAATGACAGGATGAGAAACAATGACTAGCAGAGGAAATATAAAAAGCATCCCTGCTTAGATATAATGACAAAAAGAAGAACGTAAGCAAGAAACAGAACACATAAAAGCACTGATATAGGAACAAAGGCATTTGCAAGAGCATACTGGTGCAGAGTTGGGTTCTACTAAGTGGAGGTGTGGGTGAATTACATGGTGATCTCAGTGGGCAAGAGGTACGATTATCTGTAGTACAGAAGTGAACTGCAAATATAAAATAACAGAAGTTGAACAGTCAATGAAAAATCAACCCTGTGTTTCAAATAAAATTGCTCAACAGATTGTACCAAAAAAGGTAAAGTCAACAAAAAAAATACAGAAAATTAGATAACAGAGAGAGTTACTTTGACTGGACTGCATTCATGCCTATTCATATCAAGGGCTCAACATTTGATGGAAGCACTACTGGACAACATACCTTCGGCAATTTGAAATCACAAGCACATATTATTGGTTTCACTTAGTCTTCTGTCAAGTATCTGCCTTAGAGCTACTACGGAAAGTGTCACCTGACAGCCAGAACTCTTATGCAGATCAGTTTTAAGCAAGTATTGACTTGCTAGTTAGACTGGCCTATCACAGAGCACCAGAGAATTTTTGAATGACATCGGTGATACAGATATTTACTGATGGTGTCAGAGATAGTGAACTACAACAACGGTTACGATACACCAGAATAGATTGGATGCCCTTGTCTATGCTCCACAGTTTGAGGCCGCCGAGCCAGTGTCTGGTTGGGTGAATCATAAAGTGTGCACACTAACAGATTGTGATGACACAAATGATTAAGAGGAAGAATAAGAGACACAGTCTTAAAAGTTAGGCACCACAGTATGAAGGTAGAAAGTATGGAAGACCAAAGCTTTTTAGATATGGGGAACTTGGGCATCTACAAAGAGATTGTCGGTCCATTGTTAAGCAGTAGGGAAATGGGCAGTAGTCAGTTTAACTAGTTGGAGGAATGAAGTACCTAGACAATACATGAGTTATACACTTTACAAAAACAGTGGGAGCTCAGTATATTATCTGAAATGAAGTACAACAAATAAAATGGTGGAAATCAATTCATTTTGTTATAGAGCTTACAGGTGCTTAAAAAAGACAGAAACAAAAAATAGGGAGATAACAAAAGAATTATGCATGGTCACTGACATACATAGGATCAAATACCAGAAAAATTATACGTTTTAAAAAATATTAGTAGATATAGCAATTAAAAAACGTGAAACAGTATTTGATAAGATAAGAAATAAACATAGAAAAAATCCCAATTTTACAGAGAAGCGGAGTTTATAAATTAAAATGTAAATAATGCTACAAAGTGTATCTAGGTGAGACAGGATGGAAATTCTAATGCAGGTTAACTAACCACAAACGTGGAGAAGGTAATAGAACAACAAATTCGTTATATGCAATACTTTTCATAGAAGAGAACCATAAGTTTGTTAATCCTTTAGAAGACTATCAAATTTGGAAAGTAGTGAGTAACACAGTTAAAAGAAGGCTTAGAGAAGAGTTAGAAATTTTGAAAGAAAGAGAGAAAGTGTTAGAAAATTAAATGAATACTAAAACTAAATTTAAAAATGAAGGAATATTTTATAATATAATCAAGAAGTAAAAGGTAGTGGGCAGATAGAGAACATTAAGAAAGAAATTAAATTGCATATATGGGTTGTTTGTAACAGTACAGTTAGGCCCATACTGGGGTAACTTCGGGAGAAATAATAATTGTGAATTTTATTTGAAATTATAATGACGAATTAGTGTCAAGGTCACCATCAGGACGCAAGAAAAGCAGTTATTTTTAGCCGTATGACATTTGAACTTTGTAAAACGAGATCACAACATATGACGTCAGGGCCGAACCTAGCAATACGTCACTTGGAATGTAAGGCATGGACGGAGCATCGACAGCGTTCTGCGTTGCATGTAACAAAGGCAGACGGCAATGAACATCTAACAACTATGGACGTGGGCCGTTCGCTCGCCCGCCGGCTGAGTACAGTTTTTCGTCTCGCCCGCACACCGAAATGTGAAATTTAAACGAAACCAGTATTTTCAATAATGAGGTAAATGCAGTGACAAATTTAAGTTGGAGTGACAGTTTGTGGAGCAAAAGTGAAAACGGAGACAGCAATGTAGTGCATGCACGAGGAGACATCTTATGGACATACATCCAAGGACTAAATAAGCGAAGTAAATTACACAAAATTACGAATAAAATTAATCAAAATCATGCAAAATTAAGAAATAAAAATAAAATGATCTCTAAAGGGGAATCTAAATTATGTACCGGGTGAGAGTATGTGTATGTATGGGCGAGTGGCAATTATGTAATTAATGGCACTGGTTAGCGTTAAGAGAATTTAGTGTAAAATAATGTTTTGAATAACACCAAGTTTATTTTAAAAAACAAGGAGAGTTGAATCATTTAATTTGAATAAACCATATCTGTTCTCCAAAATACGCTCAAAGAACTCTGGACCTAGTAAGTATTCGATTACGAAGTTGGCAACAATTAAAAGATGGCGTCCGAAAACAGACATAGGCCACAACAGCTTTGTTGGTAAACAAAATAAAATGAAAATGTGTACGCTAATAAAGACGTTGTCTAGTCCTATTATTGTTATTTCTGATCTGACGATGAACTGTAAAGCTTGAAAGCTCTAATCAGAATAATTTTTCTACCCAACAGTGTTAATTCTGTTTGAAAAAATAGGGTAATTGGGATTTTCTGCTAATCGAAAATGATGTAATATAAAAGTTCATTCAGTAATAAATGTACTGTACTTTGTTCAAAGTAGTGAGCACGTTCTGCAGCTCAGGAAGCATATTAGTGTTGTTGCATGTCCCATAGTTGTCTCTCACATGTCTAAACAGGTTTTATGATTGTTTTGTATATAAAGAGTGGCCCACATAGAGTTGACTGTCTGGCAGCCATTATGGTTTTAGTCATGTGATAGCTCATTTTGGTGAATGTAGCAAACTATACACACAGGAGAAGTGCCACTACATGTAAGAAGTTTATAGCAAATCATTTCAAACAGGTTTATCTGTCTTCATTTCAGATAATATAATGAGCTCCCACTGATTTTGTGAAGTCCATAACTTGTGTGTTGTCTAGGCGCTTCATTCCTCAAATTAGTTGTACCGACTACTGCCCATTTCCCTGCTGCTTAACAATGGACTGACAATAGTGATTATAACCACTAACACAACTTTCTTAACTAAAAATTCCATATTTTTTGTTCATAAATGTAACAAGTGTATAGTAAGCACACAATACAGGCTAAAAATTCTAAACATCTAATTTGTGTTAAAATATTCTTCAGTCTGACCATGGCCAGATTTTAATAATTTCTGATTCCATTCTAGGGTGCTGTGTTACAAATTTGTATTCCAAAATATTGAAATTTCTAAAGCTCGCCACTACATTCAGATTTTAGTTAATATTCCCTTTGATATCCCACATACCATATGCCCAATAATCCCTTTGAATTTTTGCAATTTTATCAGAATTTTCCCTCACTTTTGGCCCCTGGCATCCCAAAATTTTAAGATTTTTAAAAATGAAGCTAAATTCATAAAGATCTCTTTAATTCAATATTCCAATGGACTTTTGTGATTTTTTCCAAATTTTCACCCTCACACATTTTTGCCACTCTACCACCTACATTTTTCAGGGTCAGTGTCAAAAACAATAGGGTTCTGTAGGGTAGAGTTACAGACACACAGGCGAAGGTTTACGAAAATCATTTGATGCATTGAAAAGTAATCGTGAGATATACCTCAACAGACAGAAAGACAAATACTAAAAAAAGGTTGAGTAAAAACAAAATTTCATTCGTTCATTCAATTATTGATGTATTCACAAGGTATTCATATTAAGTGTTGATAACAATCATCAACCTACCCATTACTCACAAGGAACAAAAGTGTAGAAGACATCATTCAAGTGTTTCACTGGTATAGGAAATTCAATGTTATTGTATAAACTAATAACTGAAATTGAATCACCAACCCCAATCAATTATCACTCACCTTATTGGGCGAAGCACCAATGCAAGACATCTCAGGTGTCTCAATGTTTTAACCTTTTTCCTGCCAACATGTGTGAGCTGTTATACTTTGTCTGTGCGCCACATTTTCAGCAGCAGTGTGTATATACGCGCGGAGCACTCTACCGTTTACAAAACGGGCCGCAATAACAATTATACATGTCATTTACTGCAAAGATTACACACTCTCAAAACACTCAACTGTCAATTAGCAAATGTAGATAAAAAATAAACTCGCCACAACAACAATTACATTTCTTGCTAACAGCAAAGATTACACAACCTGAGCAACACTCAACTGTTGTAACGGGACAAACAGGGCCTGTTGTCATAATTATGGGGTTTGAGGATGTTACATAATATTTTTTATTGTATTCATATATATAAAGAATGGTTAGGTCCATTTTCCCTATGTCTGCACAAACAACGCAGTTTCATCGATACGATTTACTTCAAGGCCGAAGGCGTACATGTGAAGGAGAATATATACAATGGCGATTCTGATCGACACTAACAAAATGATATTACAAATATTGACACACGTCATGACAATGACGAGGAACAATGCCGTCAGCTGATGCGGACGAATCGTGGATCACAATTGATCCCCTCCACCTGTCGACAATTTGACATAATATCTGCCCACTCTGAAGATTCTTGTCATGGCGACAACACGTATATTTCTTTCTGGTAAAATTTAACCAGCAAAAGTGTAACAAAATTTAAAAAATATAGCATCAGTTAACAGTGAACAGTACCAGTTTCTAAATATGTAAATTCAGTGAGGCGACAGACCAAACAGACAGTACAAATAACACCGAAGTACGCCAGCCAACGGCCGGAACATGGAAAACGTCTAAGCTACACAACTGCAACTACTTTCAGGAAAGTCACCAATATTATCATTCTTATTTTCAAAATTAG
Organism: Magicicada septendecula; assembly: GCA_034769895.1. NCBI lineage: Eukaryota > Metazoa > Arthropoda > Insecta > Hemiptera > Cicadidae > Magicicada > Magicicada septendecula. Next base: position 20,110,897 of record CM068367.1, on the reverse strand, counting down.
AGCTCTAATAAGATATTAAACGTGAAAATTTTATTCTTTGTAACATCAGTATATGAGGGAGAGAGTGTGAGCAAATGTCGGCCAACAACAACTAGACATTGGTTTATGGATAAAAAGGGGTATTCATATTTAATAAATGTATGAAATATTGCAATTGCTATATAAAATGATTATCTTCCGATGGTCATATTAAAGTATAAGATGGGGAAGATGATCACGATAACTAATAAGTAAGAGCAGAACTGCAGAGCCACCATTTTGTATTACGATCCCAATGTAATTTAACCCTTTCTTTGTTTTGTAACTGAGTAACTATAACGATCACTAAAAGTGTGCTGTATTTAAACCTATGTGTGAGAGACGTTATTTCTATAACCCATGCTGCTTCTACCTCTCGTTTAACGATACTTTGGCACCCTTTGGTATAATTAATAGATTCAGTGTAAACGATTTGAGCACGTGGCATCCGGAAGCATGGTATTTCACCCGATAGATATGCAAATTAACTACATAACTATGGTAAGTAGTGATAGTTATAAATACTTAATTACTGCATCAGTGACACTGTCAATTGCTAATGTAACTAAAAGGAACTCGCCACAACAACAAATATACATATCATTTAATAGCAGCATTTACAAAAACTCATCTGTGAATTATCTCAACTTCTACATGACACCAGACACACTGAATGAACTGTCTTTGTTTCAACAGCTGACTCATAACTACAGACAATTCGTTGACCTTGTACGCACAATGCTTGTTCCATGTGTCACCGCCATAGGCATACTAAACCGTTCTGAGAACATTACCAATTTAAAACGACGTGCAACTTACCAAATCGGATCACCATACGGACATAAAACTTTCATGTGTATACCCCACCCAGAGCACCGGAAAGGCTAAGACTGAATCTAATTTTCAACTATAAATGTTCAACTTCAAAAATATTTTGTTAATAAAGTGACAGCCTTCAATGGAAGACTGATCTACCATGAATCTTACCTACATGTAGATGGAAGATTGATTGTATATTAAAAAAAAAACTTTACCTCTTGTGTATTCTTTTCTTTTTCCACGTCTTCTAAAACAATTTCATCTTTTATACTTGTAGTGATGTCCTGAAAATGCTGTAACAAAATAAATATAAATATAAATAAAATATCTACCATAAAACAAAATATAAATTATTTTCCCCAATGAAATTCACCATTTACGGCTGTTTTAACAAACTAAACATTACTGCAACTGTTTAAATTGGTCACACACACACAAACATTTCAAACACTTTTTGCTAGTCTATTTCTTGATGCATATATAATTTATTTAATATTTATAATTTCTTTGCCTTAAGATGTTACGGCCTATTTATAAATATTCAAACACAAAACTAAACAAACTAATGCACAAATTAATACAAAACATGACACAATTTGAAACCACTCAACATCAAAAATACTCAAAAAGTTAATATATACACAACAATCACACACAATAATATCAGTATAAAATACCAAAAACCAACAGGAAAGCATAACAACAATCAACCAAAACACAAGTACTCCACAAGATACAAAATTAGGAAGGCTGAGGATGGGAACAATAAGATTCCCCCGAAAACATGTTCCAAATACAGGAAAATACATATTGAGATAAAGAAATTAAAAATATTCAATAAATTTCTCAAGGTACGGTAGAGAATTTTGGTCAGATGTCTGAGTCTGAACAGTGCTATGAAGAAGAATGGAGTTAACACTTGTGAATCTACCTGCTGTAATGGGACTTCTATAGGGCAGTTGTAGAATTAAGGAGTCAAATTGTTTAATGTAAATTATATAATAAATAACAGTCATAGCAACCATGACGGTACATTTATAAGGTACCTTATACATTTATAAGGCATTTATAAATGTGCAAGGTACATTTTGACCTTAAGCAAGGAAGATGGTATGCACACATGCTGTAAACTCGATTAAAAAAATATATATTCAAAGGCAGTCACAACAAGGTTCTGCATAGAAATGCTATCAACACAATAAAATAAGCGAGTTGCCTGTCAGCTGACTCATGGTAAACATGTGGCCCATTCTGCACTGTTGTTGCCACTATGGTTATGTAATGTTGTGAAGTAAGGAGAAACCACGGATAAGTACACTAGTGCAAAGGTAAAAAACAAACAACTAACAACATGTGTGAGTTATAAAGCCTTAACTTGGAAACAATCTGTACCAGGGATGTGTTAAAATATGAAATAAACTGTTAGCATAGGAAAAGCACCATTTACTGACATGCTTGATACACCATCATTACCTTCACAACACTGCATAAGCAAGGTGCTGCCTGTTCCATCTTAAAAATCCTCCAGCCATCTCTTCCTGGGTCTACCCACACACCTGTGTCCTATAGGTTTGAATTTCCAGACTTGTTTGGTCAGTCTGGAATCTGTCATTCTTTCTAAGTGTTCTTTCCACTGTTGTTTGTAATCTTTTAATTTTTCATTCAAGTTAAAAATTTTTAACTCTTCTCTTATGGCCTTATTTCTTATAAGGTCAAGTTTAGAACACCTTTTAACTACTCTTGAGAATGCCATTTCCGAGGTCTGTATTTTACTGTCTTTTTTCGTTATTGCCCATAATTCACACCCATAGTGTGTGTCCCTTTACATAGTACAGGGACTCCCATAACTTTGCAAAACTTTAATTTTGCATCTCGATCTACCTTGTTTCTACAAATACGTTGATTTTTCCGCAGATTGTTTGGAACTTACCCAACTTGTTGAGCACTTGTTACGGTGCAGTGGAGGAGGACGTGATCAAGTGATCTGCTATATGGTCATTTGTATTCGAGAAATGGAGCAGAGTGAACAGTATTTCTTAGCTCGGTTCCACACTTACTACAGCTTTCAATATCGTGTGAACATGAAGTTTTACATTTGTTTTTCTATAAGGTAAGACCTAGTGATTTTCTATTTATTCATTCTACAGCGGTTTCATTTGTAACTCTTTAATTCCGTACACTGACATGTTATAGATTCACTGCTGATGTTAAAACGATCTAACAACTCTATAAGTACTTTATGCATGTGTGTGTGTGTATTTTATTGCATTATGTAATGGATAACTGTGTATATTTATTGTATCATTTTTGATGGTGTAATTATACTTATACACATGATGTAATGGGACAAAATGGGGTATTTTATTTTATTTTATTTATTTCATTTCAATTGTAATCCCACGCAGAAAACGGTTTCAGTCAGACAAAGAACAACATGGTAATTTTGCAAGCGGGCGTGGCAAGACACATTACCATTCCGGGAATTTTAGTGGTTACGCACTCAAGCGCGCAACTTGAGCAAGCGCGCGGACAGGATGCTAAGCAGCCTCAACTGATGCTAACAAAGATGTCAAAACTGTAAAGTTTCTATCAGCACGTGTTCGATTGCTGGCGGAAATCTGACAAAAACCATGCCTACCAGATTCACATGACGAATGCCAGTGCAATATCGTCACCGCAGAACACACATTAACAACACATGTTCCCTGTAAGTGGACGAACATTTTGTCACCAGCAGGCATTGTAATTTCCGTCTTGTCCAACTTTTGGAGTGGGGCATTTTGTTAGCGCCCTAGGCAGTCACCCATCAACGCCAGGCAAACCACAACACGTGGCTCATAAGTAAATTTTTTAATTATTAATAGAAAAGAATATAAGTGGTGAAACGGTGTCTCAAAATGAACAGTGAGTGCAGTATTTAAATCAGAATCAAAAAATGTGATAAATTAAAACTTTTGGACCTACAAACTAGCGCAGCACGTGGTGATGAGAGGGACGCCGAAAGTTAAGTAGAAGACAACCATTTCCCAATTTGATTAGTCTACATTAAAAGAGTGCTCAAAATAAATTTTGGTCAATTTAAATATGAATGAATGTTGTGTGTGAGCAATTGCTAGGTTGCTTTCATAAATTTTAAGATCCTATATTAAGACCTGAATTAGTATAAGGGCGTTATGAATATTAAAATAATCTAAATTCTTGTCTGTATTCTGTTGAAAAGAAAGAAAAATAAAAGTAACAAAAATGATGTTTTAGACAAAATGAACAGTGAGTAAATTTAAAAGAAAATCAAATCTAATGTCGAGATGGAATAATAAACAAACTTAATTTATATAGTCAAAGAGCGTTGTTATTATGTAACGAAACCATTAGCTCCTTTTACAGATTGCGAGTTCGCATAAAAGGATCCTGGACCCGTTCAATGGTAAGAATTACGGTTAAGAATTTATTCTGTGTCTTTTATTAGTTGGTATTAACATGTAATTACACAGATGGCGCCCCAGTAATTCATAATAATGTAATAAATTGACTTTTAAATATAATTAATTTTATAATAAATAATAAATACAATAATAAAAAAAAGTAATTACACAATGATTGATGTCGTTTGTATTTCACACATACTGTTTCGCACTGTGAGCGAGGAGAATGATTGTTTTCATTAGGTTACAACAATACACAAAATCTAGGTGCACACATAAACATCAAGGTGCTTTTTGCAAAGGCTACCCGACCCACACATTTTATCTCTACCCAGACAGACAACGCGCCCATATACACATTTCTTTTTCCTCAACACTCATTAATCATTTGTGTGAAGGTTAACCTTACTTTTGAACACTAAAAAAACCTCCGACAACAAAGACAAGAAGAGCAGTCAAGACACAGTGTTTTACTTAACACACACACACACATATACGCGTGTGCATGCATGAACGTTAACCTTATTTATGAACATAGAAAAAACAAGAAAAGAAGAAGAAACCAGGAACTGGCCACTTTAATTTCTTTCATACACACGTATACATTAAGTTACACAATTTTATGCCTCACATGACATCGCCCTATTTATTAAAATTTGCATATTCTATTTAAAGTTGCATTTAAATTATAAAATTTACAATTGCAATTAAATAATTAATTAGACATCAATTATTTATTATAATTATAAAATTCATTTCAAATTTATTATTAATATTCAGATTATATTATTATGTCATTATTCATTTTTCATTACTTCTCTACTCTGAATTTTCTACCTACCTAACTACCCAACCTTTCATCTTCTAATCATTGTTTAATCTGGATGCCTCCTGTACTTACTATGTTTTTACTTATTATAATCTTACTCACCTTCTTCTAACTGACAGCCAAATTTACCTATCACGACACCAATATCTCAATTATAAACACCTTTACTAATTTCATTTAAATCCTATAGCACCGCGCATCTTTGTACAGAGATGGGTGTTCCCTAACTGGCTATATACACTCATAATATTTTGCCCTTCCAAAATTCGGCAAACACTCCCTAAAACTACGCTATTACCTGCCACAATGCTATACGTTGGCTACTCCTTATCACCTCACCCCCACTACAAAATATCATCAACAACAAATATATGTTTATACCAATTTCTTTACTCACCTCTACAAATAATCACTAACTACTGTGTCCCTAAATATCTAATACTTTCTTTGTATTATTTTCTTTAAAAATTCTTAACCTCCCATCAACTTTAATTAAACTCACCTGCATTTATCTATACCCCGGCTCTATCCCTGTTTAAACATTCTACCTTACTGTAATCATTGACAATTGTCTTATAAAATTCATCTCTCACCTACTCATAACAGTACATCTTACACATATATATATTCTTATTTAATCATTTATTTAATTATTCATTAGGAATTACCTTCTTTACAATTAAATAATAATTTACTTCATTAAAAACTTTCTATTACAGTTAACAATTTACTTCTGTTACAAATTAGTACAACTTTCTTTTGTACTATTTTAATTCAGTAATTGACCTTTAAATATTATTCATTTGTTTAAACTTGTTTAATTAAACAAAACATGTTAATTATTAAAATACATAATAACTGGTGTACACAAAATATACCTGTAATACAACATCAAAAATACATAAATACATTGATATATAAATACATTTAATACAATGAAAAATATACACTCCAACTCATTATTTTATTATTTGTCAAACTCAGTCCATAGCAGTCCAATTCAATACCACTTTCACATATATTTAATGTTCATAGCACAATTAAAACAGTCTATCCTCCATCGTTGAATAACATTCTTATCTTAAGTCTATTTAATTTATTGTCTAATGAATAAATTTTATGATTAGAAACATTATATTCATATTCATATATCAAACAATTATCAAACAAATATATCAAGTCTCGATCTAGTAGGGTTCTGTCTATCTCAGTAATATCATATGTAATAATTTGGTTATTCATCTTGTAATTATCATCATAATTTTCTACCACAGGTAAGTACTTAATACCATTATTCTCATCATTTATTGTTATTTCAATATCATTGTTACTATAAGGTAAGTATTCATTATGTTCATCCACCGTATCTATGCCTAACCTATCTACCAATTCTCTGTACTTTCTATTTACTTTAAAAATTTCTATTACTTTCTTTCTCTCACAATACCTCTCTACACTTTCTCTCTTAATATATTTCTCTCCATAACACCAATTTACACTCTCTCTCTCCAAATATGCAGGGGTCCCTAATTCACAATTACTGCACCACTTATGAGGTACACAAAAACATCAAGAAACTTTATTTGTAGACCTATCGTCTCCCAAATATAAATTGAAGGAACTCTTGTCCTTATAAAAAATATGTGAAGACTTTTCTTCACCCCCTAACACAACATCAAAAGAAAATTCTACCCCCTGCACCCCTTGTACAAAAATACTTTCTCCAAACTCTCTCTCTGACTCAATACACTCAAACACTTCATTATCACTCATAAACACTTCATTATCATTTTCTAATATTATATTCTTACTACCTGTAAATTCATTATTCACATTATCATTGTTGTTTACTTTATTAGTCAGTACTTCATTTTTCGTACTGTTTTCACTACTATTCGACTTCTGTTTTTCTAATTGAATCAAACTCTCATCCAATTTTTTAATGACCTTGTCACACAGCTTAATGAGATTATCATTACCGTTTTTAATTTCATTCTTTAGTTCATTGAACTTGATATCAAAACTATCAAATTTGTCATTCAATTTTGTAAATTTGATATTAGAATCGCTTTTTTGCTCATCTAATTTGTCATTTAGATTAGTGAATTTTTCATCAAATTTTACACTCCGTTCATCAAATTTGTTTAATAACAGCTGCATCAAAGCAGCGGTACTATCTGATTTACTTTCTGACATAGTTGAAATGGATGTATTGACTTTCGTTGTCTCTACAGACACAACAGATACGGGCGTACTTGCCTCGTCAGTTTGACTAGTTTGAGTTGGTTGAATATCCATCTCACCAGTCAAATTTTTCATCAGCTGTACTGATTTCTATTGTAATATTATCATTGGTACTCATATTTACTATTTTATGTTACTAAAAACATATATGTTTATAACCTAAAAAATTTAACCTTACCTTGTGCACGTGTTACGTACTTTAGCACTATTACCCAGGTAGCTATTTCACATTCAGGTAAGTATACTCCACATAAAATTATGTTTTATGTCGAGTCCCTGGGCGGCATGCGCCATTTGTAACTTATGGCTTTTTATCGTTTTATTAGTTACCATAAAAATTGTGTATTTGTATGTACTAGTAAATGAATATCACTTTTGACATCGGGCGCCATGTTGTAATATTGGACAACATCACACACATTTACTTTTCGGGCCAGGATTCGGGCAACACGAACCCGATTTGTGAAACATACTACCTGAAATAATTGTACTCGAGATAACATACATAAGTTACTTTTATTTTTAAACTTGAATCTCAATACATATTGAAAAAATGACTCGACCCCATATATTACGCCACTGACGTTTGCAAAACAATTTTACCCTCCAAAATACACATATGATACATAACTTATGCAATTATGTTACATTATATAATAGATTATTTAATATATTTCAAATGATATATTTAATATATAAAAGATTATTGAACATATTTTAATACTTTGCACAACCCAGCACTTACAGAAATTAAAACACTCTCTCTCACACCCCGGTACAATTGCTTTCTTTAATGAGCTCATTTTTTGAAATTTTAAAGACTTAGTTTCATTTTTAAAAGTGTGTGACTTTCGTCTTGGTCATTATTTTAAATTATGTGAAAAGTAGAAAAGATGTTGGAACGTTCTCACCAAATTGTTGGATAAGCCTCACCGCACTGCTAGGGTCGTATTCTTCGTGCACAATCTGTATTTTTTACTTCGTTCTAATAGCCCACACCGTCGTGTCTGCCAACGAAAACGCCTCGGACAGATTCTATACGCACTACGTGATTAACGATCCATCGGCCGGTGACGCCTATCCAAGTACTTTACCGCCCCAACATTTTAGATGTTTTATTCAGTTAATAAACCACTTTTAGTGGTGAAAAATTAATCTTCACACTTGGTGAACGGTTTTGCCGGCCGGCTGCGTCCACGCGTTTTGATGAAATGACACAGATCCTTTGTCCCATATTTCTTAGGTGGTGCGCAAACTACGTCACCAGGCTATTGTTTGTCTGTTTACAGCATCGCCTTGTTTATGGAAACACATTCCTTGTCGCTGGCGTCATCGGGGGTTGGCACTTTATCTCAATATATGACATACGGTTTTTTGCTGGGCTTCACGTTTTTTGCTATGAAACAGTTAGAATCCTGGCAAATATTTATATAGTTCACTCACTGTAGATTTACAAAGATTATTAAAGGTTTATTTAATTTTGACCAAATCATAAAAAAAAAGGAATACAATATTTATGGTTTTTTACACCATGTTTTGTTAATTCAAGATTGTACCAGGATTGTACCATCACAATTGGTTTGTGGAACGTACTTTTATTACCATCAGTAAATTTGCAATAACGACTGACAAAAAGATATTAAGCTAAAATATATAAGTAAATAAGAATGAAACACTGAATATTAAATATCGTTGTAAGAGTAATGTGTAGACGCCATCTTGTTTTGTAGGAAATAACGTTATTGTAATCTGTATTAAAAATATGCAAAATTGGCTCGAGTAAAAGTAATGTTCATGTCTAAAAACGCTAATAGTTTTTATTTCACACTCCACTGTTTCCGCAATCTCGCCTATAACGAACCTGGACCCAATAAATAAAGTAATAAGAACAAGTGAACCATGAGTACCGGAGCAGTATACCATAATTATGTGGTAAGTACGATAATTATGTACTTGGTAAAAAATAAATAATAAGTCACGGTATGAGTAACTCTACAAATGGCGCCCGAACTGGGACATTATATAAAATTATTTTATATAAAATAGGGCAGATTCGGAAACAGCGGGAGTGGTGAAACCATTTGTAACATAACACGTGAGAGGTTATAGAGATGAGTAGGTTATGTTGACAAAGTAAAGACGTATAAGCGACAATTACAGTTCAATCGTTATTTTAGTATTAGATCAAATTTCCACTAGAGTGGCAGAAAATAACGAGAGTATAGAAATGAACGACACCGAAACAGAATCTATGATATTGAACGAAATAAGTGCCAATTCGACACCTATGGCAATTAGCAATAAAGTGTCATTGGCAGACTTGTTTCAATTAATGAAAACACAAAATAATCAATTAAGAGACAGATTGATGAAAAATTTAACCAGCAGAATGTTAAATTTGATGAAAAATTTAACCAGCAGAATGTTAAATTTGATGAAAAATTTAACCAGCAGAATGTTAAATTTAATGTAAAGTTTGACAGTTCTGATGCCAAATTAAATGAACTAAAGAAATGGAGTAATTTGCAAAATGTAAAATTAAACCAATTCGATGAGAAATTTGAAGAAATAATTAATGAAATTAAGAAACAAAATTGTAATACTGACAAAAGATTAAATGAGATACATACACGGTTAGAAGAGATAGAGTTAAAAAATAAGAGGGGAGTAGACAAATTAGATATAAACAAAGACAAGGTAAGTGGGGGAGAAAATTATGACGAAATAAATAAAAGTATGATATTAGAAATGATTATGTAAACAGGGGTAGTAACAATGAGATTTTATGGGGAATAGAATATGATAATGATGGAATGATAGTGTGTGTTGAAGGGTTAAAGAGAGTGTGTAAAGAAAGTATAATTGTAAGGGGATTGCAGGGGGTAAAATTTTCCCTTAATGATGGAGTAGGGGGTGAAGCCCATGTATTGAGGAAGGACGAGAGTGCCTTCGATGTATATTTGGGAGACGATAGGTCTACAAATAAAGTTGTCCCTGGTTTTTTTAGTGCACTTCACAGGTGGTGCAGTAATTGTGAATTAGTGTCCCCTGCAAACGTGGAAAGAGAGAATGTAGCTTGGTGTGATAGAGAGAGATATATTGAGAGAGAGAGAAGTGTTGTTGGGAGAGTTATTATAAGAGAAAGAGAGAAATAGAGATTTTTAAAATGAGTAGAAACTATGAAGAATTTATGGAAAAGTTAGGAGGAGAGATGATGTATAATAAAAGTAAATACTTGCCTTGTAATGAAACTGAAATAGTAGGAGATAAGGGAAATAATGACTTTATAAATTACCTAATTATGACTAATTATACAGGAGGTGATAGGACAATGACCAATCATGACAGGTTAAATGAGTTTGCGGAAAACGATAAAAATTTGAATGGTATATGCATTTATGATGTTAATATAAGAGATTCAATAATAAGCAATGTATATATATATAAGATAAGACTATTGTTTGACGATGGAGGGTAGATATTTTATTGTGTTTATGAACATTTAAATATGTGATAGTGTTTTTCACGATGGACTGCTTTCTGACTGATTTATGGTAAACGGTTAAATGATAATTTTGGATTGTATATTTTTTGTGTGTTGATGTCAATGTATTTGTGTATTTTTTGTGTAAACCATGTACTGTAGAAAAGTTTGATAATGATTTTAAATGATATTATGAGATTTAGATTCAAATGGTTAATAAATGATTAAACATATAATATATTGGGATGTTGAGATGTATTGTTATTAGTAGTGAGGGATGAATTTTCTAGTGGTATATTAAGGTGAAATGTTGTAAAAGAGTTTGGGGAATAATGATAAATAAGGGCATTTGAGTTAGTTAAATAGAGTTATTGGGAGTTAGAGAGAATAATAAGAGGTGAAAGACAGATAATACATGAAGAGGTGTTAGATATTTTAGGGACACAGTAGTTAGTGATTATATGTAGAGGTGAGTAATGTGAATGGTAATTATATTTGTTGATGATGATATTCTGTAGTAAGGATCCGGTGTAAGGAGTGATCAGCATGCGACGTGGCAAGAGACCAGCGTGCAGCGTTGTGGCAGGTGGAGCAGTTTGGGTTAGAGTGTTTGCCGATATTTGGTGGAGGGCAAATGGTTAGGGATGGATATGGCCAGGTAGGGAACACACATCCTAGTACAAAAAATGAGTGGTGACAGAGGATTTAAATGGGATTAGTGAAGGGGGTTATTATAGAGATATTGGTGTCATAATATGTTAATGGGTGTTAGTAGCGGTTGTTAGTAGTAAAAGAGAGGTGAGTAAGGTTAGATTGACAAATGCCAAAATAAGATAGAGAATAGTAAATAACAGAGAGTCACCCAAACTAGACAAGGATTGATGAAAAGGTTAGAGAAAAAGAAAATTCATGGTAGGAAGGTAATGTAACTGGAAGGGTAATGATAAATTCGAAAATTTTTTTTATAGAATCTAAGGATATAACAAATGTTAAATAATAAAAGTTGGAAAGAGTTGATAATAGTAATGTCTTATACAGTTTTGCTACCAGTTATTTAAATGTAAATTGTTTAATGTAAATGTCACAATGTTAATGTTTAATGTACAATGTTTTATTTATGTTGACGGTACAATAGTGTGTGTGGTTAGGAGGTCGCTACAGGGGTAACGACGTTAGCAAATGTTAAAAGATAGTAGATCGTAAATGTTAAAAGGATAAAGTTAGAAATGGTTTTGAACAAAATATAGTCTGATGCTGTTGCAAAATATAAGATGATTATAAAGTTGAGTAATAAAATTTGAATAATGAACTTGCTTGCCATAGTAGTTATAGGTTGAATTTTATAGAGATAAATAGGTGATGGTGTTTTGGGAATTTTGAAGGAGTTGTTTACGTGTTATGTTATCTATAGGAACATATATTTTTCTCTTATAATGAAGAGATTGAGTTTAGTGTTGATTAAAGATCAGTCTATTTTGAATTCTTGTTGTTGTTGTTGTTGTTTTGGAGAAATTAATTGAACAAACCAATGTCTTAGACACAAACCAATGCATCTAAAGGGAAACATATCAGTTGTAGATATGGAAGTATGTTAGACCACTATTTTAAAAATTTTGTATTCGATGTTTCAGAGTTTGGTGATGTTGTGACCGCGATCCTGAACTAGCCAGAGCGTCAGAACAGAAGCGTTAAGTGCCTCATGGCCTTATGGTTTTGGGATCTCTCCTGAGAAGTCCAGTAAGGTCAGACAGGTACGATCAGCATCATTGGACCAAGGGTAAGTGATTAAATTTTTTTATATATAAACACTACAGGGGGTTGTGGCAACATATCTGGGCTGATCCTTTTAGAAACGTGTGAATGAGTCAATGAAAGTTTTTATGTTTCGACATAAAACCTTTCATTGAGGGGGTTTTGTAACGAGACAAACAGAGCCTGTTGTATAGTTATGGGGTTTGAGGATGTTACATAATATTTTTATTGTATTCATATATATAGAATGGTTAGGTCCATTTTCCCTATGTCTGCACAAACAACGCAGTTTCATCAATACAATTTAATTCAAGGCCGAAGGTGTACGTGTGAAGGAAAACGTATACAATGGCGATTCTGATCAACACAAACAAAATGATATGACAAATATTGACACCCGTCATAACGATGACGAAGAACAATGCCGTCAGCTGCTGCAGACAAAGAGTTGATCACAATTGATCCCCTCCACCTGTCGATAATACGACACAATGTCTGCCCACTCTGAAGACATCAGCCCAAGCGGCAACAAGTTGTACTATTCTGCTGGCCGTCATGGCCATTAAAAGTGTAAAAATCAGCTAAAATGTGAATAATTCAATATTAGTCAACAATACAGTACTTTCAAATCAGTTAATTACAAGTGGAAGATGTAAATTCTAAATTCAGTGCTTAAAAGGAGAACAGAACAGTTGAACCGTGAAACCTCAGCCCAAAATTATTAACAGCAGAAGTAAACCGGACTACAAGAACTTCGAATCTACAAGCAGGAAAGTTAAAATCAAAAATTTATCCAACCTTTTAATATATACGAGCTCAGAAATAGAAACGAAATAATATGTAATGTGTGTGCGTGCGTGAACGCATGGTAGAGTGAAAGGCCAGCCTAGAAGGTAGACAATGGTTTGTGGAACGTACTTTTATTACCATCAGTAAATTTGCAATAACGACTGACAAAAAGATATTAAGCCAAAATAAATAAGTAAATAAGAATGAAACACTGAATATTAAATATCATTGTAAGAGTAATTTGTAGACGCCTTCTTGTTTTGTAGGAAATAACGTCATTGTAATCTGTATTAAAAATATGCAAAATTGGCTTGAGTAAAAGTAATGTTCATGTCTAAAAACGCTAATAGAGTTTTTATTTTACACTCCACTGTTTCCGCAATCTCGCCTATAATGAACCTGGACCCAATAAATAAAGTAATAAGAGCAAGTGCACCATGAGTACCGGAGCAGTATACCATAATTATGTGGCAAGTACGATAATTATGTACTTGGTAAAAAATAAATAATAAGTCATGGTATGAGTAACTCTACAATCTGCCACGTGGTAGTCCAGTGGTTGCACATTACGTTGAAAGTTACTTTTTTATGAAAAACACCAAAATAAATGTTCCACAACTTTTACACCATAACCACGTCAGCTAAATTAGTATTTCAAAAGTTGTTCACTGTTCCATTACATTCTTTTATACACTTTTGTAGGCCTACCGGAATTGCCTGCAGGCACTGAAAGAATACATGAGTCCCGTATGGTGTACAACTGGAGACTGGGGTTGTTATTTAAAAGTTTTTACTGCTTCATTAATTTCTAATACACTTGGGTACGCCCCCCTCTGCACTTCCACATTACGAACCAGCTACGCTATTTTACATTAATACAATAACTTGTTACATAATTTTGTTACCTCAAATGTTGTCCCATTACACGTTCCCGCCATGACATAGACACACTGGTGGTAATGGCAACACTAAATTTTCCCTCACACATCCTTCTTTACCCTATTTCCCTTCTAGAGGGAATTTTCTCCTCCCTTTTCACATGTTGGCCACACCGGCTACTGCCATTCAACACACCAATCATGACTGATCCTACTACATGATGACGTGACATATATTAAACATGGCCGACCAATCACTACAATTTAAACATTTTACTTGCCTCCAGAAACGGTTAAGACTATAAAATAGGTTAATTACCTTCTGTCAACGTTTCTCAGAATCCTATACGGGATTACTCGAGTTTTGACACCAATGGTGTCATCATCAGATCCAATATGATTAAGGTTAAAACATTAATCGATGTATATTCATCTCATCAAATATTAAAATCTTGGATTTCGTTATCCATGACGTGTCCGTTACTTAACTAAATATCACTATAATATTGACGACTCGGAACACTAAGTTTTTTATAAGTAAAAACGTAAAGTTTTACCTTACAGCCTCCGGCTTTCACCTATAGAAGGCTTCATCAGAGGCTGTCGTTAGTAGCGCTGCTCGTCTTGTTGTTGGCGACGAGATAGTGTTTCGAAAGATTGAAGCTGTGTGTGTGTGGTGAGATGTGTTCGAATAATGCGTGTGATTTGAATTGTGTCTGTTCGTTTAGGATGTCGTTTTTATTTGTTTTTGTGTGTTTGTATATTTCTAATTGTTCTAGAGTGTCTAGTTTTCGGCCTTTTGTGTGTACGTATAGTATGTTCATGTTATTGTCGATGTTTTTATATGTGTAGTTTGCTTCAATGAGGTGGTTTGCGAAGGTAGATTCTGTAGTGGTGTGGAGTGCTTTTGTGTGTTCAATGTATCTCTGTTTGAAGCTACGTCCTGTCTGGCCTATGTAGAATTTACTGCAATTTGAACAATTTAGTTTATATACACCGGGTAGATTGAATTTGTTTTGTGCTTTGGGCATGCGTTTTGATAGTGTGTGTTCTGTTTTGTTAGTAGTTTTGTAAGCGATTCTGTATCCTGCTTTTTTGAATTTGTGGGCAATTTTTTCTGTTTGTTTGTTGATGTATGTTAGTGTTATGAATTTGTTGTTTTCTGTCTTTGTCTGTTGTTTGTTTTGTGTTTTGTGTAGGAGTTTACTGACTATTGTTCTGTCATAACCGTTAGATTCTGCTAGATATTTTATCATGTTTAGTTCGTCTTTGTAGTCTATTTAGTTCTATCTAGCTGTAAGGTAAAACTTTACGTTTTTACTTATAAAAAACTTAGTGTTCCGAGTCGTCAATATTATAGTGATATTTAAATATTAAAAATTAAAAAACAACACATACATTGTACAAAATAACACATATTAAAACAAAATAACAACGAAATAAAAGCAACACGTGGCCGTAACGAACCTGCACAGGAACGCTCCCACGGTAAACGTAAAACTAATCAATGCCGGCTTGACCTTCGTGCAATTTTATCGATCTGATATAGCCGATTTCTCGTTCTATATGGTCGATTCTATTAAATAAAATATTATTTGTATGTATTGCTTTTTCGTTTAGGACACGATTGTGATCCTCCTTTATAGCTTTATATATCTCAAACTTTTTGAGGGTGTCTAGCCTTAGTGACTTTTTACATTTATGTAGGATATCTAAATTATCACCAATACACTTTATGTTATGGTCATGTAAGCTTAAATGTTCTGCAAATGTAGATCTTCTTACATTTGACTTGGAGCTTGGGATATGTTCTATATAGCGTAATTTGAAGGAACGTAGTTTGTCCTATGTAGAACTGTGTGCAATCAGAACAATTAAGTCTATATACACCAGTACCGTCAAATATATCGGAGGGTATATTTTTGTTTGTAAATGTAAGTTTTTTCTCAAGCTTATTATTCGCCATTGAAGCCAAAGTAATATTATGCTTTTTTAATTGGTTTTTAAAAATATGATGTAGAATTTCACCATATTCTATTGCAATATATTTGTTTACTTTTTCTTTGGACACATCAATATTTATTGGTTTATTTTGTTTTTTATTAATTATTCTATCTACTATATGACTTTTGTATCCATTGGCTATCGCTATGTGTTTGATAATGTTTAGTTCATTTTTATAATCTTCCATAGATAGGGACAATGCCAGCAATCTATGAATCATATAATTAAAAAATGCCATTTTATGTGAAATAGGGTGATATGATGAGGCGTGAATAGCATGATCTATGATTGTTGGTTTTCTGTAAATATTATAGTTAATTTTATTATTTATTTTTGTTACAGTAAATAAATAATACCATTATTAAGAAGACACAAAATAAAAAAATTCGTAACTTATTGAAAAAACAGAACAACACACAAGAGAACAATATAATAAGTCATCAGTTTTACCCTCGTGTTGTTACTCTTACTGGAATTAAATTCAACAATGAAGAAACAACCTTTTGAACAAAGGCCTAAAATACAATTTTAAAAACAATAGTTTCAAACAATCACTCTTTAATGAAATATTGAACGCTGAAACTGCAATAAATTCCATATCTGACGAAGAAACAAAAACAGTAATAAGACATGCAATTGATAATAAAGTAAAAAAGTTATGAAACCCGAAAATATAAATAATACAAAAACTATTTACAATAACAAACAAGGGTGTTTAATGAGATAAAGGCAAAATTAATAGACCATAACGCAATCGTCACCAAAGCGGACAAAGCTCAAACTCTCGTAATTTTAACTTATAAAAATTATAAAAACAAGATACAGGACTTTATTAAAAATAATAACATTATTGAGATTCATAGCGATCCCACTCTTATATTTAATAATAACGTGAAATCAAAACTAAATAAAACCAAATACATCATAACGAACGATGAGAAAAAATACTTAAAAATGATAGATCCCAAGGCACCTAGACTTAGGGGCCTTCCAAAAATACATAAAAATAATATGCCTGTCCGTTCTTTAGTTAATTTCATGTCTGCACCTTCATATAAAATTGCCAAAAAACTCAAAAAAAAATTTTTAGACAACATATAACGATCAATAAAATTATAGCTTGAAAAACAGTTTACAACTGGTCGAACTTACAAAAACAATTACAATCGAGCCGAGACACACCCTCGCCTCATTCAACATAGTAAATTTATACACGATTGTACCTATTAATGAAACGTTAGAAATAGCAAAACGTTTATTACTCTCTAAATCCACATTAAATCATGAAACAGTCGATGAGTTAATCAATTTGACAAAAGTAATATTAGAACAAAATTATTTCACTTTCGATAACAAATATTATTTACAACGGGATGGATTGGCGATGGGATCCCCATTATCAGGCATCTTGGCGGAAATTTACTTAAATCACATTGAAACAAACGAAATATTATCAACTAAAAACAAACATTATACAAAGTCGAGCGTATACGTCCAGAACAACAACAACTTTTTGTCATACAAATGTGTCACAAGCTGCGCACATGATTACATCAGCCAAGGTATGCAACTACGCATTTTCTCCGCCTGTAAGTAACCAAGGGCGAGATATACAAAGGTTTGAACGATGCAGTTCCTCCCCACCTCAGTATTGCCGCATTGTAATTCGGCCTCAGTCAAATTATATCAGCATCGCCGGCCGGCCGTGTATAAAAAATTTTCTAAAACCAAGTCTCGGACGTCCGTTAGTACAATGTAAAACAGTGAAGTATTCATATAAAATAAATAACAGTGAAACGTAAAATGTAAACAAAGTTTTCGTGAAAGCTTTTCACATGTATTAGTGTGTTTCAGCGATGGGATGTCTGCAGGACAATAATATCTGCTAAGTGACAAATATGGTCGATACAAAACTTTTAATATTTCATTCACTAATAATAAAATGAGCTCAATTTGGGGAAAATTAAAAAAGAAATTGTACTAAGAATGCGAGCGTGAATGAGAGAATGTATAACAAATAACAAGTGCTGGGTTGTGAAATTACTATTAATTATGATATCATAAAAAATACAATTGAATATGTTATTTTGGAGGGCAAATGAAATGTTTAAGGGAATTTTTTGACTTAATTAATGTAACTGCGTCTCATGACGTAACACCTCGTGGTGTATAGCAGCTAGCTTGTTTTCGCATGGTAGAGTCACATGTTTTGTAAATAATGTTATTAAAAGGTAATGTCATTTGGTAAACATTTCTAGCAAGAGTTATTATTTCAAATAACACATTCCGCTATCTTCTAGTTCGCTTAACCGAATTCTGCCCTTAAGGTAAGTAAATCTGTTTGTATATAACAAGATGGCACCCGGAACAAAAGTTGAATAAAATTATTGATATTCTATAGTAAGTTTATGGCAGTAATAAAGATAATATAACAGTTATTGTAAATAGTTTTTGTATTATTTATATTTTCAGCTTTCATAACTTTTTTTATTTTATTATCAATTGCATGTCTTATTACTGTTTTTGTTTCTTCGTCGGATATGAATTTATTGCAGTTTCAGCGTTCAATATTTCACTAAAGAGTGATTGTTTGAAACTATTGTTTTTAAAATTGTATTTTAGGCCTTTGTTCAAAAGGTTGGTTTCTTCATTATTGAATTTAATTCCAGTAAGATTAACAACACGAGGGTAAAACTGATGACTTATTATATTGTTCTCTTGTGTGTCGTTCTGTTTTTTCAATAAGTTACAAATTTTTTTATTTTGTGTCTTTCTTTTCTTAATAATGGTATTATTTATTTACTTTAACAAAAATAAATAATAAAATTAACTATAATATTTACAGAATAATAAGCTTGAGAAAAAACTTTAATTTACAAACAAAAATATACCCTCCGATATATTTGACGGTACTGGTGTATATAGACTTAATTGTTCTGATTGCACACAGTTCTACATAGGACAAACGGGTCGTTCCTTCAAATTACGCTATAAAGAACATATCCCAAGCTCCAAGTCAAATGTAAGAAGATCTACATTTGCAGAACATTTAAGCTTACATGACCATAACATAAAGAGTATTGGTGATAATTTAGATATCCTACATAAATGTAAAAAGTCACTAAGCCTAGACACCCTCGAAAGGATCGAGATATATAAAGCTATAAAGGAGGATCACAATCGTGTCCTAAACGAAAAAGCAATACATACAAATAATATTTTATTTAATAGAATCAATCATATAGAACGAGAAATCGGCTATATCAGATCGATAAAATTGCACGAAGGTCAAACCGGCATTGATTAGTTTTACGTTTACCACGGGAGCGTTCCTGTGCAGGTTCATTACGGCCGCGTGTTGCTTTTATTTCGTTATTTTGTTTTAATATGTGTTATTTATTATTTTGTACAATGTGATTTTTTTTAATTTTTAATATTTGACGAGATGAATATACATCGATTAATGTTTTAACCTTAATCATATTGGATCTGATGATGACACCACTGGTGTCGAAACTCGAGTAATCCCATATAGGATTCTGAGAAACGTTGACAGAAGGTAATTAACCTATTTTACAATCACTACACTTCGCACCCAGTGCTGTGGTACCCCCACATGGTGCCTGTCACATGATACTCCCACCATGGCCATGTGATATCCCTACTCCAGTCACATTCTACCCCACCCATGGTCACATGGTACTCACCCTCCTGATGCCATCAAATTCAAATTTCCCGCCATGTGTTAATGGTACATGTTCTGGCTAAATCGTATGGACTGAAAGTGCATGTACAAATGACTTCCATGGGACACCAAACGGTCTCCAACAGTTTTAACCAATAAGTTTACAAATAACAACAATGCTGTTCATTATAACAATAAATGCTTGTTACTATAAACAAATGTATAACTATGTATAATACCTGATCAACAAACTGTTCGTTCTCTTCTTTGATGATTTCTTCTTTTACATGCAATTCTCCTTTTAGGACAGAATTTATAACTGGGAATACATCCTGCAAATTGAAGAATTATAAAATTTACTTTGTCTTCTCAGTGATTTATAGAGTACTATATAAAGAGGTGATCAATACTAAATATGAAATATATAGAATCACCTATCAACTTTTGCAATAAATATCCATACTCTGTACCTACATGGTATGTGTGCACGCCCGCGCTTGCACAAGTGTGCGATTTTACTTACTTAATCTCATGTAGTTTATATATATGCAACACTATGATACAGTTTGTCTATTCTGTTGAGTTTTAATTACATATCTACAAACGAATGTGATCCAAATCTCAAGTGGTACTTGACACTGAACAACCTAACAAATTAGCTATGGGCTAAATAATGTTTATGCACATTACCTGTTCAGTTTCACCCTCTTCTGCATCTGCTTCTTTCTTTACACTGACCATTAAAACATTCTACAAATAACAAGGAATTAAAATTTACTTTTATACAAATTCATTACCATTATACGAGAATGCTTTATAAGAGGCTGTAAAGGAAACCATAAAGATGTTCAAGACCGTAATAACATTTCATGGAAAAAGTATAAGAGTTAAGAGTTACTGATGGTATGGTTTCTACTCACAGAAAACAAGGTAAATTGAGAACGCTATTGAATATTATAAAAAATTATTAGGGGAAGAAGAGAATCAGGAACAAAAATAGGTAAATATTAAACCTGGTAAAGATAACTGAGAGGAATCAGTGTCAGAGCACAGGCCAGATGGAGAAACAAATTTGCTACTGTCAAATACTAAAAACTACAAAATTCCCTTATTTAAAAACTCCAGGGTCGTGTAGATGAACTCAAGATACAGAAATTAGGTTACGGTAAAATGGCGTATTAATTAACTAACACATGTTTATGGTAAACATATATTTTAATATTTTATCAAACATAACATAAATTTCTTTTTACTGTTGCGAATGTTATTAAAACAAAATTTCTGAGACAAAAAAAAATATATAATACAGGTAGCCCCCGTTATATGCGGTAGATGTGTTCCGGCAAAGTGCCGTGTAAAGCGAAACCACGTATAATGGGGACTATTTATAGACTGGCTCGATAGCGGCAAATAAATGTCATACAGCTTAGTATTGATATTGATCAAGTAGGCTTACGTTAAAAAGGATTTTAGTAATTAAAACAAACGGTTTTGTTATTGAAATTAATTTTATTTATTGACGAAATACACAACAAAATCAGTATAAACAATACAGCAAATGAAAAATTTGTATAGTATCACACATAAATTGAGTAAATTATGTTAAATAAAGGTACAGTAAGAGGTTATAAAAATAAAAAAAGTTATACAGTAATAGTTTTTACCAAATTAAAATTACTGTAAAATATTTTAAAAGAAATTCAGTTTTTTACTTACATTTAAGATTATTACTTGTGACCAACATTTTCTGTAGACTCAGAAGAGCTTGTTTCCTGTTCATTTGACACAACACTGCTTTGTGAAAAAAAGTTTTTTATGGACAGTTGAGTTGAGGATTTTAACTTCGAGTTATACAGTTCACGGTAGCACTCTCAAAGTAGCTTAAAGCATTATTGATCATTTGGAAAGCCTCTGACATCCCTTTACCAGTTAACACTTTAACACATTCAGGTTCTTCATCTTCATCGGACACTTCCACACAATTTTCGTCTTCCATGGACAGCAGGTCCTCATTGCTCAGATCATCTTCTTCTTGTAGAAGCGCAGAAACATCTTCCTCGTCAACATCAGTGAATCCAACTTGGTGAGTCAAGTTCACTATTTCTTTGGTCATTTGAGAGACACCATCAATTTCTTCACTGTTGTTGATTGATTCCACCGTAACCTGAGGCCATAGTTTTTTCCACACCCTGTGCATACAGTGAAGTGTCAGTCCTTTCCAACATTTATCTATGATTTCAATAGCCATCTTAATATTGAACTGTTTCCAGAATTCTTTAATTGAAAGCTGGTCATTAGCATCACATGAGTTTATGAGTTGTGAGAGTGTCTCCTTAAGGTAGTTGGTTTTGAATGCTGAAATTACGCCTTGGTCCATAGGCTGCAATATGGAAGTAGTGTTAGGGGGAAGAAACACAACCTTGATGCTTTCATTCACCTCACATATTTCTGAGGGATGAGCCATTATCCAAAAGAATCAAAACCTTAAACTCAATGTTTTCCTTTTCACAGTAGCGTTTTAGTTCCTCTTGAAGCTCTTGTGAAACATAATCATAAAATATTTTTCCTGTCATCCAAACTTTCTTACTAGATTTCCAAACCACAGGCAGTTTACTTTTATCGTAACCTTTAAGCGCTCTGGGGGTTTCTGATTGATAAATCATCAATGGTTTTAATTTGCAATCGCCAAAGGCATTGCCCCCAAAAAGCGATGTGCAACGGTCTTTAGCAGCTTTGAAACTAGGTGCAGTTTTTTCTTCAATAGAAATAAAAGTTCTGCTTGGCATTCTTTTCCAATATAGGCCAGTCTTGTCTAAATTGAAAACTTGCTTTGCCATATAACCACCTTCTGCAATAATATTTTTAAATGTTTCTCTGAATTCATCAGCTCCTTCATTATCAGCAGAAGCAACCTCGCCCGTAACTTTTAATCTGTGAAAAGCGTTGCGAGCCTTAAAACGGTTGAACCAACCTCTACTAGTGTTAAATGTTGGTCGATTTTCATTGTCTTGTGTTAATTCTGCATAAAGACTTTTAGCTTTTTCTTGAATGATTGCCATAGAAATAGGCGCATTCCGCTGGTTGTGGTGTTCAATCCAGGTAGACAAAAGCTTTTCCATTTCTTCCATTGCATCTGATCTCGATGTAGCTACTCTTGCGACACTTAAATTCGTACAAGATTCAACATTTTTATGAATTGCATCTGCGTTCGATCGGATCGTCCTTACAGACGACTCTGGAAGACCCATTACTCGCTGAATATCGACAACACGTTCGCCTTTATCGATACGTTTTAAAACTTCCAGTTTAATCTCCAATGAAAGAGAATTTCTCGCAAATTTTTTAGTACTCGCACTTGAATGTTCCTTGTGTTTTTGTGACATTTTCAATAACTCGACAACACTGAAAGAAATGTCACACTCACCACTCAATGAAACGTGAACAGGAAATAATTGCTAGACGAGGTACACAGTGCAGTGCTACTGATAGCGAGAGGTGACTGACTACGTTGTAAAAATAGACAAACACAGACAGAGCAAGTAGGGGTGGGGAGAGGCAAGCGGTATGAGACCACTGACCTTGAGGAGAGAGAACAGCGCATCACCGCCCCTCCATTACTAACTGTACACTTAAAACAATCACCGCTTTGGCGCAACTCAACTCAAATGCAAAACCCTTCAAGGAAATTTTTTTGTTTAAACCGCGTAAAAGCGAAATCACATAAAGCGGGACCACGTATAATGGGGACTGCCTGTATAAAAAAGTTTTGTATGCAAATCAGTACTTTGCTCTCTTTCTCTTTCTCCTTCCCCCTTTTTCTCTCATACGCTCTCTCACTCTTTCTCTCTATATACCCTCCTTTTTACTGAGATCTAATTATTTTGTTGATTTTGAATTGAATAGATTTTGTTTAACAATTAAAATATATTAAATTACATTAAGTTTTAACAAATTCTGGCCATTTAAGTTTATTACTGATAGTTACTTATCTGACACGTGGTAGTCAGTGGTTGCACATTATGTTGAAAGTTACTTATTTATAAAAAACACCAAAATAAATATTCCACAACTTTTACACCATAACCACTTCAGCTAAATTAGTATTTCAAAAAGTTGTTCACTGTTCCATTACATTCTTTTATACACTTTTGTAGGCCTACCGGAACTACCCGCGGGCACTGAAAGACTGGGGTGTTATTTTAAAAGTTTTTACTGTTTCATTAATTTCTAATACACTTGGGTAGGCTTACTTTAACTGATTCGGCTTACCGTACATGCCCGAGGCCACTAATAGAAAACAACACGTGTGTCTCGTTTCGTAGTCGGGTGGAGACTGGGACCTTCGCTGGCGTGACCAAGCCAAATTTCCGTTTTAATTGCTCCTTGGAAACTGGTTTCAAGCAGTTTACCACCGTCCCGCCCTGGTGGCTCGAAATTTCCGTTCTTGTTCTTCACACCTTTTCAACAGGAAACTCGCTGTGTCGTTGGAAACACATGGTGTTTGTATGATTTACTGGTGATGTGAATTCAATTGGCTGCATTCCTTACCTTATAAAGACAACTTTTTCCCCTTCTGCACTTCCACATTACGAACCAGCTATGCTATGTTACATTAAAACCATGACTTGTTACATAATTTTGTTACCTCAAATTTTGTCCCGTTACAAGACCCCCCCCCACCAATGAGAGGTTTTATGTCAAAACATAAAAACTATCATTCCCTAAACCTAGGAGGACCAGTGAGGATATGGCATGCCACAACCCCACTTACTTCCTGACTAAAATTTGGGTACTTACCGCCCTTAATCCAGTGGCTGTGGCTGCACCTGCATGACTTTACTGGACTTCCTTCATCAGGATCCCAACACCATAAAGCCAGACAGACACTTGGCGACCCTGCCCTGACGCGCTGGCCAGCACAGGTTCGCCTCCACAGTTCCACCCAGATTCTGCAACAAAGTAAAAACATTAACAAATGGCCTTCCAATGATCCATATCCTTCCACTGATTTGTGTCCCTCCTAGCAGTACTGATTTGCATTTACCAAAGTACTGATTTAAAGCTTAAGTATCTGAATACACAACTAACATATTACTCTTCAACAAGAGGTAGCCTTATGCTAACATGACACACGTTATTTAAACCAAATAACATATTAACATACACTAATACATGACCATATATCAAAACACAATTGCAAACAAAAATATTCTCAAATCTCATTACACATACAATTTTCTATTGATTCCGTTACGTTTCAATTATCTCATTACAAACCATATTATAAATGTTTGATATAACTATGTTATATATCTCATAAATATATCACATTAAAATAACCATTTCAATTTTATTAAATTTGAATAAAAGTTCCAAACATTACATAACTTTAGTTTTAATTTTCTATTGAATATTCTAATTGTCACATTATACCTTCAATTCTGGTTTCTATTAAATACTTCAATTATTAAATTTTACTCATTTATTATAAAATTCAAAAATGAATTTTGTTTTGAATTTATTACCAAAATTTACGTCTTAATTTTTTCAAATTCTTCAAGTTGATTCCTGAGTTGTGCACAGCGATGCACTTCCTACTCAAGATCATTAGGGTTCCCCCTTCCCCGTTCATCAAAATTAAAATTTCTACTTACGCCAATTTCGTAGAGGAGGACCATTGTTGTCCAATGGTCTGAGGTATACCCATTTCTGAGGTATACTCCAACCATGGTCCACCCCTAAAAGGCCAAAATCCACGGTCACGGTTGGTGAGGCCGTGACTGCCCGAAAATGGGGGAGAAGCCCCTTCTGAAACCATTTAAAACATATAATACATGTTCTATGGCTACTCACAAATATATCACATTGAAATAACCATTACAGCTCTGAATTCACTTTAACATAATTTAATTTAAATAATATCATGTTATAACTTCAGCTCTGATTTTCTATGAAACCTCTCTATTATCAAATTTTAATCAATTACCATTTCAATTCAAATTATGGTAACTAAAAATTCTGATCAAATTCAAACTTAAATTTTTCTGAATTTATTACAAAATTCACATTTTCAACCATCTCAAATCAATTTGATTCCATAATAAAATTTATAATTACATAGTATCAATTATTATAAACAATGAATTATCATTATTATAATAAACTCAATCAAAATTATAAACCTTACTACACAACATACAATATACACACCCAATGTATCTTCAGATACCCTATCATAACAACAACATAACTTAACCTAGTACATATAACCCCAATACAAATTTATATACAATATATGTCATATTAAATATCACTGTTTCCCAAAATCATTATATTATCCAGCCAAGTATTGACACCATTAAACTTAAATAATTAAATGTCCATCAATAATATGTGTTTAACCCCCATCATCATAAATTAGTCTTACTTTGTATATCCACATTTAATTTTTATTTTCACCCAGTGAATTTTTTTATATTATCTGTTTCAATATAATGACCATTTAAATCTATTTCGTCCACTATAATGTAAAACCAATAGAACTACTCCATAATACTACATCATATACCTCGTCAACACTGTGTATAGTCAAGTCGCCCTTAGGATTATTTGTCACTACGAGGTAAGTTACAATATCATCAACATCATCATCTACTGCTACACCAGTTACATTATAAGGTAAGTCATCACCATCATCTGCTACTACAGTTGCATCACAAGGTAAGTAAATTTTCTCCTCTCTCTCAATATCTAAACTCTCCACTAACATTTCATAATCTCTATTAACATTAAATATTTCTGTCTTTCTCTTTCTCCACCTCTCATCACAATACCTATCATAACCCCCCTGAACTATCTCACTCCTTGCAAAGGGCACCACAAAATCATTAAAACACTTCCTGGCTTTACCAGGTACATCACAACAAATTAGGGGACCACTTTGAGACACTATGTCTCGGAACTCTTTGTCCTCATAAACCACATGTGGAGTCTTTACTCCACTTATAACCCAGGGAAAATTTGCCCTCTGCGCCTCATACCCACTTAACCTCTCTTCACACACTCTCTCTTTCTCATCATCAACTACTACCTCATCACTAATTTCTATTTCCACGATAATCTCATCATCACTACCACTATTTAACATTTTACTCTCTAATACCACATTTTTAATTATGTCACCATTATTACTCGGCATATCGTTATTATAGTTATCACTATTATTTTCACTATCAGAATCACTTACCTTATCATCTATCACCTGCTTATTTTTATTCTCGTTACATTTACCTGTATCTCGTTTCCACTTCTCAGCCCGTTCTTTCATGTTCTCAATAATATTATCGCAATGTTTGATTATTTGTTTTTCTGAATCACTTATCTCATTTAAATGCTTATCAAACTGTTTTACTAAACTGGTATTCTGTTTCACTTCTTTCATATCATTAAAATGTTTTTGTGAATCACTCAACCGCTTATCAAACTTTTCGTCAATATTATTAATATCACCCCTAATTCATTAAAATGTTTTAGTGAATTTTCATTAATATTATTCATCATGTTACTCCAAAAATTTATTATTTCATCACTCGGTCTACTACTACCTGTAGACACCGGAGTAGAATGTATTCCGGAATCGCTCATTATAGCAGATTCGGCTGGACTAATTTCATTTTTATCATCTGCCATCTTTGAATTATATAAATAAAATTTTATAAAAATTTTCAACACAATGTGTTATATCATAAATTATACCCCATAACCTATAATCATAACCTATAACTATACACACTTCGTAATCTGTACAAATAATTCAAAAATGACATTTACCAAAACCTATTCCTGCATCTCAAGTAGGCCTAACCTATAAAAAACAAATTTTTTATAATAAGCATCCTGGCAGGGTCGCCGATTGTAACTGTACAAAAAAATAAACAACAGAAGAAGAACTTTACCCCCTGCTTATTATGATCTATTTACGACTTACCTTAACACAGAAAATTCCCACAAAGTCCACAGGGCCGCCACCATATTTTGAGGAGCAAATATGAAACCAATTACTCTTATCCGAAAGAAATAATTACTACAAAATTCCATTAATTAAAACTCCAGGGTCGTGTAGACGAACTCAAGATACAGAAATTAGGTTAAGGTAAAATGGCGTATTAATTAACTAACACATGTTCATGGTAATCTTATATTTTAATATTTTATCAAACAATATTAATTTCTTTTTACTGTTGTGAATGTTATTAAAACAAAATTTCTGAGAAAAAAAAATATAATATAAAAAAGTTTTGTATGCAAATCAGTACTTTGCTCTCTTTCTCTTTCTCCTTCCCTCTTTTACTCTCACACGCTCAATCACTCTTTCTCTCTATATACCCCCCTTTTTATTGAAATCTCATTATATTTTGTTGATTTTGAATTTAATAAATTTGATTAACAATTAAAATATATTAAATGACATTAAGTTTTAATGAATTCTGGCCATTTAAGTTTGTTACTGATAAGTTACTTATATGCCATGTGGTAGTCCAGTGGTTGAACATTACGTTGAGTTACTTTTTTATGAAAAACACCAAAATAAATGTGCCACAACTTTTACACCATAACCACTTCAGCTAAATTAGTATTTCAAAAAGTTGTTCACTGTTCCATTACATTCTTTTATACACTTTTGTAGGCCTACCGGAACTGCCCGCGGGCACTGAAAGAATACAAGAGTCCTGTACGGTGTACAACTGGCGACTGGGGTGTTATTTTAAAAGTTTTTACTGCTTCATTAATTTCTAATACACTTGGGTAGGCCTACTTTAACTGATTCGACCTACCCTACATGCCCGAGGCCACTAATAGAAAACAACAAAACAACACGTGTCTCGTTTCGTAGTCGGGTGGAGACTGGGGCCTTCGCTGGCGTGACCATGTCAGATTTCCATTTTAATTGCGCCTTGGAAACTGGTTTCAAGCGGTTTACCACCAACATCCTGCCCTGGTGGCTGGAAATTTCCGTTCTCGTTCGTCACACCTTTTCAACAGGAAACTCGCTGTGTCGTTGGAAACACGTGGTGTTTGTATGATTCACTGGTGACGTGAATTCAATTAGCACGTCCACATTACGAACCAGATATGCTATGCTATGTTACATTAAAACAATAACTTGTTACATAATTTTGTTACCCCAAATTATGTCCCGTTACACGTTCCCGCCATGACGCAGACACACTGGTGGTAGTGGCAACGCTAATTTTTCCCTCAAGTCCTTCTTTACCCTATTTCCCTTCTGGAGGGAATTTTCTTCTCCCTTATCACATGTTGGCCACACCGACTACTGTCATTCAACACACCAATCACAACTGATCCTACTACATGATGACGTGACATATATTAAACATGGCCAACCAATCACTACACTTCGCACCAGTGCTGTGGTACCCCCACATGGTGCCTGTCACATGGTACTCCCACCATGGCCACATGATATCCCTACTCCAGTCACATTCTACCCCACCCAGTGGTCACATGGTACTCACCCCCTGACATCATCAAATTCAAATTTCCTGCCATGTGGTACTGGTACATGTTCTGGCTAAATCGTATGGACTGAAAGTGCATGTAAAAGTGACTTCCATGGAACACCAAATGGTCTCCAACAGTTTTAACCGATAAGTTTACAAATAACAACAATGCTGTTCATTATAACAATAAACACTTATTACTATAAACAAATGTATAACTATGTATAATACCTGATCAACAAACTGTTCATTCTCTTCTTTGATGATTTCTTCCTTTACATGCAGTTCTCCTTTTAGGACAGAATTTATAACTGGGAATACATCCTGCAAATTGAACAATTATAAAATTTACTTTGTCTTCTCATTGATTTATAGAGTACTATATAAAGAGGTGATCAATACTAAATATGAAATATATAGAATCACCTATCAACTTTTGCAATAAATATCCATACTCTGTACCTACATGGTATGTGTGCACGCCCGCGCTTGCACAAGTGTGCGATTTTACTTACTTAATCTTATTTAGTTTATATATATACAACACTATGATACAGTTTGTGTATTCTGTTGAGTTTTAATTACACATCTACAAACGAATGTGATCCAAATCTCAAGTGGTACTTGACACTGAACAACCTAACACATTAGCTATGGGCTAAATAATGTTTATGCACATTACCTGTTCAGTCTCAGCCTCTTCTGCATCTGCTTCTTTCTTTACACTGACCGTTAATAAAACATCCTACAAATAACAAGGAATTCAAATTTACATTTATACAAATTCATTACTATTATACGAGAATGCTTTATAAGAGGCTGTAAAGGAAACCATAAAGATGTTCAAGACCATAATAACATTTCATGGAAAAAGTATAAGAGTTAAGAGTTACTGATGGTATGGTTTCTACTCACAGAAAACAAGGTAAATTGAGAACACTATTGAATATTTATCTAAAAATGAACTTTTTCTTGTGAAACTTACTGTTTTTCGTTGGACGCGTTTCGGCGTATGTATCTGCCTTCTTCAGCTTTGAGTCAGACTGCCATCATTTCATAACGGTTGTTGTGTGGAAGGTGTAGTGGGGGTGGTGTGTGGAGGAAGGGGATTGGCGCGGGGATTCAACTTGATGTTTCTTTTTGTAAAATTGTGTCAAAAAGTGTATCTGATTTATATTGTAATTGATCGTTAAGTATGTTGTTTGGTTGTGTTGTGTGGTGTTTATATATTTCGTATTGTTCAGTTGTGTTGAGTTTTCGACCTTTAGGTAAGTAATGTAAAATTTCAAGATTAGTGTCTATGTTGGTGTAACTGTGGTTTTCTGTGTGTATGTGTGTGGCAAATGCGGAGTGTATATTGTTGTTGGTTAGAGCTTTTAAGTGTTCAGAATAACGGGATGAAAAAGATCTTCCCGTCTGGCCTATGTAGAAACTATTGCAGTCATTACAATTTAATTTGTAAACACCTGTTTTGTTATATTTGTCTGTGTTTGTATTATTGATGTGTTTTTTGATGGTATTGGTTGTTCTGTATGCTATTTTGTATTTGTGTTTTCTGAATGTGTTGGCGATTTTGTGTGTGTAGGAGTTGTGGTATGTGAGTGTGATGTATTTATTGTGTTGTGTGTGATGGTATTTTGTGTTTTGTTGTTTTTGTTTTTGATGCGTTTGTGTAGTGTGTTTATTAAATTAGGGTTGTAACCGTTTTTGATTGCTATGTATTTTATTGTGTTGAGTTCGTCGGTGTAATCTTGTTTATTTAAGGGTATTTTAGTTAGTCTATGGAGCATATGGTTGAAGGCCGCATGTTTATGTTGTGTTGGGTGGTTTGATGTGTTGTGTATAACCATGTCAGTTGTGGTTGGTTTCCTGTATATTTTGTACGTGTGTGTATTGTTAGTTTTGTTAATTGTTAGGTCTAGAAAATTTATACTATTGTTTTGTTCAATTTCCAGTGTAAATTTTAATTTGTGGTGTATAGCGTTTATGTATTTGTGGAAGTTTTCAACTTGTCTTGTGTTGCCTTTGAATAAAAGTAATATATCATCTACATACCTGTGCCAGTATATAATTTTGTTAGTGTATTTGTTGTTGTTTATTATGTGGTTCTGTTCTATGTTGTGTATATATATTTCTGCTAGTATTCCTGATATGGGGGATCCCATCGGGAGACCTTCTAGACCTAACAATTAACAAAACTAACAATACACACACATACAAAATATACAGGAAACCAACCACAACTGACATGGTTATACGCAACACATCAAACCACCCAACACAACATAAACATGCGGCCTTCAACCATATGCTCCATAGACTAACTAAAATACCCTTAAATAAACAAGATTACACTGACGAACTCAACACAATAAAATACATAGCAATCAAAAATGGTTACAACCCTAATTTAATAAACACACTACACAAACGCATCAAAAACAAAAACAACAAAACACAAAATACCATCAACACACAACACAATAAATACATCACACTCACATACCACAACTCCTACACACACAAAATCGCCAACACATTCAGAAAACACAAATACAAAATAGCATACAGAACACAACCAATACCATCAAAAAACACATCAATAATACAAACACAGACAAATATAACAAAACAGGTGTTTACAAATTAAATTGTAATGACTGCAATAGTTTCTACATAGGCCAGATGGGAAGATCTTTTTCATCCCGTTATTCTGAACACTTAAAAGCTCTAACCAACAACAATATACACTCCGCATTTGCCACACACATACACACAGAAAACCACAGTTACACCAACACAGATACTAATCTTGAAATTTTACATTACTTACCTAAAGGTCGAAAACTCAACACAACTGAACAATACGAAATATATAAACACCACACAACACAACCAAACAACATACTTAACGATCAATTACAATATAAATCACATACACTTTTTGACACAATTTTACAAAAAACAAACATCAAGTTGAATCCCCGCGCCAATCCCCTTCCTCCACACACCACCCCCACTACACCTTCCACACAACAACCGTTATGAAATGATGGCAGTCTGACTCGAAGCTGAAGAAGGCGGATACGTACGCCGAAATGCATCCAACGAAAAACAGTAAGTTTCACAAGAAAAAGTTCATTTTTAGATAAGTGTTAGTACTGTGAAAGAAGAGATGAATAATCAAGACAACTACTATTGAATATTATAAAAAATTATTAGGGGAAGAGGAGAATCAGGAACAAAAATACGTAAATATTAAAACTGGTAAAGATAACTGAGAGGAATCAGTGTCAGAGCACAGGCCAGATGGAGAAACAAATTTGCTACTGTCAAATACTGGATTCAAAATTAAGAAGAAATTCCTCAAATTATGTTTGCAGCATGCTATTATAGAAGCTGCATGTGAAACCTAGACAATAGGGAAAGGTGAAAGACACAGCCACAGCATTTGAAATCTGCTGCTGTAGGAGAATATTAAAAATATACTGGATGGACAAAGTAATTAGAAAACAAAAATGAACCGGTTCTGGAAACAATGGGTGAATGGAGTGGTTTGTGAAGATGAGACAGTGTGGTGGGTCACTACTGGTTGAGACCCAGTAATGACTTTGCATCCAGTGAGTGGGAAGTACTGCAGAGAAAGGCAGAGACTAAGAGTACCCAGGTTGACTGTTCGGTTGTGGGACGCTGTAAGTTCTCACAGATAAAGAAGGTGGTTCAGGAAGAGTCAAAGAAGAAGAAGATACAAAGAGTCTGAGAAACATGTTAGAGACATCAGGATACACCACATTTGTCTCATGAACAGCAGTAAAGCAACATGTTCGTCTGTTGCACGAACATTAACGTCTGTTAATTACAGTCATGGAAACAAAAAAAGGAAAGTCAATTTTGTCTGTTGGAAAGATATGACTTGATTTTCTGATTGCCTAAGAGAATGTTGTTAAGAGATTATCATGGTTGTGCCAAAAAATAAAGAGTGATATTCTAACCTTTAAACCAAATAAATGAAAATACTTGTAAAAAAGGGCCAGGTTTAGTATATAAACAGATAATTTTGTAGTAGGATAATGGAAGACCTCAGACAAGCAGTTTTTAAGGCAAAAAATCGCTGAGCTGAAATACAATCTGTTGCAACATCACACTTACTCTCCTGGTTTAGCTCTATTTAATTTTAATTATCCCCAAAACTCAAAATTCCCTGGGGAGGGAGGGATTTTTCTGGAGACGACTGAAAGCGGCAGTAAACGGTTATCAGAGGACCTAGAACAAATCAAACTTCTGAATGGGATAAAAGCACTGGAGCATCACTAAACCAAATGTGTTCAACTATATGGAGACTGTGCTGAAATATGAAAAGTGATTCCAAAACAAAAAAATACTGGTAAGTCTTTTATTATTAGGTCGTGAACTTTTCAAATTGCCATAGTATATACTTGTAAGGTATATGAAAGGATAAATGATCTTATCTACGAAAAGCCATGTTTCAAATGGATTTCAATCATATATTGTTGCATTAAAAATTATTAGTTATGATGAGGTGATATGAACTTTAATGATGTTACGGTAAGATAACAATTTAATTAAGTCAAATGTAATCAATTATCTACTGTCTACTGTAGTGTAAACTTATTAACATTCTTTCTACATTAATAGTTGTTAATTATACAGTTAAAAGCAGCATGCCTACTGTGTCCTTGACTGACTTGTTTATAACTAATCTTAAGAGCAGTGGGTTAGAAAGAAGGGTTAACCTCACTCCCCACAAATGGGTAGGTCGTGTAGATAAAATCTGAACAAAGCAATTGTATAGCTAACGGTTACAATATTAAAAGTGGGCAATAAATGGTGAATTTTGGACTCCCCCCCCACTTGGCATACGAGCGGGTGGTCAGATAAAAAATTCAAATCCAAGTCATGATCACACATAAAATAGTCAGTTGTGTGCCTGGCTCTTACTATCTGGCTAACAAACATTTGAGACAAAACACAAAGGTTTGAATATGTACATCAATTACATGTCTAATATTGACTTTTAGACATATAATACTAATAATACATAAGACGTATATACATAATACATAACATTAGACATATAATACATCTAATACTGATGTATTCTGCAGAAACTGGGAGTGAGACAATGCAAGTCAAAACAGCGAAATGAGATGTCACAAGTATGGAGTTTACGAGAATACCAGGAAGACTTGCAGAGGACAGGACTACCAGAGTGGACAACACAAGAGAATGAGTGATGATATAATAGTACGAGTATGTTGACATAATTGGCCAACACAAAGACAGAGGACTGGCAGATAAAAAATAAATAAAAGTTTTAAAGCTACTTCGCAACTAACAAACAGATTACAAGTCTAAATTGGACGAGGGAGGAAGAGAATTGCTTGAAAGTTAGGAGCAGGGGTGCCCACAGGGGGGGATCATAACGCGTTGCGCATTGAGAATTTTGGGGGGCGATTTTTCGGGTGTATTTTAAGGATTTTTGGGGGGGATTTTTTCAAGAATAACATTTAAATCCAACATTGATGGAAATTTTTACCGTCTTTGTGCAACAAACTAAGCTATTAGTAAAAAACTAAAGCAATTGCATATCTTTATGATTGTTTTAACGAACTGGCGGCATAAATGTCTCTACCAGTACAACCAGTAGTAAATTTTGTTTTGGAATTTGGAAAACTGACCCTGGCAGCCTGCAGCAACATCCTGTCAATGAGTCAGAGGGTACGTGAATAATAAATCGTGAATGTAAAAATGTGTTCATGTGCTTGGTGGAGTGCTGAGACTTTGGGGGGGGATTTGTGCATTAGGCCTTGGGGGGGATGGGCACCCCTGGTTAGGAGGTTATGGAAAATGCATATTGTCAATGCGAACCCTACACAAAAGAATACATGTATAACTCATATTCTGTACAGCAATTAATTACAAATCAATATGATGATAAATAAACTATTATTAATATAAGAAATGAATATGTGTATAAGATACATGTATATGTAACACGTGTATCAATTTAATACATACATTAAACAGCAAAAAATATATTTTTATTTTTAAACTTTATACCTTGCCCTCAAATTTGATCTCTTCCATTTGTCAGATGATGGATAAATTGATCTTGTTAACACCTGAAACAAATGAAAACAAGTTGGCAGTCAATGAAGACTAAATCTACATCACTCACAAGTTAGCACAAGAATAACATCTCATTAAGGACACTTTTAGATTAAATGCACATATCTTTATTAATAAATAATGTATTCCCATTGTCAGACCTCAGTTTAACCACTGAGTATGCCATATCTTAGTTGGGCAAGGTACTTCACTTCATACAATAAAGTCTTCTTGGTTGAAAGGAGATACCGAGACCACTTATGTAGAGGAAAAGTCACATTACTTCTGCACATGTAATTGGAATGAGCTAACGTACAGAAGAGCATTCAACCTAGTGCTAACTATAGGTACTGATATGATTCCTAGAAAATGTTTTCCCCATAAAAGTACACTTTTCTTTGAAGCCATACAAACATATGTCCACAATTTATTTTATCAGTTCGTCATACCATGTTACTTATTTTGACACAGACTGTTTTTAAATTCCTATTTACCTTTTGATATAATTTTAGAATTATTTTGAGAAGGAAACAACAATTGCTTATCAACTGAAAGTTAAAATTTTTATGAAACCTCAGAGTCAAAATGTTTGCAGACGTTATACAGTATAGTCTGTTTCACATAACTTCCAAATTGACAGCTGTGGGAATACACTGCAATACTGCTAACAAACTGTTGTTTAAAATGGAAGTTTGAAGCATTTGACAGATTTAAAGAGTTAAAATATTTGTTCTGCTTTATCTAGTCTGAAGACGCATTTCATCTTATTTATAGCTTTCAGTGTCCAGCAAATTGAACCTGGTCTTAAACAGAAAATCTTTGACAAATAATATTAGAAATCGTGTAGAAATTATAATTTTTAATGACTTGAAATACCATAATGAACAATGGAACAATATTTCATAGTTTATAAACTGCATATAAAAAGGAGAACTGGGACTGATTGAATTCATGATCCGCTGAGACCACTTTGAATTTGAGTTTTCCAGTAACACGAAGGGTAACATTAATGATATTCATGTCACTGATATAATTTCTTAATTTCTGACAGCATAATAACACATTACTAAAACAAACCATATACAAAAACAGCTAACAGATCCAAAACGTGATATGCTATATCACTGAAAAGAGACATTTGTGTAAGCTGATAAGAATTGGCAACATTTATTTGTTGGTATGGGAAGGACATCTAACATCAGCTATGAATTTCTTGTGCCAAGAAATCTGAATCTGAATTTCTTGTGCATTCCCAAATGTCAATACTGATGTTATATGAAAGATATTGTAGGATTAAAAACAAAATTATATTTTATATTGTTACGACGGTCTACTCGATCGTCATAGGTACAGTGGAAACAAAATAAGTACAAGACACCAATTAAGTCACTAATCACACCTTTAATTGTTACAGTAAAAATAGTTTGTAATTAACAACACAGTCTCTACAACAAATCAAATGAAAATTGTACACACGTAATAAAATGTCCACAAATATTAAAACTCAATTGTATTACAATTATACCGTCTGATTATAAAACGCAACACTTCAATAATAACTACTTGAACGTACACAATAATAACCTGAACCGCTCTGTAAATATATCGCACTAATACTCTCGAAACGCACTATCCAATATCTCGCATGGAACTGAAAACTAAGGCCGCTACCCGATGTATTTATAGTCACGCTCACACACCAGAAGCTTCCAAACTGCGTCTTATCTCTCGTGAACTACGTAATTACTACGGCCTTGACACAGTCCGAGCGAAGCCCGGCACAGTCGAGAAAATTCTCGCAAAATGCGTCTAGTAGCACGTACACCACACGCTTACATCGAGATCTTTCTGGCACATTCAATAAACGCGTAGATTGTTCTGTGCTGTTGTAGCAATATTTTGTTATTTCTTTGAAAAATGCATCTCAATTTTCAGAATTTAACATAGTGAAAATAGGGATATCCACCTTGCAATCATATTATGTTTATGTTGAACTGTTTGTTTATAATAAATGGCTGTGCATGGCCAAATAATAATATTCAGTAGCTTGTTAACATACATATTTAGGGCTATGTAATAGATTTTTAGTTTACTTTGTGTATTTTAATAATATCTACTGTCATGTATTGGCTTAATACAATACAGTACTGACCAAAACAGAAATATTATATACAATCCGTTTTGAAAATAAATTTCTTACAAGAAACTATAAAACTAATTTATGCCCCCTCCGCCACAAAGCTATTTCATGCAAAACATAACATAGCTCCATTACTGTTACTGTTCAAGCTGAACTGCACTGCCTTTACATTAAACACATTGACTTAAGTAAAAATGGGTATTACATACATAAAACATATTATACTGACAATAATGTCTAAACAAAAAGTGTTCAGAATCTGAAAGTTTCATTTTGTTTTGGAAGTCTAGAAAAAGTTTTATTTGCTTTAGTTCAGTTCAATACAAATTTTTATAATAAATCATTTCAGTAATAATATAGTGAGCATCATAATTTTCTTGTTTTCATTTGTAAGAACTGTAATAAATTCATTTGTCATTTAAAATTGTCGTTAACCTGAGTAACTACAATTCAGGTAATTGTTTACGATACTACGTAAGTTCAAATTGTGGTGAAATATTTTTTTCATATTCTTCTATACTATATAAACACGAGAAAAATAATTTTAAACGGCGGTCAAACCTATTTACGGAGAAAAAAAATTAAATAATTACTCACATAAGAACGCATGCATCAGCCAGTGAACGCCATTTTCAGTACATCAGCTGTTGCTCCAAATTGGACTTTGGGATGTATATAATTGTTGCAAAAATTAAGGCGAACCATTTTTCAAACAATTACAAGCAAGTTGGATGAAAAGCGAGTTGAGCCGATACCTGCAGGTTAGGTTCGGAGGGGCGGCCCAAAGGGCCGCGGATATAGTTCATTGTTCCAGATAATTCTTGCAAAAATTGGACTGTATGAAAAGCGAGTTGAGTCAATTGCTGAAATCCGGACAAATTTTGCCAAACGCCAAAAATTACCAAACGCCAACGTAATGCTGACTTTTGATTGGCTGAGTTCAAAATTTTGTAATCTCTGATTTGTAATTGGTTAAGAGGAAAATAGCGGTATGGCCGTTTAGGTTTTAGAGAAAACGCCGTTCCGCGTCAGGTCGTGTGTGTGGGAATGTATTTTGAGATTTTCAGTGCTTCAGTTTGTGTTTGTGTAATTGTGCGGTGTTATTAATTATGGTTTAATTATTTCTGTTGTTTAGGGTTATTTACTATTATTAACGTTTGTAATATTGAGCCGATTACTTTATAAATTTATGAAGTACAGCGCTGGGTACGCCGCGTAATGTGATTTTCAGTGCTTTAGTTTGTGTAATTGTGTAACATTTTACTACACAATGGCCTGCTCCATTAAGGTAAGATTTTCATCTTTTCATAATTATATGCATGGATTCCATGTCACCGTGTGTGTGTGTGTGTGTGTGTGTGTGTGTGTGTGTGTGTGTGTGTGTGTGTGTGAAATATTAAAATTGCCGTGAAATATTAAAATTGCCGTGAAATATTTCTTTTTCTATTCTTCTATACCCTATATAAACAAGAGAAAAATAATTTTAAACGGCGGTCGAACCTATTTACGAAGGAAAAAAATTAAATAATTTCTCCCATAAGGCGCCAAAAAACGCCATGTTATTTGCCGCGTAAACTTATGAAGTGCAGCGCTGGGTACTCCGCGTAATGATGTCATAACTCGTCATTCGCTGTGCACTTGTCCGCCGTTGCTTAGTTAACATGGCGGCCATTCACTTTACATGCGCGCTTATGGGAGTAATTATTTAATTTTTTTTCTCCGTAAATAGGTTCGATCGCCGTTTAAAATTATTTTTCTCGTGCTTATATAGTATAGAAGAATAGGAAAAGAAATATTTCACCGCAATTTGAGCTTAAGTAGTATCGTAAATAATTACCACAATTCAATTTTTAATGTGCATTGAATCGTTGTGAAAACATTAGGCTATCACAAAGATAGTTTTGAGAAATCATCACATACTTACTTATATTCACATGCCTAAAAATATATTCATCTACTGATACTTTCCATAAATGCCACTAACAGCAATTTTCCGTATTTTGTTGAATATCTGTATGTTTCATTATTTCATATTTATAGTTATTAGTTACCTTATGGTAGTAGTCAGTTATGCAGGCAAGGTGAGGTTATGTTTGCCCAGGTGTGGGTTATGCAAGCTATAGTAATATTACATTTAGTCTTGAACTTGTCCTGTACGTTGTAAAACAATATTTGACTATGACAATACTTTCATTACATTTATAATGCACTCTTATACTGGTTAAAACCACATAAATTAAATTAGTGCTACCTTTAGAGCTACCAACCTCCAAGCTTTTAGTCTAGACACTGTGTTGTGTTTACAGCACATGCAGGCCTGAAAAAGTCTGTCATTTATATATGCTGATGTGAAAGTTGGAATTATTAATTCAGACATTAAAACGGGAATAAAATGTAAACAGGAAACCTTGGTAACTTTTTACTGTAACGGAAGACATTTTAACGTACAATCGAGTAATTCTAGCTTGTGGATAAATGTCATCAACACACAACGAACAACCACATCCGAATTGACATTCATTTTTGATAACGAGTCTGCATTATATTACAAATGGAATTATCCGTAATTATACTTCATACCCATCAATGACTATTATCGTTACTTCCACCATAGCGAATAGAAGAGATTCTTCTGTCTCTTCAACTCGCTGTTTCCACCTTAACCTAACGTCCAGTTGTCTTTATATAAGTAAATTACCTTATACCTTCGTAAGTATACTACGGCTGCTATAATTTAGTTTCACTAACATAAACTATTCTATACACCGCTGCAGGTAATAAACTTTTCGAAAGCACAGTAACAATAATTAATTGATGAACATGTAAATACAAACTACGCTATTCACCATATTAATACATTATTCAAATTCAGTGCCATACAAATTAAATATCGGTATGGAGAACCATACATGACTTCCATATTCTAAGATTTATATTTAAATCTTAATATCGCCTGCCAAGCGCGATATATTTTCTCTTATACATGATTTACATTAAAATGAAAAAATTTTAATTCTATTGCCTGGCAACAAAATTATTTTATTTTTAACAATTACCATTGTTTGAAAAAGTTTAAATAAATTTTCAAGTACTTTACTCTTGTTAAAACGTAAAAGGTTGCAGGTAAACTACCCCTTCCCCTTACCCGATCTTCACCAAAATCGAAAGTCCTTGAGACCTCTACAATTCAGGGACGTATGCAAAAAATTATTTGATTCTGTTTGAATTTGCGGCAGTTATCGTTTGCCATAGACAATACGCTTGATAAAAAAAACGTTGCAGGTAAACTACCCCTTCCCCTTAACCGATCTTCACCAAAAACAATAGGTCTTGAGTACTCTACAAATCAGGGCTGTATGCAAAACATTATTTGATTCTGTTTGGTTTGAATTTGCGGCTGTTATCGTTTGCCATAGAAAAAAAAACGTTGCTGGTAAACTACCCCTTTCCCTCAACCGATCTTCACCAAAAACAATAGGTCTTGAGAACTCTACAATTTAGGGCTGTATGCAAATAATCGTTTGATTCTGTTTGAATTTGCGGCTGTTATCGTTTGCCATAGGAAATACCCTTGTTAAGACATAAAACGTTACAGGTAAACTACCCCTTTCCCTTAACCGATCTTCACCAAAAACAATAGGTCTTGAGAACTCTACAATTCAGGGCTGTATACGAAACATTATTTAATTCTGTTTGAATTTGCGGCTGTTATCGTTTGCCAAAAAAAAAAAATTTCCCTGATAAAAAAACCCGTTGCAGGTAAACTACCCCTTTCCCTCAACCGATCTTCACCAAAAACAATAGGTCGCGAGTACTCTACAAATAATCAGGGCTGTATGCAAAAAATTATTTGATTCTGTTTGAATTTGCGGCAGTTATCGTTTGCCATAGAAAAAAATCTATAGACAGACACACAGATAGACAGACAGACACACACACAGACACTTTTCGGAAAACGACTTTTTTTCATGTTTTGAGTGTAGTAGAATCAGAATCTGCAATAATCTCGAACACGATTTTTTTTGCCATCACCATACTTCCATTCCTTAAGGAATATGGAAGTAAAAATGCGAAACTTCCATTCAAACAACATAGCTTCCAACCCATCATAGAAACTAAAAGTCTTTCGGCATAATCTGACGCGTAATTATATGAATAAATATCCGAACAATGTCTACAGTCAGATCTATCTAAACAGTCGTCGAACTACTTCTGCGTTGCAGGCAACTGCCTGCAAAAATATGTAATTCAAAAGACTAATTTGCTCTAATAAACACATGCTGAAGTTAAAATATCGGTATGGAGAACCATACATGACTTCCATATTCTAAGATTTATATTTAAAATCATTTTCAGCCAAACAGCCAGGCTGTGTCTTACCTGCCTTTTTATTGCTGTATTAAATGAAAAATAT
The DNA here is from genome assembly GCA_034769895.1 of Magicicada septendecula. Lineage (NCBI taxonomy): Eukaryota > Metazoa > Arthropoda > Insecta > Hemiptera > Cicadidae > Magicicada > Magicicada septendecula. The sequence continues at coordinate 20,068,769 of CM068367.1, read as the reverse complement.
TATATTACATTAAAATGAAAAAATCATAATTTTATTGCCTGGCAACAAAATTATTTTATTTTTAACAATTACCATTGTTTCAAAAAAATTAAATAAATTTTCAAGTACTTTACTCTTGTTAAAACGTAAAAGGTTGCAGGTAAACTACCCCTTCCCCTTAACCGATCTTCACCAAAATCGAAAGTCATTGAGACCTCTACAATTCAGGGACGTATGCAAAAAATTATTTGATTCTGTTTGAATTTGCGGCTGTTATCGTTTGCCATAGAAAATACGCTTGATAAAAAAACGTTGCAGGTAAACTACCCCTTCCCCTTAACCGATCTTCACCAAAAACAATAGGTCTTGAGTACTCTACAAATCAGGGCTGTATGCAAAATATTATTTGATTCCGTTTGAATTTGCGGCTGTTATCGTTTGCCATAGAAAATACCCTTGTTAAAAAAACGTTGCAGGTAAACTACCCCTTTCCCTCAACCGATCTTCACCAAAAACAGTAGGTCTTGAGAACTCTACAATTTAGGGCCGTATGCAAATAATCTTTTGATTCTGTTTGAATTTGCGGCTGTTATCGTTTGCCATATTAAATACCCTTGTTAAAACATAAAACGTTACAGGTAAACTACCCCTTTCCCTTAACCGATCTTCACCAAAAACAATAGGTCTTGAGTACTCTACAAATCAGGGCTGTATACAAAACAGTATTTGATTCTGTTTGCATTTGCGGCTGTTATCGTTTGCCATAGAAAATACCCTTGATAAAACAAAAAACGTGGCTGGTAAACTACCCCTTTCCCTCAACCGAACTTCACCAAAAACAATAGGTCTTGAGAACTCTACAATTTAGGGCTGTATGCAAATAATCTTTTGATTCTGTTTGAATTTGCGGCTGTTATCGTTTGCCATAGGAAATACCCTTGTTAAAACATAAAACGTTACAGGTAAACTACCCCTTTCCCTTAACCGATCTTCACCAAAATCAGCAGATCTTGAGAACTCTACAATTCAGGGCTGTATGCGAAACATTATTTGATTCTGTTTGAATTTGCGGCTGTTATCGTTTGCCAAACAAACAAATTTACCCTTGCTAAAAAGAAACCGTTGCTGGTAAACTACCCCTTTCCCTCAACCGATCTTCACCAAAAACAATAGGTCGCGAGTACTCTGCAAATCAGGGCTGCATGCAAAAAATTATTTGATTCTGTTTGAATTTGCGGCAGTTATCGTTTGCCATAGAAAAAAATCTACAGACAGATAGACACACAGACAGACAGACATACAGACAGACAGACACACAGACACTTTTCGGAAAACGACTTTTTTTCATGTTTTGAGTGTAGTACAATCAGAATCTGCAATAATCTCGAACACGATTTTTTTTGCCATCACCATACCTCCATTCCTTAAGGAATATGGAAGTAAAACAAAAGAGTTTCTACTTGCCTAACTAATCATTAGTTACTAATATGACAGTTGGGGGTGCTTTTCCTGCAAAAGCTGGGGTATGTTGGATTCAAGAGTGGTTAAATTAAGTCATAAATCTGAGTGTGTGTCAAGTCTATTTCTGTGCTTGCTTTTCACTTGAGATCAAAATCCCATTTCACTCAAGAATGAGGTGGTGAATGGGATGAGCAACTCCGAAAGTTCAGGATATTCATCTCTTAAAGATATCCAGAACTTTGTTAAATCAGAATCTAAAAGTTTATGGATTTTGTTGTCCATGACATGTCTCATGTTATCACTAACTATACAAAATAATTTACTAAAAATTTAGTTTTATTCCCAGCATCACAGATGATATCACACAATTGCTCATTTAGTTTTACTGAGAACATGTTAGAACTTTCAAAATACAAGAATGGGTCTTGAATCCAATTGAATTCACTGTATCCCTCTGGGAAGCAACTTTCAATCTGGTTATAGAGAGTTAAACATCAGAGCTGGTAAAAAGCAATGGTAGAGCATTATTAACAAAAATGTACAGTTTAGACTATGTACAAAACAGGTTGAATTTAAATTGTTAAAATTATATATCTTAGTTATTTACATGTAGTAGGTTTTTAAGACACAGTAAATAAATTTCCGAACCTGACTTTGCAACCCTCCAAATGCCCTCTCGGGACCCAGCAGTGGCTCATGCCCAATAGGTTAAGAAATGCTGAACTAAAGGCATGTTTGTGGAGTGAAACATAAAAGATAACCCAGACTTCTAAAATGCTCTTAGTGAAATGGGATTTTCAGGAGTAACAACACACTATTTGGTTAACAAGCACATTTTACTAATATTGTAATACCAAGTCAATTAGATAGCTTAAATGTGTAGTACTCTATGTGATGCTGATCACATACTGTTAATCAGCAGCACTGTAGAATATTCTAGAGCCACACTCTTGGCATTCATCTGGAACTTTCTCACATTAGCCTGATAATTAGGATGTTGCCACCAGCTGAGTTTTAGAAAGTTGGTGTAGTAGGTTGTGCATTCATATAGGATGATATTAGACAGGAGTTTTTAATGAAAGTGACAAATGATCAATTGTTTATTTGTGTTTAAACTATTGTGATTTTTTTATTACTGTTTGTAGGCTATACAATGTGTCCTGGATAATTATATAAATAGAACTGTTGTAATATAAGTGTGTTTGTTTTAGCAATTGAGAGTATCTGGTATTCAATAATTCATTCCACTGTTTTAAGTTCATAATTCTTGTCACTGGTTGTAAGAATATTATTTTCATTAATTTTCCAATTCTATGAAGTCTTCTGTAGTTTTACCACGATGAGACTCAACTTTATCACTGAAGATGCCACATCACTGAATGAGCAAAACTTTTCGTTAATAATCTCAACAAAGCATGACTATCAGCTGGAAAAAAGTTTTAGTATTAAAAGTTTTGATCACGCAAATCTATAAGGGATACTAAAAAGAAATAACATAATAATTGTATTGGACATAAAGTTATGTCCACAAAACAGTTTTGTTTGAAATAAATAAAACACAATTTGACACAAATATTAATTTTATGAATACTTGTTTGGCACATATTACAGAAGGTTACACCATTAAATGAGTTTGCCTAAATATAAAATTCTTGTCAGATGAAAAACATGTACAGTCAGAATACTATTTGTTATGTACAATACAAATGATTCACTATGGGTAGCAGTGACACATAAACACTAGACATTGACACTGAATTGTACTTGTTTTGAATGATTCATTGTGTGCTACCTGACCAGAGTACAGGTATTAACCAAGAGATGTTTAGTATACTGCTGTGTAACTGCTACAGTGATGAATTATAAGTAGTACTTTTTGTTTTGGTCATCAACCTTGAAAAGGATAATAGAAACTTTGTATACCATACTTCCAGCAGTTTTACATGATACATTCCTAGCACAAATAAGAAAAGTTTAAATCTGCTGATGATCTAAAGGAGTGATAGTTATTTGCAGACTGACAGGGTTATAAAATAATTCTGAAAGAATTGTTGCTTTTACAATACCATCCTTTATCAAGTGACTACTCAAATCTGCCAGTTTTTCACAGAAACTGAAGTTTGATGATTAGATCCATCATGACCTAGTGATGCTCCAAACATCTCAAGGATTCTACTAGCCTTAAAAAACTGGACTGGCTTCATTGATTGACATGATTAATGTTAAATTTACTTTGGGATACTTCCAAACATAATACAGTTTACAATAAACAAAAAAAATTGTATGCCTGTCTAATTTTTCCAGAACTGTATACACAAAATTTGATCTGGATAGAACATTTATTAAACAATAATACTATTTTATGCAAATAATTAAAATATCCGTGTGGAGAACTATACATGACTTCCATGTTTTAAGATTTATATTTAAAATCATTTTAGAAATGAAATATTTCTACAGAAACTACTTCTATCTTCAGCCTCAACCACAGAAAACACAATTCCTTTTTTTTCTTTATTTAATTTGAATTCTATATTAGAACGAATGTTTTCAGAGTTTACAAGTTTTTTTTTTAATTCTTGAATTAATTTTTTTAATTTTATGCAATGTGGACACATACAGAGGAGTGTTAGTTTTTTTATGTTTTTTTCCAATAAATAAAAATGAGAGGAGTGAGCGTGTGTGTGTGTGTGTGTGTGTGAGAGAGAGAGAGAGAGAGAGAGAGAGAGAGAGAGAGACCAAAAATAACACATACAGAAATTTCATCAGAACTTTTCCTTTCTAATAGTAAAAAAAATAACTAAATAATGAATGGAAACCCCAATAAAATATGCACCAATATCGAAGCCTACTATCTAAGTTAGATAATTAAACGTAGACACAACCTCCCAAAATCGTCTCTGTACCGTAATTATGTGCGATAAATGGAAACTAATTTCTGTACTTCCAATAAATACACCCTTTTAATAAAATATGTACCAATAAACTCCAATAAAATATATACGAATAACGTAGCCTACTAGGTTATACATTCTAAATTGGAAGTACCGATAGGTTTTAATTCGAATAAATACAGCCTTTTATCCATACAATAAATACAGCCTTTGAATGTACACTAACAAAGGAAATTTTTGTTAAATCTAATTAATTTTAAAAATCTAAAAGGTTAAGTTACATTGTTAAACGTAGACACAACCTCCAAACATCGTCTGTGTACCGTAATTATGTGCGATAAATGGAAACTAATTTCTGTACTTCCAATAAATACACCCTTTTAATAAAATATGTGCCAATAAACCCCAATAAAATATGCAAATAGGTTATAGGTCTACGTTCTAAATTGGAACTAGGTTTTAATTCCGGTACTTCGAATAAATACAGCCTTTAATGTTATGTACAGCAGCCTTGTATCCATACAATAATTTAATGTACACTAACAAAGGAAATTTTTGTTAAATCTAATTAATTTTAAAAATCTAAAAGGTTAAGTTACATTGTTAAACATAGACACAACCTCCAAAAATCGTCTGTCTACCGTAATTATGTCCGATAAATGGAAAATAATTTCTGTACTTCCAGTAAATACACCCTTTTATTGTACACTAACAAAGTAAATTTTATTTAAGTTACATTGTCGTACATAACCTCCATAACCTGGCACTAGTTACTTGTGAAGAAAACAGTTCTAGTACACATTGAACACGGAAAAAAAAACAAACGTGGAGACGGAAGTTGCCTTTGGCCGCAGATCCCCCGAAGGCTATAGTGAAAGACCCAAATGGGGTAATTTTTATTCGGAAAAAAGAACGTTCGGGTGAATGGATTCGGGAAATGCATATTCGGGCAAAATGATTTCGGTAATCTCGTCGTTCAGGAAAATGTCCATTCGGGAAACTGCCTTTGGGCAAATGTCTGGGTATCCTAAATTATATCTTATCTGCTGCATAATAAGAATGCGTTACGTCTGTTGAAACGCAAAAAATAAATATATTATTCTGTTAAATGGGGTAGTTTGGTGTAGCTAAATGGAAAATTTTAGCACGATCCATAATTTTTCTTCATAAGGAAGGGTTTCTGTTTCTTCATGAAAAAATACGTTTTTTTTACATATAGTAAGGATTTAGTGTTGCATTGTTGAATAATGTTTCCGTAACAATTATAATCTATATCTATATAAGCCAAATACCACTGACTGACTCACTGATCACGATATCTCTGAAACCACTAAATGGATATCAATGAAACTTTGAACATAGCTTCATCATAGGTCTTAGGTGCTCACTAAGAAACGGTTTTAAAAACTTTCACTCCTAAGGGGCAAAAAAACCCCCGGTACTAGGTATGTATGTATCTATGTATGTATGTTCCACATCTCCTAAACCACTGGACCGATTTCAACCAAATTTGGCACAAATATTTTACGCAACGGGAGAACCAACATAGGATAGGTATTTTTTCGATGGGGTTCTTTGGGGTCTTCCACATCTCCTCCTAAACCATGGGACCGATTTCAACCAAACTTGGCACAAATATTTTACGCAAAGGGAGAACCAACATAGGATAGGTGTTTTTTTCGATGGGGTCCTTTGGGGTCTTCCACATCTCCTCCTAAACCACTGGAGCGATTTCAACCAAAGTTGGCACAAATATTTTACGCAAAGGGAGAACCAACATAGGATAGGTGTTTTATCGATGGGGTCCTTTGGGGGGTTCTTTGGGGTCTTCTACATCTCCTCCTAAACCACTGGACTGATTCAACCAAACTTGGCACAAATATTTTACGCAACGGGAGAACCAACATAGGATATGTGTTTTTTCGATACGATCCTTTGGGGGGTCCTTTGGGGTCTTCCACATCTCCTCCTAAACCACTGGACCAATTTCAACCAAACTTGGCACAAATATTTTACGCAACGGGAGAACCAACATAGGACAAGTGTTTTTTCGATACGATCCTTTGGGGGGTCCTTTGGGGTCTTTCACATCTCCTCCTAAACCACTGGACCGATTTCAACCAAACTTGGCACAAATATTTTATGCAACGGGAGAACCAACATAGGACAAGTGTTTTTTCGATACGATCCTTTGGGGTGTCCTTTGGGGTCTTCCACATCTCATCCTAAACCACTGGACCGATTTCAACCAAACTTGGCACAAATGTTTTACGCAACGGGAGAACCAAAATAGGACAGGTGTTTTTTTCGATACGATCCTCTGGGGTCTTAAAAAACTATTAGATCTGGTTACTATGGCAACCCAATAGAATAGATTCTGATTACCATAGCATCGGTGGAAGTCTCGAGCGTAGGAATAGCACGGGAGTCGTCCGACGGGCCTTCCCCGGAGTCCATCCACGGAACCCGGGGAGTCTTAAGTCGGATCCCACGAAAGACGTCGGGGCCAGAGTCCACGGTTCTTATAAATAAAGATATAGGTTATGATATCAAAGGTGGTGTATGCAAAGCGGTGAGAAAATGCAATGAAAAGAGGTCACTTATTCCCTGGAAGATAAAATCTTTGTCGGGCTTTAAATATGACTGTAATACTGACTACAACAATGACAAGATTTTATCTATTGGTGATTTTATACAGTGTAAATGGTGTAATGCTAAAAAGTGGAAAGAGGAAAGTCCTGGGTTATGTTGTAGCAACGGAAAAGTCCACCATCCTCTCATTAAAGAACTACCAGAACCTCTCAATAGCCTTCTCACAAGTGAACATCCAGAGTCTGAACACTTTTTGGTAAACATAAGAAAATATAATGGTTGTTTCCAAATGACATTTTTTGGAGCCAAAGAAATAAAAGAAGGGAACTTCACGCCAACTTTTAAAGTACAAAGTCAAGTCTACCACAGGATAGGGAGTTTGTTGTCTTCACCTCCAAACAATCCCTCATTTTTACAAATATATTTCCTTGGAGATGACGAAAAGGAGACAAACACTAGATGTAACAATTTTCCAAACGTAAAGCCTTGGTTAGTTGCCAAACTTCAAAAAGTGCTTCACAATCACAATTCTTACATAAACGATTTCAAAACAGCATTGGAAAGTGTTCCAGAAGGCCAGGAGTTCAAAGTAGTAATCCATGTAGACAGAAAACCCGTAGATGGACATAGGGGTCAGTGCAATGCACCCACAACAAGCGAGGTGGCTTTAGTGATCGTAGGCCAGGAGTTTGCAAAGAGGGACATCATTCTCCACAGCAGAGACTCTAAGTTACAGTGCATAAGTGAAACTCATCGATCTTATGACGCTTTGCAGTATCCTCTTATGTTCTGTCGTGGGGAAGATGGTTACTCCATTGCCATTCCACAGTGCGACCCAAACACTAAAGCTCCTCTAAAAAAAACTGTTTCAGCTTCAGAATATTACTCATTCCACATAATGGAGAGAGATGGCCAGCAAAATTATTTGTTACTTTATCGCAGTCTCCTGAATCAATTTTTGGTTGACATATACGCCAAAATTGAGACAGAAAGACTCAACTTCATAAGGAACAATCAGAGTAAGCTGCGGACCGAAAAATATGTGCATTTGCGGGACTCCATGTGCAAAAATGATGGGCAAACCAATAATATAGGCAAAATGGTTGTTTTACCTTCCAGCTTTACAGGCGGACTCCGTTACATGCACAAGCGGACTCAGGACGCCATGACATATGTACGCAAGTACGGCCGTCCTGATCTGTTCATCACATTTACATGTAACCCTAAATGGACCGAAATACAAGAAGCATTAAGTGCACGACAAAAGCCTCAAGACAGACACAATATTATTGCCAGAATATTTCACCTCAAAGTAAAGAAAATGATGCATGTCTTGACAAAAGGCAATGTTTTCGGTCCAACAAGGTGTTGCATGTTAACTGTGGAATGGCAAAACAGGGGTTTACCGCACGTGGACATACTGCTCTGGCTGCAGGATAGGATCATGCCCCATCAAATCGACAGTGTGATAAGTGCAGAGATCCCTGATCCTGAAGTCGATCCTGCCCTTCATGACATTGTTAAGTCCACAATGATTCATGGCCCTTGTGGAAATGTTAACAGAAACTCGCCCTGCATGGTAAACGGCCAATGCACCAAGAGATGTTCACGGCCTTTAGCAACACAAACTCAAACTGATGATGACGGTTACCCCCAGTATCGCCGATGGTCTCCTGCCGATGGTGGTTTCTCGGGCAACATTAAAGGAGTTGATCTTGACAACCAATGGGTGGTACCGTACAATCCTGTTCTTTCCCGCTCTTTCTTAGCCCACATGCATGTTGAACTGTGCAACTCCGTCAAGTCGATAAAGTATATTTGTAAATATGTGAACAAAGGCAGTGATCAGGCAGCGTGTAATAAAATGTAAAAAAGGAGATGTTGTTTATGTAATGTAATTTTTATTATTTATATTTAAGATATTAATTTGACATATGATTTTGAAAGATGGGGTTTAATGTTTTAATATAATTATGTTTAAAGTATGAAAATAAAAGACTTGCGGTTGTTAAATAGAGTTACATTTAGCTTTGGAATATTATTTTGAGTTTGTAGTTGTTGAAGGTTGCTAATTTTGTAAAGCGATTTAAAATGTGACATTCGAGGTTACTCAAAGTGTGTTTACAATGGTCTAATTATAAATGTCTGAAAAGAATTCCCTTAAGTAAAACAAATAAAATAGTTGTGTTGGTAATATTTAAATACTAGGTTTGCTTAAGCTTAACAGTAAAGTATTATAGTTGGTCGCTTGATGATGATGATCGTCTGGGTGATACTGGCTGTGAAACTTCTCCTCCAGGTCGAGAATGGTCTAAGTACGTTATGTCTAGTAATGTCTGGACAATATAATAAACATAATATACTTTCACGTACCTGGTAGTGTTTTCTAGAAGTTCAATGAACTGTCAACTCAGTTTACCAAAACCAACTCGCTTTAGTTGCAAGGTTAGATTGCCTTGTTGGTTAGTGGGCGCCACACGGATTTATTTTGGGAAAATCCTGTGTAAAACCCACAAAAAGAATCACTGAATGATTTAAAAAATTTAAAATAATTGTTTATTACCTTTATGGCAATGCTATTCCAAAATGTTTAAACACAACTGAAGGTTGTTTAAGTTTTCTAATTAAAATATTCAACTATCTGTTAGAAATGAATTAAGTCGAGTTATGCTGTTAATAATGGGTTTTATTCATACCCTTGATAGAGAATTCAAAACAAATATAATTCAAACATACAATGATGTACAATTGTAAATGAGTTATTATATACCCTATAAGGCTTGCTCAGAACATGAGTGGTAAATCTGGCTAAGTCCAGATTTTGGTTATGTTTAACACTAATATTATTAAAATCTCAGATATGAGTTCTTTGAGACACAAAAAAGAAAGTCATGCCTACACATTAGCTAATGATTTTCTGATATTATATTGATTAATAATGTTTTGACGTTACTTTTGTAAAGTAAACAAATAAAAAATAACCTATTTGATAGGTTCTGCGTTCGTCACGCCTGATTTTTGATTTACAAAGTTTAAAAAATTTAGAACACTTATAACTAATATTCAGCTTAATTACTAATGACAAATTCATCAAATAAATTGAGACATGGTGTAATCTTGAAATGTTTCTGTGTTTTGCGTCAGTACAGATAAGTGTATAAAAACGAACAGGTTATGGCACTCGTAGAAAAATGAATAATGGTTGCACTGTTACCTTTTGGTTTTAATTAATTAATTAATTAAAACTCATTTAATACCTCGGTAATCGGATTATAGTGATTACCGTTTTTTCACTGCACACGCACAAGAACAGAGTATTTCGATCCGCTTCTGACTTAATGGATCATGAATAACATTACTTAATTACTTCTGTTCAATATTTTCCCGCACTAAATTGAAATAATACTGCACATAATCACTATGGTTCTCTGTAGAATGATTTGAAATAGTCGTAGATTGGTGTTGAGCTATTTCCTTCGACGTGTTGTGTGGGTGACGCTAACAGTTATTAAAAATATTGAGATGGCGAGCACACCTTCCGTGCTGTATGAAGTTGATAAGTGTCTGACGAGAGTCGGTTACATTCGCTTATATACCCTCCTCTTCGATCGGCCTTAGGAAAAAATGTTAATTACTAACTAATTTTCTGATTGGTTCTTGCAGGTGTGATGAGTATGACGTAGTTTCTTTATAGCCGTTAATAACGGTTTTTTAACTGTCAAACTCTGCGGTGACAGATAGCTTTCAATGTTGTTGGTGTTAGTAAACAGATTTCTGATGCATATTTCGTAAATGATGCTAACAGTTTTCACGCACAGTTAATACTGTCGCGATTGGGTCGATATCATCATCAAATTAAAGATCATTTCGTCCTCTTTAATTTGACATAGTTTGATGCCGAGTTAATTTTACTTTTCCTGACATTGCTACATAAACAATGTTCAAGTACACTACACCGCACTGTCGTCTGCTTACCTGAACTGACGATTATACACTTTGATTAATATAGTTTGTGTTCACATAGCATTTTATTACTCTAACGTTTATGTGAGGACACTATTAACTCTGTACTGATATTTTACTGAACATTATGAATACACCTTAACTTTATACATTGTACTGAACGATTCTTATTACTATGACATTTCGTTTTATACTAACTCGTTCTATTCTACTAACTAACAATTGAATTATGATTAAATATATCATTTTAATAATGTTTTTTCGCTATGTTGGAGCATAGCAATTGTTCTGTGTATTTAATTTACACTTACGTTACCTCCCAATAATCAACTCGCTGATTATTGCTTGGTCTAGGTCTTGTTAAGACATACCGTCTATACTGGAGTTTTGCCTTAACAACATTTATTGGTTCACTATTCGGTAATTTGTTGAGGTACCTTCTTTGTCTAAGATTCCCTCTTACAAATGGTTTTTCTATCTCGTCATAAGTATATTTAACATTGAAATATATCTTTGTTATCATTTTGTGGCCATTGCTAATTTTAGTTCTGGGCATTTATAATTCACTAGTCATGGTTAAATTTATTATCAGCAAAATGCTAATTCTGATTTCACAGTATTCAGATTCTTATTGATTCACTTTTTATTTACATATCATATTCTGTTTACATTAAATACTGACTGACTTGACAGCTTAATGCAAATTTACTCTGTCTATCAGTTTGTGTTAGTCATTGTCTGGTTGTAGTGTCAAACAGTACTTGTGTTTACTGTTTCATGTGGCACTTCTGCTTCTTTCTTCTTTCTTGATTCCTCTCTTCTTGTTTGTTCTTATCACTATATTCCCTGTTTACATTATTGTTCTGTCCTTATAAAATCTGACAGTATACGTTTAGGTTAGGTAACATTTTGTTATGTTACATATACCCCCACCTCAAATTTGATCATTTGAGAAAAAATTTATTTTTTATAAAATTATCATTTCATGTCAGTTTGTTAGAATGTTTCTACTGTTTGTTTTTTTTTCTTGTACCCTTTGCATTGATTTTTTAACATACTATTAGTGTGTTACACTTGATCTTTTGTCTAGTGATGTCATTCTTAACTTACTAGTATTATTATATTTTTTTTTTCAAGTTGCTTACATTTTAAGTCATTTAACTACAATAGATCTCATTTCCTATATTAACAATTTCCTGTCTTATACATATTCTTCTTTCTTATTACTTATCTTTACTTTCGTGATTATCTTAATGGTTATTATAATCTATACCTCACAGATTCTCTTATACTACTCCTTGATACATTAATACAATATAACTTCCTAACTTTTGTAGTGGGTTCGGAATCAGAGTGGCTCACTGTGGCTTACATTCTCTCCCGTTCCTCAATACACATACTCAGATTCAGAGGCATTACTCTTCTCTGTCTGAGAAAAAAATAAACATTGCACCTGGCAATAGTTGCACTATCACAACTCATAAAATATCACATATCATTCATTTATAATAATATAATATATTCACTATAATATTCAAGGTTTCAGAGGTTCTCGTTTATATCACATTTCCATCTTTATACTTGCTAACATACTTTCTTTTTACAGGTAATTATTTCTTTTCAGACTTGACATTCTCAGCTATGCTTTTTATCAGCTGTATAGTTACTTTTTGTACTAGTTGACAACTTGTTTTGGCTCACTTGAGTATTTTTAATCTTACACACTTACTGTGATGCTTATAGTATTTATGCAGTTGGTTGTTTATATCTAGAGCTTACAATATTTTATTCTCACAATAGTTCACTAGTTTTTCTTAATACTTTATCTTTATCCTGAATAATCAGGGTGTACAATGTTCATATACTAATTGGTTTTTTGTTAGATGTTCTCTGACATATTCTTTGATGTACAATATTTGATAATTTATAAACATTTTTCTTTCCTTTCATTCTACTATAATAATAGCTATCTTTACAATTAACACACTTTGTTATTCTTCTCCTCTGCTCCTTCAAGTGTTGGTGGTTTTCACTTATTCTGGATGATTTTTAACTCTAAGTTATGGAGTATACAATATTTGATAATTACAATTTAATGTGACAATATAATAACATATTAATATCTAATTTTATAGACATTCTTGGGGTTACATGGTTCAATTAATAAACATTTTTTCTCTTTCTCTACTTTCCATAATAATATCCTTCTTTCTTTTTACACACTTTGTTATTCTTCCTCTCTACTCCTTCAAAGGTTAGTTGGGTGAACCTTTATTCTGGATGATTTTTATTAATATTTTAGTTTCATAAGAGGTACACAACAATCATTTGATAAACATTTAATTACATATAGTATTCATTTGGATAAACATTTTTTTTTTTCTAAGTACAGCATAGCAATTTTAGTTATATGCCACTACTGGCTCTCTATGACATAATTAATGTCTCTTTTCCCATTAAATCATTAAGTTGGCAATACATAATTTTCTATCCTTTGGTGTGATAGATCTGGTTCTTTTTTTTAACTAGTAACAAATAATTTGGCCTATATCTTAATCCTACACACTTTTTGTAACTCACTAGGGCAAATAGATTTGTTATATTCAATTAGTTACCTTCAATAATTTGGGGCTAATATGTGATTCTGTTAAACACTAAATGAGTCCATTTATAGTGATCATTTTTTAAACATAGTTTTTCCTTTTATACCCTAAACATTCGGGTGATAAATGTTGCCTACTACTACATATTATCTGCTCTTAATAGTAATTATTTTTTATGGTTATTTTGTGCTTTTTCCACTCTATTTTTATTATTATATGTTTGTGGTATCCGGCATATGTTCAGTACTAGTAGTTTTGGAGATACCTTCCTAACAGGCGGTTCTTCCACTTTGAGGCCACCAGATAGTCATCGGCTCTCCGTTTTCTTGCCTCCTTCCTCTCATCATTTTTAGTATCCATGTTTCCAGTGTACTTCTGGTCCTGGTTATTATTGACGTCGGGCACTTCTTCTAATGAGGGTTGACCGTCGTTCATTTCCTGGTTGGATTCTTTCCTTGATTGGTCCCTCTTCTTCCGTAATTCCTTTATTTGTTGGGCGTACCCTTCAATGATCTGGTCCAGTTGTTCTCGATAATTTTCCTTCTTCTTGTGAAGCATCTTTCTTCTAGGAGTATTCACTTTAAATACCTCATTGTTTATAACCTTCTCCGTCATAACATAGTCACTGGCATGTAACATTGTCTTAATCGTTCTGTCATCTGGATTAGTAATTAAATAGTTTAATGGTCGGTTATTCATTAAGGAATCAATTGACCTTGTCTGGTGTATTTCATTTGTTGGTATATTTAATTTAAGTGTATTCTTATTATGTTTTTACCCATGGTTTTATGGCGATCTACCTTTAACCTTTTTAAGAAGTCCTGTTCATACTTCTTACTGTTGATTCTTGCTCTATGACGAATAATTGGGTTGTCCACGAAGTTAATTAATCCACTCCTAGTCATCTCTAATATTTCCTTTGTAATCCTTGTCTTCTTGGAACGTATTATTCCTTTTATCTTCGTCTCTTTCTCCCCTGTTTTCTTAATTATCTTGTTCTTTGCATTTTTAATGATGGCTTCTTTATGCTGAATATTCTCTTCACTCTTGTGGGGTGTATCCTCAGGCACCAATGCTTTCGAGTCTTCTTTATTCTCAGTTTGTTTATCAGTGTCTTTGGATTGTAGCTTAATTCTTCCATGGTTTCATCATTTGGTACTTCTTCTATCTCTGAGTTGTTGTCGTTTGGTAATTCTCCCCTTGTTGTCTGATCCACCTCTTTCGCATATTTCTTACTCATTTCATCCATTTTCTGGTTGATCTTATTTAATGCGGTGTTCAATTCTTCTCTGATGGCTCTACTGTTGTCATCTATCTTACTGTTCAGCGTGTCCATAGATTTATGGGTATTATCTATCCTTCTATTCAAGTCTTCCTTCAGCGACTCCATATTTTTACTGATGGACTCCATATTTCTATTTAAGTCACGATGATCCTCCTTCATTGACTCGATATTTTTATTTAAGTCACGTTGATTCTCCTTCATTGACTCTATATTTTTATTTAATGAGTCATTATTTCTGGTCATCTGTTCCATCATCCTCATCACCATACTCTCCATTATTGCCCCTTCGGTTGTTTTGTCTGGTTGGTCGCTGACCATTACCTCCACTTCAGGTTCTATCTGAGGTATTTTGTCGGTATGAATTTCGATATTATTGATGGTAATAACTTCCATTTCGTGTACGGGTTGTGCTTCATAGGGCTCTGTATCCCGTTGTATTTCTCCTACCCTACTGTCCTTATATCTCGTATCATATTGATGGGTGTGCGGCATGTTTATTCTTTCGTGTCTACCGGGCTGTTCAAAATATAAAAATATTTTTATTTAATATTTTTTAAGCCACACTAGTTGGTGCGCCAATTTGTAACAAAATGTAAAAAAGGAGATGTTGTTTATGTAATGTAATTTTTATTATTTATATTTAAGATATTAATTTGACATATGATTTTGAAAGATGGGGTTTAATGTTTTAATATAATTATGTTTAAAGTATGAAAATAAAAGACTTGCGGTTGTTAAATAGAGTTACATTTAGCTTTGGAATATTATTTTGAGTTTGTAGTTGTTGAAGGTTGCTAATTTTGTAAAGCGATTTAAAATGTGACATTCGAGGTTACTCAAAGTGTGTTTACAATGGTCTAATTATAAATGTCTGAAAAGAATTCCCTTAAATAAAACAAATAAAATAGTTGTGTTGGTAATATTTAAATACTAGGTTTGCTTAAGCTTAACAGTAAAGTATTATAGTTGGTCGCTTGATGATGATGATCCTGGCTGTGAAACTTCTCCTCCAGGTCGAGAATGGTCTAAGTACGTTATGTCTAGTAATGTCTGGACAATATAATAAACATAATATACTTTCACGTACCTGGTAGTGTTTTCTAGAAGTTCAATGAACTGTCAACTCAGTTTACCAAAACCAACTCGCTTTAGTTGCAAGGTTAGATTGCCTTGTTGGTTAGTGGGCGCCACACGGATTTATTTTGGGAAAATCCTGTGTAAAACCCACAAAAAGAATCACTGAATGATTTAAAAAATTTAAAATAATTGTTTATTACCTTTATGGCAATGCTATTCCAAAATGTTTAAACACAACTGAAGGTTGTTTAAGTTTTCTAATTAAAATATTCAACTATCTGTTAGAAATGAATTAAGTCGAGTTATGCTGTTAATAATGGGTTTTATTCATACCCTTGATAGAGAATTCAAAACAAATATAATTCAAACATACAATGGTGTACAATTGTAAATGAGTTATTATATACCCTATAAGGCTTGCTCAGAACATGAGTGGTAAATCTGGCTAAGTCCAGATTTTGGTTATGTTTAACACTAATATTATTAAAATCTCAGATATGAGTTCTTTGAGACACAAAAAAGAAAGTCATGCCTACACATTAGCTAATGATTTTCTGATATTATATTGATTAATAATGTTTTGACGTTACTTTTGTAAAGTAAACAAATAAAAAATAACCTATTTGATAGGTTCTGCGTTCGTCACACCTGATTTTTGATTTACAAAGTTTAAAAAATTTAGAACACTTATAACTAATATTCAGCTTAATTACTAATGACAAATTCATCAAATAAATTGAGACATGGTGTAATCTTGAAATGTTTCTGTGTTTTGCGTCAGTACAGATAAGTGTATAAAAACGAACAGGTTATGGCACTCGTAGAAAAAATGAATAATGGTTGCACTGTTACCTTTTGGTTTTAATTAATTAATTAATTAAAACTCATTTAATACCTCGGTAATCGGATTATAGTGATTACCGTTTTTTCACTGCACACGCACAAGAACAGAGTATTTCGATCCGCTTCTGACTTAATGGATCATGAATAACATTACTTAATTACTTCTGTTCATTATTTTCCCGCACTAAATTGAAATAATACTGCACATAATCACTATGGTTCTCTGTAGAATGATTTGAAGTAGTCGTAGATTGGTGTTGAGCTATTTCCTTCGACGTGTTGTGTGGGTGACGCTAACAGTTATTAAAAATATTGAGATGGCGAGCACACCTTCCGTGCTGTATGAAGTTGATAAGTGTCTGACGAGAGTCGGTTACATTCGCTTATATACCCTCCTCTTTGATCGGCCTTAGGAAAAAATGTTAATTACTAACTAATTTTCTGATTGGTTCTTGCAGGTGTGATGAGTATGACGTAGTTTCTTTATAGCCGTTAATAACGGTTTTTTAACTGTCAAACTCTGCGGTGACAGATAGTTTTCAATGTTGTTGGTGTTAGTAAACAGATTTCTGATGCATATTTCGTAAATGATGCTAACAGTTTTCACGCACTTAATACTGTCGCGATTGGGTCGATATCATCATCAAATTAAAGATCATTTCGTCCTCTTTAATTTGACATAGTTTGATGCCGAGTTAATTTTACTTTTCCTGACATTGCTACATAAACAATGTTCAAGTACACTACACCGCACTGTCGTCTGCTTACCTGAACTGACGATTATACACTTTGATTAATATAGTTTGTGTTCACATAGCATTTTATTACTCTAACGTTTATGTGAGGACACTATTAACTCTGTACTGATATTTTACTGAACATTATGAATACACCTTAACTTTATACATTGTACTGAACGATTCTTATTACTATGACATTTCGTTTTATACTAACTCGTTCTATTCTACTAACTAACAATTGAATTATGATTAAATATATTATTTTAATAATGTTTTTTCGCTATGTTGGAGCATAGCAATTGTTCTGTGTATTTAATTTACACTTACGTTACCTCCCAATAATCAACTCGCTGATTATTGCTTGGTCTAGGTCTTGTTAAGACATACCGTCTATACTGGAGTTTTGCCTTAACAACATTTATTGGTTCACTATTCGGTAATTTGTTGAGGTACCTTCTTTGTCTAAGATTCCCTCTTACAAATGGTTTTTCTATCTCATCATAAGTATATTTAACATTGAAATATATCTTTGTTATCATTTTGTGGCCATTGCTAATTTTAGTTCTGGGCATTTATAATTCACTAGTCATGGTTAAATTTATTAGATTTCACAGTATTCAGATTCTTATTGATTCACTTTTTATTTACATATCATATTCTGTTTACATTAAATACTGACTGACTTGACAGCTTAATGCAAATTTACTCTGTCCATCAGTTTGTGTTAGTCATTGTCTGGTTGTAGTGTCAAACAGTACTTGTGTTTACTGTTTCATGTGGCACTTCTGCTTCTTTCTTCTTTCTTGATTCCTCTCTTCTTGTTTGTTCTTATCACTATATTCCCTATTTACATTATTGTTCTGTCCTTATAAAATCTGACAGTATACGTTTAGGTTAGGTAACATTTTGTTATGTTACAAGCGTTTAGGTTGGAGAATGAGTGGGATGAAGTTTCTAAGTACGAATCAGGTCGCTACGTCAGCACTTCCGAAGTGGCTTGGCGTATTTTCTGTTTTCCTATTCATGAAAGGTTCCCACCAGTAGTGCAGTTAGCAGTCCACCTTAAGAATGGCCAGAGGGTATTTTTCACTTCTGACAACCTTATGGACAAAATCCAACATCCACCAAAAACCACATTAACAGCATTTTTCGAACTCTGCAAAACCAATTCCTTTGCCAGAGGTCTTCTTTCCTGTGAGGTCCCAACATACTATGTCTGGAAAAATAACCAGTTTTGCAGAAGAAAGCAAGGAAAAGGCATTCCAGGACATCCAGGAGTAAAAAAAGATCATGTACTTGGGAGGGTATATACTGTACATCAGGGATTCTCAACCTTTTTGTGATTGAGAGCACCTTTCATACTCCGGGGCAAGTGGGAGAGCACCATGCAAATTTAATAATAATAATAATAATAATAATAATAATAATAAATACACTCACCAGGCTAATGAGATCCTTGGCCCTGAATGTTACTCAGAATTTCACTAATATCTAAGGAGAAGTCGCTTGCAGCCACACGTAAACAGTCCTCGAGCAAGTTTGTGCTGTTGAATAATCTGAATTTTTCTGAGAGAGTCCACATTGAATTGAAATGGATTGAGCACCATATTAAACAACGGCTCACTTTCTTCGAGTACATGAAAACGTGTAGCAAACTCTTTCAACAGATCTTGAATTGCCAGAACGACAATTTTAGGACACTCCGAGTGGGGACGACCAAGACTCGAGAGTGTATGTGCCAGTTCAGGAAAATGAACCAAGTCATTTTTACTTGCCGTCCCGAGGAATCTTTGTAACTTTGATCGAAAGGAAAATATAATTTCTTTCAGTTCACAAATTGTGTTTTTCTGACCCTGAAGATGTTTGTTCAGCTCGGTGAGATATTGAAATAGGTCTACCATGAAAGCAAGATTGATCTTGAAATCATCCCCGAATATTTCTGGAAACTTAGTGACATAATCGTTGGCAGAAATAAATGCTTTGATTTCTTCGAAAACTTTCCAGACCCTTGTAATTGCTTCCCCGCGACTTAGCCAACGAACATCCGCATGTAGGATTAGTTCTGAATGTGACGCTGATAAATCATGCAAGAAGACTTTTAGTAAGCGTTTATTCAGGGGTTTAGAAACCAAAAAGTTGATCAACTTATCTATCAGTTTTAACTGTTCTGAAATTTCAGGAACAGATATAAGATGACTGGCTAAGTTTTCAACGTGAATTAAACAATGATAGTGAACAAAGGGAGGAAAATGTTCATCATTTTTCAGAAGAGCGACAAATCCTTTATTTTTACTTACCATGGAAGGTGCGCCATCAGTAACCACACACACGAGCTTTGATAAGTCAATGCCATTAGGTTTCAGGAAATTCGCGACAGCGTTGTAAATGTCTTGCCCCGTAGTTGTACCCAGGAGCGGTAAAATTGTTAAAAAGAAATCTTCTACAATTCCCACATTATCTATACAACGTACAAAGCACGCCAATTATGCTACAGAAGCAATGTCTGTTGATTCGTCAACAGCAAGAGAAAAATAACTACATTCAGAAAGTTTCTGGAGTGCTTTTTGTTTAATTTGAGCCGCGATGAGGTCAACGCGCCTGGCAACAGTGTCATTACTAAATGGCACATTTTTTGCCGCATTAATCAAAACACTTCTGTATTTCTCAGGTATACTTTCAGCGAGAGTTGTCACTGCGGAAACTATGCACTCCTTCACAATTTCTCCACTTGTAAATGGCATCCCATGCTGAACAAGTTTATGAGACACAGATACAGACACTTCGGTTGAAAGTTTGTTAACAGAACTATTAACATTAAATGAAAAAGACTTCTGTTGACGTTGGAGTTGTGATTTTAACTCTTTGATTTTATGTATCCTTGCATCTGATCCCGTGGGATATTGATCAGAAAACGCACTATGATGAGTTTCATAATGTCTTTGACAATTTGCTTTTCTGAAACCCGATAAAGGTGCATTGACACAAAACGCAAATAACTCCGGTATTCTCGTCATTAGTGACCATAAAAAAATCTGTCTCCCAGTTACCTTGAAAAGAATACAGTTTCTTTCTTTTTGCTTCGCTACTTTTGTTGGAATCTTGGGTTGATGAAGAAGGTAACTTAGGTATCGATTCTTCACTACGTTTTCGTATTACAAATTTATCCATGTCTCTTTTTTAAGAACGTTCACAACACACTTCGAGGCGAAAGGAAAATTGCAAACTGACAATAATTACGCATATTTCACAAATAACAGAACAGCAATACTACAACCAAAATACGTCACAAAACTGGTGTACACCGCTACACTATGTCACTCCAGTCACAAATGTCGTTCGTGTAAGTGGAAATGTCCACGCAGAAACATTCATTGGCAAATTTCAAAATTTCTATTTAAAATCTGAAAATTGATTGGTTGAGCTAAATGTAAAATGCTACGTGACTATTTCTGTGAGAACGTGCTTAAAGCTGCCAAGTTTAGGGATTTCAGAGGCAATAAAATTAAAATATTTTGAATAACCGCTTCTTTTGAGGGTACTAGTACGTGTTTAACAGCCCATTTACAAGATGAGACAACCTGGCGCCTACAGTAATAAACCCCTCATAGGCTGTCTCTGCCTTTTAAAGCTGCAAACAATAGAGTCGGTATCGGCTTGTAAACTACGGACAATTCCGGAAACCATTGCAAGTAGTGCTCTTAGAAGTAACAAAGGTTTCCAAACAGTATTCTGCTATACTCAGTTGTTGGTGGACAACAGCTGTACAGCCGGCTATATAGTTCATAATTGAAAATAGGGATCACTGTTGCCCGCGAGCACTTTTTTATACATCCATGATGAGCACCATTTTTAGTTACGCGAGCACTACTGTAGTGCTCGCGAGCACCAGGTTGAGAACGCCTGCTGTACATCCTAACAATGTCGAGTGTTTCTATCTGCGTCTCCTGCTACACGAGATTCGAGTACTAACGTGTTTCAATGGTCTTAAAAAGGTATCTGGTATAATTCATCCTACGTACCAGTCTGCCTGTAGAGCATTAGGGTTGTTGGAAGACGACATGCAATGGGACCTAGCCCTCCAAGAAGCTTCCATTTCAGATTCACCTCACAAGATCCGAGAGCTGTCTGCTGTAATAGTGGTGTTTTGCCAAGTTGCAGATCCCTTAGCACTTTGGGAAAAACACAAACAAAGTCTATCAGAGGACATAAGAAGGCTGATTGAGATTGAAAGTCATGGTTTAGAGATTGAACTTTGCAAGGACACAGTTTATAATAAATGCTTACTGTGTATTGAAAATATGATCTTTTCTATGTCAAACCAATCTTTCCAAGACTTCAGTTTACCTCCACCAATTCAAGACACAAACATTATTACAGTCAATCGCGAGTACCTGAAAGAGCTCTCCTACTATACAGTTCAGCTTTCTGATATGGTTGCTGAGAACTTTCCTAAACTTAATGCGGATCAGAAGAACGCTTACAATGAGCTCATTGCCAACATTGATGATGGAATCGGTCAGCTGTTTTTTCTCGACGCACCTGGTGGCACTGGAAAAATGTTCCTACTAAACCTACTTCTTGCCAGCGTTAGGAAAGACAGAAAGATTGCCATCTCTGTGGCTTCTTCAGGTATAGCAGCTACGTTGCTGGATGGAGGTAAAACAGCTCACTCTGCCTTTAAACTGCCTCTGAATTTAAACATCTCCCAGACTCCACTCTGCAACATGTAAAAACAAAGTGACACAGCCAAGGTCTTGAAAGAGTGCAAGTTGATAGTTTGGGATGAATGCACCATGGCTCACAAACGAGGGATAGAAGCCCTAGACAGAACTTTACAGGACATTCGTAGCAGTAAAAACCTGATGGGTGGAATAACAGTACTACTGGCCGGAGACTTTAAACAGACTTTACCTGTTGTGCCTCGGGGAACACGAGCAGATGAATTTAAAGCCTGCCTGAAGTCATCTTACCTCTGCCCCAAAGTTCAAGTTCGTTCCTTAAGAGTAAACATGTGGGTGGATCTTAAAGGCGATTTTAAAGCGGAAGAGTTTTCAAGCTTACTGTTACAGATTGGCGATGGAAAGTTAAAAGTGGAAGATGGAAAAGTTAACATTCCAAACAACCTATGTGAAGTTGTAAAAGACCTTAATATACCCACACTTAATGAATATAAGTGACTCATCTTGGCTCAAAGAAAGAGCTATTCTAACCCCAAGAAATGAGACAGCAGCAATCATTAACAACTTATTGTTAGAAAAACTTCCAGCCGATGTTGTAAAATATCAGTCGGTAGATTCCGTAGTAGAGGTAGAAGACGCTGTGCATTATCTGGTAGAGTTCCTCCACGCTCAACCCTCCAGGAACACCCCCACATAACCTTCACCTAAAAGTTGGGGCTCCCATTATGCTGCTGCAGAACTTAATACCACCGAAACTTGCAACGGTATCAGACTGCAGGTAAAATCTTTACATAAGAACGTTGTTGAGGCAACTATATTCACTGGCTGTGGTTCTGGAGAAACAGTTTTCATACCTCGCATTCCTTTGATCCCGTCAGACTACCATTTTCAGTTTAAAAGACTACAATTTCCCATCAAAGTCTGTTTTGCAATGACAATCAACAAAGCTCAAGGACAGTCTTTGAAAATGGCTGGCGTAGATCTGAGGGAAGACTGTTTCTCTCATGGCCAGTTGTACGTTGCCTGTTCAAGAGTTAGCACTCCTGACAGTCTGGTTATTCTTCAGCCAGAAGGAAAAACTAAAAACTTTGTGTATAAAGAAGTTCTTTAATGATCCGATGATTAGTTCTTCATTACAAGTTCATAAATTGAAGAAAATCTGAAATGTTTTCATACTCAACACAACTTCATATAACAAAAATTTTTAATGTTTATTTTAAATAAAATATATAAGAGGTTTTAATTATTTATTTATAAGAAACCTACTTTAATTGAACTTTATTAATTAAATAAGATTTTCATTACGTACAACGTGAAACTCCGTAGCGAAGCACGGGTATTTTGCTAGTGTTCTCATATGAATGCTGTATATATTTTCAGAATACCGTTCAATTTTAAAAGTTAATGATTATTCGAAAATGTGTGTTTGTGAACAGGGCCGACGAGAGCGATCACGGGCCCCGGGGCTAAACATTTTTGGGCCCCCCCAAAGAAAAACTTACCAAAATCATTACTGTTGGATTGTTAATGGTTTAGGATTTATTAATTGACCCTACAATTCGTTATTCTTAACTTTAATCGTAAATAAATGGGTTTTACACTGTTAATAAACAGTCTTGTCAAAGGCCGTTATGCGCTGGGCCCGCTTCGGGACCCCGGGCCCCTGGGATCTGGCCCCTTGCCCCCCTCCCCCTTTCACCGGCCCTGCTTGCGGATATGGAGTCGCTATAATATTACGTTTTTACATTTTCAGTGAACATGATTTGATTATATTTTTATATTTGATAATTGTAGCGATAAATTGAAAAAGATTACAATCTCAGAACGGCAAGAAAAATTAAAAAATTATTTAACGGTTGTAAAGTAATAAAAATAAGAAAAGAAATCAAATCGTGCTTACTGTACTGTATTTGGTTTTTCTGATTAATTAGTGTTAGCTTTCTCCGCAAGATGGCGTAAGCGTTCAGTTCCATACCATACACCCAAACGTTTTGAATACTGTATATTTCATGAATTTTATAAAAGCATATATTAGTAATCTGCGTATATCATTTTGTTTACTCTAAGATATGTTGGTAGAGTATTATTTATTACTTTTCATGTATTAGTTTATAATTAGCCTGAAGATGACTGCCTCTGACTGGGAGGCCAAAATGTATTTATATTTTTCTTGTGATGCAAGTCTGTCAGTACAATCCATCACACCTGTCTTGGAGGTTATAATGCAGATTTTATTAATACAAATACAGAAAAATATAACTGTTTGTGTATTCAAGACAAGTTAAAATTATAAAAGAAGGAGAACCAGGTTATTAAAATTAGAAACTTAACATCTAATGTATAAGCTAGGCACTACTCTTTACTTTCAGTCCCTTTAGTTATGCCATTGAAGACTGGTCTTAACAATCATGAAAAACAAGGTGTAAACTAAAGTTCATAATTTGAAATGGCTTTAGTTTTTCTTAACTATGTCTTGTGGTATCAGATCTATGTAACCTGTTGTACAACAATTATTATTATCATGAGGCTATACAGCTGTACAGATATTTTATGAATTAATAATGTGTTTGCATTTTTCTCATAATGAAACACTAATCTTTAGATAAGAATTGATAACATAGAGAGTGCTTGAAATGAGCAAAACCTGGCTTATGTGAATGTAATCATTAGTGTTCCATACTCAGAAAAAATGCAGTAGATATTATTAAATACTCACACATCGCAGGCAACAAAATAGAAGAATTTATAAACTAACTGGGGTAACTGTTTGTAAAAGAGTCTATACCTCCAATAACACTGGGTTCATTATCTATGGTAAATGAATTTCTATTTTACTTGATTCAATATATAATTTCCACATGTAAAAGCACAGAAAGTTGAGTTAACACTATCCTTTATAATACTGAAAATATCCCCTCACAGTCACTGTTAGAATATATCAATATGATATCCAAATTCAGTGGTATTTAATTAGTTATAAATTATGGTAACAACATTTTTTAAAAGCAGATCTACTGTTTCTGAGAAATTGAATGTTACACTCGCTCAGAATTTGAGCTAGCAAAACAGGTTGTTTTTCCTATATTGTGTATAGGAATAAATCCGGATTATGGTAATTAATTAGTAATAAATTATAGGCTAGGTTTTTCCTCGATATCTGAAAGTTGGTTCTGCTCAGTCAGGTAATTATGAGCATTGCAACCATTGACAGGATTAGGTTATAGGGAAACAGTACAAATTATAGAACAATTTTAATTAGTTTATATGATTTCGTAGCTTAGCTAATCTAGTTTTAAGAAAGTTATTTAAAATTGGCCATGCTTTAAAATAAACCAATATTGCTCAAGCTTTTGGTTTAATAAAAAATGTGTTTTTTATTTTAGTTTTCATATTGTTTTTTCCAAAGTTTTGCAGATGAAATGCTGTCATAAGTCTTTTTTAAATTAACAAAAAGTAGTAAATTTCATGATTATTCAATAACCTGGGTAATTGAAAATGAAGAAGAAAAATAAGTTTGTTGTTCTTCTGTTTCCTTTTCTTTGTGTTATTTTCTATTTTCTCAAGCAGAATGATCACTGTTGCACACCACTATATACAAATTATCCCGATTAGCGCTTTCAAGCTTCACAGCTTATCGTCAGATCGGAATTGACAGAAATTATGTGAAAACAAACCCTTCACCCCTCTCACCCCACCCTGCTCACACGCAACAAGCTATAATATAAATGTCCCTTCACCACCCCCTAAACCCTGTCCCACCATCTGTACAGTTACATATTTTTCTAGCAAATTTCTTGTGTTTCAGTGGTGTGTGTGTGTGTGTGTGTGTGTGTGTGTGTGTGTGTGTGTGTGTGTGTGTGTGTGTGTGTGTGTGTGTGTGTGTGTGTGTGTGTGTGTGTGTGTGTGTGTGTGTGTGTGTGTGTGTGTGTGTGCATCCTTTTAAACTTACCCTCTTCCTCTCCACACATGTGGGTCAGTCACACATCCTTATTTTAAAACATCCAGTTAGTACTATGCAATATTATTCTTAATCCTCTCTATCTGTCCTCTATCATTTACTTCTTAATTATGTTATAAAATATTTCTTCATTATCAAATTTAATTTTAATATTAATTAAATTGTCTAACCCTTTTTCTCTTTCTTTCAATATTTCTAACTCCTCTCTAAGCTTCCTTTCAACTGTGTTATTTACTGCTTTTACAATTTCGTATTCTTCCAAAGGATTAACAAACTTATGGTTGTCTTCTATGAAATGTCTTGCATATAACGAATTGGTTGTTCTATTACCTTCTCCACGTTTGTGGTCAGATAACCTGCATACGAATTTTTGTCCTGTCTCACCTAGGTACACTTTGTTGCAGTCTTTACATTTTAATTTATAAATTCCGCTTTTCTGTAATACTGGAATTTTTTCTATATTCTTATTCCTTATCTTATCAAATACCGTTTCACATTTTTTAATAGCTATATCTACTCCATATTTATTAAAACATTTTATAATTTTTCTAGTATGTGAATCTATGTATGTCAATGACCCTGCATAATTCTTTTGTTGTGGTTCTATTTTAGCTTTTTGTATGTTAACCCTTTTCATAACTTTATCCACTATGTTGATGTTATAATTATTATTCATTACAATTCCCTTTATCGTTTTTAACTCCCTATCTTTTGATTCGGTCTCTTTTAAACACTTCTGAGCTCTGTAACAAAATGAATTGATTGCTGCCATTTTATATCTATAAGGGTGGTAAGACTCTCTTGATATAATTATATCAGAATACGACTCTTTCCTAAATATCCCAAACTGTAGTTTCTCATTATCTTCAATTTCTTTGTTTAAATCTAAGTAATTTATTTTCTTACCTCCTATCTCTTCTTTAAATTGTAAGTTTTTATCCTTATTATTGACCTCATTTATAAATTCTTGCACTTCTTCTATGCTTCCTTCCCAAATTACTAATACATCATCAACGTATCTAGACCATAATTTTATATTGTCTTTATACTTAGTGGAACGTACTAATTGCTTTTCAAAATCATTCATGTATATTTCAGCAAGAATAGGGGATAATGAAGACCCCATAGGTAAACCTTTTTTCTGTATATAAAACTTGTTATTAAACCTAAAATAGTTCTGATTTACACATTCTTTAATTACTTTAATCAACTGCTTTTTATACCTGTATTCTTCCATATTATTATTGTTTATTAACTTAATAACTTTATTTACTGTGATATTGGTAAACATGTCCTTAACATCCAGTGATATCAATTTTGTATTTACATTAATTCTAATATTTTCTAATTTTTCTGTCAAATTTATATTATTCTCTATGTTGTATTTTGTCCCAAATCCATATTTCTCTTTCAGTACTCTGCGAACTTCCTTTGATAATTTATAAATAGGTGCATTAATAAAAGAAACAATCGGTCTAATTGGTTTTCCTTCTTTATATATCTTAACCTGACTTTTAAAAGTTGGTGCTGTTGGATTACTTTCCAATAAATACTTTTTCTTATTTTCTTCTATAAATGTTATCTGTTTCATCATTTGTTTTATCCTTGACTGGTACTTACTTGTATAATCATACTTTATTTCCTCATATGGTCCTTCTCTTATAAATTCTTCCGTTTTCTTTATGTATTCGTCCTTTCTCAGTAGTACCATTGTATTTCCTTTGTCTGCCTTCGTAACTATAATATCATTCTTCTTTATTTTATTCTTTAGTTTAGTTACAGTTGATTTGATTTTTTGTTCATTTTTTGAATTATACAAACTTTTCTTAAATATTTTTCGAATTAAAAAGAAGAATTTATTACAATTTAAAGAAGAGATAGGAGGTAAGAAAATAAATTACATAGATTTAAACATAGAAATTAAAGATAATGAGAAACTACAGTTTGGGATATTTAGGAAAGAGTCGTATTCTGATATAATTATACCAAGGGAGTCTTACCACCCTTATAGATATAAAATGGCGGCAATCAATTCATTTTGTTACAGAGCTCAGAAGTGTTTAAAAGAGACCGAATCAAAAGATAGGGAGTTAAAAACGATAAAGGGAATTGTAAGGAATAATATAACACCAACATAGTGGATAAAGTTATGAAAAGGGTTAACATACAAAAAGCTAAAATAGAACCACAACAAAAGAATTATGCAGGGTCATTGACATACATAGGTTCACATACTAGAAAAATTATAAAATGTTTTAATAAATACGGAGTAGATATAGCTATTAAAAAATGTGAAACGGTATTTGATAAGACAAGGAATAAGAATATAGAAAAAATTTCAGTATTACGGAAAAGCAGAATTTATAAATTAAAATGTAAAGACTGCAACAAAGTGTACCTAGGTGAGACAGGACGAAAATTCGTATGCAGGTTGTCTGACCACAAACGTGGAGAAGGTAATAGAACAACCAATTCGTTATATGCAAGACATTTCATAGAAGACAGCCATAAGTTTGTTAATCCTTTGGAAGAATTCGAAATTGTAAAAGTAGTAAATAACACAGTTGAAAGGAAGCTTAGAGAGGAGTTAGAAATATTGAAAGAAAGAGGAAAAGGGTTAGACAATTTAATTAATATTAAAATTAAATTTGATAATGAAGAAATATTTTATATCATAATTAAGAAGTAAATTATAGAGGACAGATAGATAAGATTAAGAATTATATTGCATAGTACTAATTGGATGTTTTAAAATAAGGGTGTGTGACTGACCCACATGTGTGGAGAGGAAGAGGGTAAGTTTAAAAGGATGCACACACACACACACACACACACACACACACACACACACACACACACACACAACACTGAAACACAAGAAATTTGCTAGAAAAATATGTAACTGTACAGATGGTGGGACAGGGTTTAGGGGGTGGGGAAGGGACATTTATATTATAGCTTGTTGCGTGTGAGCAGGGTGGGGTGAGAGGGGTGAAGGGTTTGTTTTCACATAATTTCTGTCAATTTCGATCTGACGATAAGCTGTGAAGCTTGAAAGCGCTAATCGGGATAATTTTTATATAGTGGTGTGCAACAGTGATCATATTCTGCTTGTGATTTCAACCACTAACACAAATTTCTTCATTAAATTTCTATTTTCTGTTCATGATTTTTCTGTATACATATTTGTCTAGTTGCACAGGTCACCACAATCCCTTGATAATTCTCATCTTTGTTTCTGTAACCTCATTTGTATATATAGTTGATATGAAGGCGACATATCTTTTTAATCTAACCAATTACTGTACAGAACATGATCCTTTTGTGAATTAGAGAATATTAGCCTGTGAACATGGAATTAGCCTGTGAATTTAATTTGTGAACATGGAAATTAGTTTTATTGTGTGCTATAACAAGTATCTTGACTCTTTATGTGTTGTACGAGGTCTGACCAGAAAGTATCCGACCATTTTGTATATTATGGGAACCAGTTGTGCAACTAGTATTGCATTGCAATGCAGTAGCCAGTCTGATGGACCTTTTGAACATTCATTAACATAATGAACTATTCCAGTAACTGTGAGACTAGTGAAGAGTTACAATCATGTTACTTTACGGTGGCCACTTCGTAGCTGCGCAAAAAGTGGGGGTAGTGAGGAGACTTTATATGTTTGGTTGTAACACTTCGTTTCAAAAACGTCTGTCTTACTGTTGCTACAGCTGGCTTTGTGGGTGCCTTAACTATTTAATTGGTATCAAATGATAATAGCATTAGGCGGATTATAAGAGAAAGGATAACGCAGTAAATAAAGTGTAGTGGCACAACAGGATACCAATTACCAATGTAGCCCCCAATACATTATATGGAATCTGCCCAGTAGGGTGGGCCGAAAAAAGTCAACTTTATCCGATCAAAAACGGGTATGTCTCAAAAGTTGTATTTTAGGTCTAGGAAGAACACCGTAAAATATTAAGCCCGAAAAATAATATCTTCACTCTGCGCAATTGCCTTAAAAATTCGATTTTTTACAAAAAAATTGAGAATTTCTGAAATTTTTTTATTAACTTCTTGAAGGTGGACGAAGATTGGGTGATGCTTAAAGTTATGTTAAATGTCACCACATATAGCTAAAGAAATACTGAACCCATAATATAACTTCTTTTGTTTGCGCATAAGTCGTAAATTTTACAGAATTTTTGAGAATTTTGAAAAGAGTACGTTTTTGGTGTAGTTTATCTTATTAGTTTTTTAATTATTTAATAATCACACAGTTTAGTTTCAAACTCTATGTCATAAACAGTAAACACTATGCAACTCTTCGTTAGTTCAAACAGAACTACCCAGGACTCACCATGAGGAGGTGGTTGCATGTCGAGTCCCACCCGTGCCCTCCGAACCACCCAACCATGAGAGCACGGTAACTTCTGTAAGCCTTAAATTCCTTCTTTGATTCAAACTTTGGTCTTATTGTTCTGTCCATCAACCTTGCTCTAATTACTCCGTCCCTCTTTGTTTCATCACAAACTTGTTGAGATGACTTTGTCACTTCTTTGACTGCCCTTTCAACAGCTTGAGTGTGTGATGGCAATTTTACTAGTACACCTTCTGAAATTATGTCAAGAGACACCATTCGCCAGGATTCTGTTTAGATCTTCTTCTGATAAATGCATTGTTACAGGTGGTTCTGTTACATTTGTAGATTGCCACAAGATCATGTCAATGTAGTCTGTGGCAGAAATGTTTATCTTTGGAATCTTGAACTACCTAACACAAGCAGATTCTGCAATGTTCGACTTATTTCGAGCTGCCATGATTCGTCTGATGGCGAGCTGCCGGATTGTTTTTCTGCTGTCAGTTAGGATTGCAACTATCACATTTTCTGGGTGTGCAAAATAACCATTGTTTTGTAAACAGTTATACACCACTTTCCTGTGTTTATCTTACATGTATGACGAAAATTGTATCATTTTCCACAGATTATTTGCTCCATCTTTCAGTTTTGGATTACATTTTATTGTTTGTGATGGTGAATCTGAAGAAATATACAGTCGCAAAATCCGGTTGGCAGTAGTTACCCATGTGGCATGATTCAGCATTCCTGGACTTCTATCTCCGAACCCAGGTGGACATACTCCAACAGAAACTATTCTACATATGTCAAACATGTATTTCTGATCTGTGCTCAATTCTTTTTTTAGATCAGGAAATAATTCTTCAACAGGACTTTTGATCGGTCTAAACTTTACAGGTGGTAACTTGTGACAGTTAACTAGGGCTTGCACAATGGGGCCACTATAACCGCTAGGACCAGATGTTTCACCATCTAAAGATTCAAAAAGATGTCTAAGCGGAAGCTCGTTTGTATGCAGTTGGCACACTACCCATTGAAGTGGTCTGCCGAGTTTCTTTTCCAGGATACTGTTAACGCCATTGTTTTTTTCCAGTATTTGTTGGACAACCATCACATCCAACACAAACAAGCTCGGACAAACTAATGTTTTTCTCAGTCATATATTCTAAAATTGAGTTAGCAATGTCAACAGCTTTTCCTGATAAGCGTTTTATATGTCCAATATATTTTGAACCAGGCTCTTGTATGAGTGATAAGTGGTCTTCTTGACATACTCGCCGGTGCTTTTTACCATCTTCACTTGTCTCTATATATAAAGTTTTATCGATTCTACCATCAAAATACAAAGCTTGCAACACTGTTTCCTTACTACAATCATTGTTTAATATCTGGCTGCGGATTTTCACTCTTTTACGTCTGATTTTATTTTTGTCGAAGATTGTAGTAGCTGTAGATGTAGATTCATCATCATAATTCATGCTGATGGTTTGGCATCCATTAACAATGCTGACAAAGCAGCTGCAGGCCTGTCTGATATCCCGTATCTGTCACAAGTTTTAGCAAAAGTGCTTATATTTAATCTAGTTTGCACATTAGTGTTTGTTTGAGAAGAGTTTTGTGGACAAACAATTTGATCTGCATCAGGACATTCATCCGAGTCAAGATCGGAGTAGCTTTCTGGTTCAACAGAATCATCATTTTCTTTTTGTATCTTCTTTGTCTAGTAGAATGCTCTTTTTGTTTCCTGGCTTCTCTTTTTCGAATGCGTGATGTAGTTTTGCCATAAACGTTTCCTATCATCATCAGCCGATCTGCTCTTTGGTCTGTTAAAAATTCATGTTCTAATTGCGGCACTTTTTTTCCCGCACAGAGTCGCAAGAGCTTAAATCACTACACTTACAAGCACAGACATCAAGTAGTTTACTAGATTTTTCCGAAAACTCTGAGAGCCGTTTTTTAAAATTATGTTTATGTTGGTCTCTTTCAAATGATTTGTTTAAGCCTTGCATAATATCTATGCTTTTTTTCAACATGTCTTTCATTGTTCTGTGAGACACTACCGGAATTGATTATTTCTGCCACAGTGATTGCACTTTATCCAAAGTTTTATCAGCTACAAAAGAAAATCTGGGGTTTTTCCCATTGTCTTTTGTTTTTTTTTTGTTCTTGCCACTC
The DNA here is from genome assembly GCA_034769895.1 of Magicicada septendecula. Lineage (NCBI taxonomy): Eukaryota > Metazoa > Arthropoda > Insecta > Hemiptera > Cicadidae > Magicicada > Magicicada septendecula. The sequence goes on along the minus strand of CM068367.1, from coordinate 20,036,168 downwards.
AAAATTGTAGTGTCTAATTACATCAAGTGTGGTCGGCAAAATAGCCTCACTTATTTGTCTGTCACTACCTACAATTCGGTTATCACCATGTCTTTGTCTTTGACGCCATTTTGTTGTAGGCAACAATCACAAAAGATAATTCACAAAAAATTCACACACGCACAAAACGCATTCATATCACAAAACGCATAAACCTCTCTCTATAGCACTGCTGTCTCACTACTGACAAACAAAAACAATGGCTTTCGCCTGTCAGGCACATTGTGTCGCGTCGACTCATAGTGGGATCAAAGTGGAGGAGGAACATTCGTCCCTACAATATGTTCATGAAAGAGCGCTGTTAGCTTATTTGTTTTACTTCTCTAAAACTAAAGTTTTGTTATTAAGCTAATGTTATAGTTTTCTGGTCCTTTTTTCTTAACATACATATGTCATATCACATAGTAAACACGACAGATTTTCAAAATTCTCAAAGAATTTATATACATTTGGGCTTATGCGGATGCGCATTGCGCACATTAAAGAAGTTATATTACGGGTTCAATATTTTTGTAGCTATATGTGGTGACATTTAACATAACTTTAAGCATCACCCGATCTTTGTCCACCTTCAAGAAGTTAATAAAAAAAATTTCCAAAATTCTCAATTTTTTTGTAAAAAATCGAATTTTTAAGGCAATTGCGCAGACTGAAGAAATTATTTTTTGGGCTTAATATTTTACGGTGTTCTTCCTAGACCTAAAATACAACTTTTGAGACATACCCATTTTTGATCGGATAAAGTTGACTTTTTTTTGGCCCACCCTACTGCCCAGTATCCAGTAGGAGCACCATTACTACCTATAGCAGACAGTAGCAGCTGTACATATGTCATGTTTACAGGAGAAGTTGCAGCAGCTCATCAGTACTGTCAGCGAGGAATTCTGCGTAATTACACATCACCAACATTGTACCCAGGTCCTAAAGGTGAATTCTGGGTATACAGCTTCCATACAACCATTCTAACTACTTGGCAATGTAATTATCCCAATGAAATTCCTCGAACAACTATACGAACTCCGAAAGGAACTGGTATTATGTATAATACTAAAGATTGTCATATATAGGCTATTCAAAATATTTCACGATATTTCCACACGCCAGTGGCAAGACGTCAATGAAAATTCAGTTCAACCATATTGTTGTCCCAGCCATAACAGATATCTTTTCTCCCACTGAGCGATCCTTATTTAAAAACCAAACTACTGATTCATCAAACAATGGTATTTCTGACCTTGAACAAATTCTGAATGAGAACACTGCGAAGGCAGATGTTATCACAATCGAGGAACTACAGAGGAAGTTGACAGAGATAAGGCAAACCAAAGCGGAAAACAGTAGCGTGTTTCTGACCTAGCTCACTGTAATACCTATCGTTATACTTACTACCAGCTGCTTTCTCAAATGCATATGTCCCTGCTGTACCTAGCAAAATACCCAGTCTGATGAGGATGGAGATCGTGAGTCTGTCCAACCTATGCCAACAGCATTACATGTATACAACCTGGCTCCAGGAAATGGAAATGATACTCCTTCAACAACGAGATTCGCCAAAGGACAACTGTCAACCTTGACATAACCCTCACACCTTGTAGAATTGTGAAGTGATTGATAATAAAAAAAAGAAAATTTAAATGTGCGATGCTTTACAAGTGTAAAAAAAAAATCAGTAAATAACTTATTCTTAGTGAAGTTTAATAATTAAAATACCTTGATGTGTAGTGTCAATTAAATACAAAAATTGAACTAGTGAATGTGCTAATAAGGACAAGAAATTGATAAATGTGAAGTAATTTGACTAGTGAAATATCTACAACATTATTTGTAATTATGTTTGCTTTACTTTTATATATACAATCCGCAATGTTTATTAATTCTATTTGATGTCTTTTGTGCAAACGGAAATAGACATTGTGATACAAGGACATAGAATAATGGATGATCAATTAAATTAGGCTTCAGGATTTTGTTTTGAATCATTATTATATGCATGTATTTTCAGTAATTTTGTATCCTTATGTATGTAAATGGAGAAACCTCATATTTCAATGTTATATATTTTGGAAAAGAAAGGCTCACTCACCAATGCCTTCCTTTTCTAAAAGGGGGTGTAGATGTAGTGCCACACCAGGATAATACGGCGTGAATCCATTTCTATCTGTTTAGTGGTGTGTCAGTTTTCCTCTATAAAAAACCCCGAATTAACTGCTCTCCTTCCTTGATCAAAACTTCCAATTTGAGTTTACCCCGGGGGCTTTCCCTTCACATGAACATCTGATAATTGTTAGATGTCGTGACATGATACCCCGGCATCTCATGGTGGTGCAGTCTCAGATGCACGTCAGCCAATCAGACAAGAGTAACAGACAAGGCAGATGATGACACCGTGTACTTGGGAGTGGTCAGGGGGTAGAGAGAGGGCCCATATAAAACTTAAGGTTCATCACCAGGAGTGTGGTTGTTCTAGCTCTCTCTCAGTTCGTTCCGGGAAGCGGTCATAGTTAACTTGGTAAATTATTCAATAATTACTTTCAGTGATCATGGTGCGCGTGGTAAGAGGTTTCTCCGGCAACAGTTCTGCGGACTGTAAGTGTGATTAAGTTAATAATAGAATCTTGTGACAAAACTATAATTGTGTCTATGTCAGTTATTACATATACCACCTGTACATCACTCTCGTAACAATAAACATCTCTGAAACCTGACCACCTCTCGGTCACGACAAGAGCCTACAGTATTTTGCAAATATAAACATCTTTAAAAACAAAGTTGTTACAAGAGGTATAAAACTTAAAGTATATTATTCTCTGGTGCGACCAGTTGTTGCATATGGATCTGTGGTGTAGACTTTAACAGAGAATGACAAAACTACTTTAAAATCATTTGAGCAGAAAATATTGCATAAAATTTATGGCCCAGTAAGAGAAGAAGGCTCAGTAAACTACAGGCTCACATGCATGGAAAAGACATAGTGAAATTCATCAAATCAAAGAGGTTGCATATGTGTTAAGAATGTATGTCTGCAGTAAGAATACCTAAAAGAATGCTCAAGGGAAGATTATATACTACCAGACGTAGAGGCAGACCAAGGATGAGATGGTTGGATGGTGTAACAGAAGATCTTGCTAGCCTGGGAATCAGAGGGTGAAGAGGGAGGGTAGAGAACAGAGAAGCATGAAGGAGTATTGTTGAGGAGGCTACAGCCCACCAAAGGCTGTAATGCCAGATAATAATAATAATAATAATAATACGAAGTATTTAGTTATTACATAATTATTAGTTTTAACTTTCACTTGTAAACTTACTTGTTATTTTCACTCAAACGATCTTTTCAGAGTGGTGCGCTCCTTCGTCAGTGAGTTTGGTGGATACAGATGTGCAAACTGTCGGTAATTCTATGCATAACGGTATTGGTTAACAGGTTGTGTGTGGGTGGAGGTGGAGGGGATTGGCACTGGAGTTTTAATTATTGTAAGTGTTGTTTATTACTGTGTCAAACAGTGTGTTTGATTTAAATTGTAATTGGTCATTGAGTATGTTGCTGGGTTGTGTTTAGTTGTGTTTGTATATTTCAAATTGTTCTGTGGTGTTAAGTTTATGACTTTTGGGTAGGTAATGTAAACTTTCAAGATTGTTTTTTATATTTGTGCAACTGTGGTTTTCTGTCTGGATATGTGTGGCAAATGTGGATTGTATGTTATTATTGGTGAGTGCTTTGGTGTGTTCATAAAATCTGGATGAAAAAGATCTTCATTGTTAGTTATTACAACTTGGTTTTACACATTGTTGACATTTCCAGTTTCCATTCAACTAACTACTCTTTCTAATTTTCTCAGTATTACTCAAAATTGTATCAAAAATGTACACATTTGTAATAACAGAACAGTGTTATTTCTTAAAATATAATATAAATAATAAATAATCACTAGTATAAAGCAAGCAACAAATAAATACTAACAAAAGAAATAGTGATCATTATATTATGGCAGACCATAAGAAAACAGACTTTGTCTTTAGTAAATTAAAGTCTTATATTTAAGTATATATAATCTATAAGGCTCAAATCAGATCATGTGTGGCATATGGAAACCAAGCTTAAATACGTAACATTTGATGGCAGACCTTCTGGATAGATTTAAAAAGAACATAGAGTCTCTGTGTGTAACAGAATGTATGATGTGTGCAGTTAATGATGATCTTAGCATTGTGTCTCATTTAAGAATACAGTCTGAGGTAATGGGGTAATAGCTTGAGAATGGATGACAGCAGGATCATGACGATGTACATAGACACACAATGTGTTGCCAAAGGACCCACCATTCTGGGTAATCACAAGAAACATCCACAGGACCACAGTCAGTCATAACAGAAAAGTCAACAGCAACTACACATAACTATTGCATCAAAGCAGAAGAAGAAAAAGCAAATGAAGAATATATCATGGGTTTAGTGGTGAATCTACTCAAGTCAACCCGTGTGAATTTACAGAAAACTGAAATTAAAGATTTTCAAGTGCAGTGATAAAATATAAAACTGACTTTCATGGTTAAACTTTATTATTAACAGAGTTTTTTAATTGATTACATAACTGTTAAAAAAAAAGAAATGCATAAAGAATGTCGTCTTTGAAACATCTTGAAGCATCATTAAAACTTGGTCTTGGGTAGTTTTACCACTAACCCCTCAATATTCTATATCTACAAGATCTATTAACATGATGATTTTACAGAAATTAAACAGAAATCTTAACAAATAATTCAAAATCGCAGGTTCAATCTGACCACTATTAATCACAATGTGTATCAATAGAGAATGTGAATAAATGCATGTAGATTTACAGATTTAATCAAGCTATTGTAATAAAGTTATACTGTCTGGTGATAGGTGTTTTATTCAAGTAATGGGTAACACTTTTTAAAGAAAAACTTGTTAGTGTGTAAAATTTTCTGTAACCACTGACAAAGTACAGCTAATTGACAATAAAAGGTTATTTACATAATACAGTCATATTTACATTTATCACATTGTAATTGATTATTGATTAGGCCTACTGAATTAAAATTATCAACACAAAATCTGCAACAGTAAATCTATTGGTAAATCTATTAATCTGTTGGTATCAAGTAAATATAATGGAACATTCATTGTTACAGCTGTACATATGTTAGGGGAAACCAGCGATGTTAGGGGCCATCTTGTACCTAGGGCCACCTACCATATCCAGTGGGAAAAGTGGGTATTTTTAACTTTGGTGAGTTCCATATGTTGGCTGCATTGTTTCCAGTTGTTCAGTTCAGTTTTGGTGGGAATATGATGACCACCTATGATCCTGTAAAACTTTGTGTGATTTCTGCTTGAAAAAGTAAAAAAAATCTCCCCTACTCTCGTAATTTTTACTCCAAAGGTAAGTAACATTTATCATTTCAAGATTGACTGTAAACATTACAATTTAATCTAGTATTTAATGCAGTATACACCATTATATTAATTGTAAGATTTGAGGTTATGGCAACCACATTTAAAAAATATTGTAAACACTTGTACCTAGGGCCATCTACCTCCCTTGTACCTAGGGCCATGGCCCTAGGTACAAGCCCTTTGTCATGACATAGCAACATCGTATATTTCTCTAGAATAAAAACAGTAATAAATAAATTAGAACTAATAACATGTTGAAACAAATAAATTTTAACTAATTTTCAGTTTGAAGATGCATTTTTAGCTCACAAGATAACAACATAGGCCTGTATAACCAACCAAACTCTTCATTTAATCAGACAAACTTGTTTGAGTTCAGGTTTTTGTTTGGTTTCAGATGCCTAGAAGCAAGGAGGGGAAAAAACGGTCTAAACCAATTGGTGCCAATGTGCTTGCAGCTGCCAAAAGAGTGCTGGAGGATGGAGTGAAAGTTCAGGAAGCTGCCAGAGAATGTCAAGTTGCAAGAACGACTCTTCAGCGTTACTTGGCTTTCCAAGATGGTAGGCCTAACCCTGAAGTTTTTTTTTACAAGGTGTGCTATGTGGTCTGTTTTCACAAAAGACGAGGAACTTCAGCTTGTGAACTACCTCTTGCAAAGTAGTAAAATGCACTACGGCTTATCTCGGAAAGAGGTTAGGAATCTTGCTTTCGAGTATGCCAAGTTAAATGGGAAGGCGTATACTGCAACTTGGAAACAACATGGCCAAGCTGGAGAGAAGTGGTACACTGATTTTATGAGACGGCATGAAGCAGTTTTAAGTTTACGCAAACCGCAGGTCACAAGCCTTGCTCGGGCAACTGCTTTCAACAGGCCAAATGTTGGATTATTTTTTGATAAATATTCAGAGGTAATGTTAAAGGATGAATTCCCTCCTGAGCGCATTTACAACATTGACGAAAGTGCCATAACAACAGTTCATGTCCCTGTTAAAGTAGTGGCGAGGAAAGGTGCAAAACAGGTGGGCAGTGTGACCTCTGGGGAATGTGGGTTAAACACTACAATCATATGCGGAATCAACGCAATTGGTAATTTAATTCCCCCAATGATTATTTTTCCTAGAGTACATTTTAAGCTTAACATGTTGAAAGGTGCTCCTCCAGGAACTTTAGGATCAGCACATGTCACTGGGTGGTCTACTGCTGAAAAGTTCATTGAATTTATGAATCATTTTATTCATCATGTGAAACCTAGTCCTGAAGAAAAAGTGTTGTTGTTAATGGACAACCACGAAACACATGTTACCATAGAGGCAATCGATTTGGCTAAGAAAAATGGCATAGTTCTACTCACCTTCCCACCTCATACAAGTCATAAATTACAACCACTGGACCGAGGAGTTTTCGGTCCGTTAAAAAAATACTACAACACTGCATGTACTGAATGGCTTCACACACATTGTGGAACACCCCTATCAATTTATGATACTGCAGAAAACTTTGGGAAAACCTATCCCAGGGCATTTACACCAACGAACATTCAATCAGGGTTCAGGGTGTCCGGAATATGGCCATTTAACATGGACATATTCACTGATGATGAATTCCTGAGTTCAAGCGTAACTGACAGGGCGTATGAACCACAAGGTGACAACAGTGTTCAGAGAACTAGTGCTAACAATGCTGTTAGGCCTACATTCCCAACACCTGGTAATGAAGTTTACAACAATACAACTTCCACAGCATCAACTTCTGCAGCAAATGGAAGTGTCTGCAGTTCAACTCCAGAACAAGTGCGCCCCTACCCCAAGGCTGCTCCCAGAAAGTCGAAAGGAGGAGGACGTCAGCCAGGAAAGTGTCGGGTTTTAACTGACACTCCTGAAAAATTAGAACTTTTGGCTACACAAGCTGCAAAGGAAGCTAAAAAGACTGCTAAGGAGGTTGCAAAGATGGCCAGGGAGTCTGGAAAGCAGTCTAAAAACACAGAAAATTCTTTAAAGCAAAAGAAAATTAAGAGTAAAGGTACAAGCTGTAGACAGCTTAATTTTATTTCTTTGCCTTCTACTACTGATGAGGAGTGTTTAGAAATGGACTCTGATTCCGTGGAAGACTGTGACTGGCCTCCTGTTTTAGAACAGGATGAACCATTCGATGATTCATTGACAAAGGGGGACTTTTGCTTGACAAAACTAATGGGGAAAAGTGGTACTCACTACTGTGTGGTGGAGATTATTGATATTGAGTCTGATATTTTTTATATAAAATATTTAAAAAAAGTTCCTATGGTACAAAACAAATTTTTGTATCATAAGGATGATGTTTACGAGATGTCAAAGGAAGACATTGTAATGAAACTTCCTCAACCTTCCTCAACTGGTGGGTCGGAATGCTTACAGTTACCATTTGGAGTAGATTTTGGTGGGTTTAATGTTGAGTAGGTGTTGCTGTGTTAAAACTAATTTTATCAATTTACTTTCTTTTTATAATTAACTAATTTTGGCCTGAAATATATTGTTTGTAGTGTACCAACAACAACTCAACTTTGTATCAGAGACTTACAAAGAATATTTTTGTTCCTTTTGTCATTATTATTAAGTGTATTAAACTTATTTGTACTTTACATATGCTTTTATCAATTGAAACTCCTTGATCAATGCTCATTATAATAATGGCCCTAGGTACAAATACACATGGCCCTAGGTACAATGCCCTGTTGTACCTAGGGCCACTTGCAGGGTTTTAGCAAATATTTTTTTCTAGCTATATACATTAGAGTAAAAAATTGAAAATATTTTATATGTACAAGCACAAAATACTCTATGAAGCACTATTTATTGTTTTAAAAAATATTTACAAATGCACTTGATATGAAAGTTTGAAAAAAGTGGCCCTAGGTACGCTGGTCTCCCCTACTCATATATTATGTTAATAATTACTAAAATGTTATTATTAAATAATTAAACCATATTAACAATAGGCATATTATGCAACAATTACAATTTTTTATACAATTGAACTTATTTATTAGACTGCTACAATTATTTGTATTGTTAATGAGTATTTTATTATTTTGCTTTTCAATTTTGAAAAGTTATAAAAATTGTTAAAAGTATCAGTTATAACATACAAAATTTATAGAAATATTTATAAATTCTGTATAATATTATAATACTATATGACTTACTGGTAGTATATAAGTTAGTACTATACAGTATACTATGCCATATAGTAATATTAAGTAGTATAATATTATATTATACAATACTATACTTCTATATTATAATATTGTACATGGTAATATTATTTACTAAAATTATATCTGGAGATATTTTGTAATTTGCTATAAAATAATACGCAATTGAGGTGTATTATAGAGATTGTAAATCTAGGTTAGGCATATTCAAAGGAATGTATTTAATTTGGAATAAATATATTCTTGGGTGTAGGTTTGCATACTGTTGTAAGAGAAAATTGTAAACTTGAAAACTATTTTTAATTATATAATACTGTAATTATAATAATTAAAGTATTATAAACTTTTTTTTTAATTTAGTGTCACAGTACGTTTCATTTGTAATGAAGAAGAACTGTTATTTGTTATGTTTTTATTAATTTTAAACTTATAATTTAAACAAAAAATCTGCTAGGTTTTAATGAATTGCATCAGTCCAATTAAAACAGATGGACAGAAACAGCAGGATATATTATATGTATTGTAATCCAGGTCTAAATATATAGATACAATTGGACAGAACTTTGTTTTGTTCACATCCCCTTATTGTTCATTTTCACTATAGTACAGGACTTAGCACAATAAGCTTCGAGGTTATGCAATACTAACAGCTCTTCCCCGCCCTTTGCCCAACAGCGTTGTCGCACGTTACATTTGGTTATGCGTAGGCAAAGGCGGGGAGGGCAGGGAGTGAAGCGAAATGGCAATACAGCAGTCGCCTCGATGCTTATATTGATACGTCTCAATAATAGTTATTTTGCACATGTTTTGTAAATAATACTAGATTTTGAAGTAAAGAATGCTGCGGTGGACGTCATTGGTTCACTTTATTACCAATAATCCTTTTAAAAGGATTTATCCAACACATTTCTAAATTTAGCAGTACCATGACAATGTATAATATTATAATATAAAATGTATGTAAAATTTAATCTTTAAAAGAAGATTATTAATATTCAAATTTTTAACAGGTTAGAGGGCACTAAGAATCATTATACTTAAAAGTGATTACAATATAAACAGGCTATCTTACTGAGTTCACTATTTTAGAAAAAGCATGTACATGTAAGAAAAGAACAAGATTGTTTTGAAACATTTCTTTAAAAAAAAAAAGAAACACTTCCATCAACCATGCAGAAATACACTAAATACAAGGAAAGAAAAAAAGGATTGCCATTTACATTATTATATTGTTGTAACACAGAAAGAAAGAAGTTGTTCATTAAAAATATATTTATTAATAATTAACATGATCTTTCCAGCTAGTCCTTATTTGAGATAATTTAGTAATGAATACTGTATATCCCTTGGATTTGTTACTACCATGTCGCAGGGAGGGGCTCCTACTTTCAGGTTTAACGACCAGCCCGATTTTCTGCCTGGGTAGTCTGGCTGTCTTATGACCAGTTTTCCCTTTTGCGATATCCATAAGGATCTTTAATGTAGTGGTTTCTCCTTGCCTCCCACATCCTACATTGTTCACCAAAGACGCCTAAGATTCTACAAAGCGATGGCCCTTCCCACACTTCTTTATGGGTCTGAGAATTGGACTTTAATGAAAGGCCAGGCCAGTCGTATCCAAGCAGCTGAAATGAGATTTCTCAGGCACATGGCAAGGTATACTCTCCATGATCACAGAAGAAACATAGATATACGACAGGAACTGAATATTATGAGTATACTTGACTGGATTGCCCAGTGTCGGCTGAATTGGTGGAAACATCTTTGCTGAATGGATGACTACCTTATCCTCAAACAACTATGGAACTATAAGCTGAAGGGACGGAGAGGTATGGGTCGTCCGAGAAAGCGCTGGAGTGACCAGGAGTGACTCTTTGACTGTTTGTGACCGGAACAAACCATCCTTGGTTTAATCCTTGCAGATGATGATAATTATTATGAATTGTACCTAACATATTACAGGTATCAGGAATTTGGTTGCAAATAAACAAAGCAACTGAGAGCATTGTTGTTGTCTATTCATATTAATTACGAGAGAATTTTTTTTAATACTCAAAGAAAGAAAAAACAGAACAGTTAGCCTACTTATTATGTTATTATAATACAGAACCAACAAGGCATTTTCAAAAATGCATTAAAACTGAACCAATATGGTACTAATTAACTAACAATTATTATTATTAATCTTCTTAGTAATATGGAATCCAAACCAGCTGACACAAACTTCACATAATGTTTACAGTGCTTGGACCTGTGTTCACTTTCACTTGTTTACAAACTTCTTTAGACTTTGTAAAAGTGCATTGATTACTGTATGTAAACTATTACCATATAATTATGTAGTACCTGCTGAAGTGGTAACAAAAAGTTTTAAAAACTTTAGTTTTTTAATTAAAAAAAAATCCGAAAAAAAAAAATTCCCTTTGTACTTTTCAAATTTTTTTGAAATATCCAAATTTCAATCATGCACGATCATTTGGTTCTATATCTCTCATAGAATATTTAAAATAAATTTATAATATGAATTACTGCTGAAAAGTTCATTTAGACATGCTTATATATATTGGAAATGTACATGTAATAAATTTCAATGGAATTTGCAGATTTGTGTTTGGAAAATCATTCGTAGGCACTGCAATTTGCTAACTAAGAAAACTAATTGTTAGATAACATTATCTAAAGTTGTAGATAGACCTTTGATGAAGCTTACTATGAGAAAAGGCTCCTTAAGCAAAGGCAAAGCTTTTAACAAAATTTTTTATCTAAAAATTAGTGTTCTGTAGTTGGATAAGTTCAGTGCATTGTATTGATTCTCTGACATGTCGTGGGCAACAAAATCCAAGAAAGAGATCATTCGTCAAGTTTGTTCAGGGCAATAATTGCACAATTAGATACATTTCTCTTAGGTTTTTTTGTTGCAGTTATGTTTGTTGTGTATTTTCATACTTAACATACAAAAGTATTATTAGCTCTCAGTTTTTTAATTTAAAAATGTCTGCAATTTTTAGAGGCTACTTTAGTAACAAAGTATCCCTACATGGATACTATCAAGTACAATACTTGACTCTACATAATGATTTTGTAGGTATCTGTAAATTGACTTGATAATTGTCACAAATATCAAATTTTATGTCATTTGTTGTAGTACAACTTGATTTTTCGTAAAAGCTGTATTATGAGACGAGATGTTGTTTGTTGAGATTGTGTTCACACACACTCTCTCTCTCTCTTTCTCTGTCTCTCTCCCCTCTTACATTCTAGTTTTGTCAATGGAAAGCCTGAATTGAAAAGCCAATAGCGGGCATCTGATTGTTTGAAATTGTAATAATTTAATAATAACATAATGAAAAATATTTATGTAAGTCGTGTGAAAAATAATCACATATTAGTACTTTAAAAGATAGAATTAGAATATATTATACAACATATAATACAGGAATGCTGCGCAACAGTCGATTCCGACATTTTACAACGAATGAAAGTTGGCATTGTACCCCCACCATCTATGTTGCGGACGATTCGCACTCACTGCATATACGCTTATTTCGTTCGTCTGATTTGGTAAGAATTTGTTAAATAATTCAATGTTAACAACGTTATACATTTGTTATGAAAACACACTTCAAACACCAGACATTAATAATCACTTACTTTATTCCGTCCACAATACTAGGAGTCAATAAAATTCAAAATTTTCTCACTACACTTTTCCTAATTTTGTATTACACTAGGCAGAGTTCTACAATTCATCTAAATATTGAACAGTGCAAATGTATGGTATTTGGGTAATAGTTCCGAAGCACACCCTTGTCTGAAAAAGGCCACGACACCGGTAATAGTTCCGATGGACACCCTTGTCTGAAAAAGCCACGAACCCCTCCCCCCCCAAATAAAACGTTTTTTTGTTGTGTTTCTACATAAACTACAGGTCAAGCCTAGGTGCGGAAACGAAAAACTTGAACTTTTTATTTGGAAGTTGCGAAAAAAAATGCAAACTTACTTATAGAAATACAACACTGAAACACAATAACGTACCTTACATAGTGTATTCTATTATTCATATTAGATGCAGAATAACGTTACAATTAATAAATATTTACTCTCGTAGTCTTCGTGCTGTTTGTAGATGCAAGTACCACATGGAAACTCGGTTGTGCAGAACATCACATCAAATGTTCTGTTACTTACTGAGGTAGTAAAAATACTGACTCAAGCACAGGTATGCCTTCATTTGCTAGTGCGCAGAGATTAGATGTTAGACAAATGATATATGTAACGTGTGAATATACTGTAGATATATATATACCACTTGGAGTCGTAGAGTTATTAATGACTTGAGAATTGTGTAATAAGGTAATAAGGTCTGAGGGGCGAAGCCCCGAAGACGGATGGACTAGGCATTGTCTATTCATTCGCGCGCGGGAATAGACTCTGTGATGCCCGCCGACGGGCCGAGCGCACCTGAGGATGTCGTTGGACATTACAGCATTGAGTTCTGTTTCAAAAAGAGTGATGTATAATTTTGTTTATAAGGTAGGTGCTCCTGTTATGGCCATGTTCCTGATATGGCCACCCACCTATTGTGAGTTAGCTAACTAAAAATTCCGCTAGATGGCATCGCCATCCAGTGAAGGGGCCTGTGTCACGTGATAATTTACCATCCAGCCAGGTTGAGCAATATGGCGTCAGTTGTCTGTTTTGTGTTTTTCGTGTGACTGCTTCTTGTGTTTCTCTGGTGAGTCTCCTATGTTTTATGCACGTTTTCAAATACTTTTTTCATGAAAACCATCGTACTCTATTCAGTTTTTAATGCTCTTTCGATTGGTGTTGTCGTTGATGGCGTATCTTTTACGAGTTGTTCATAATAAACGATTTTCGTGAAAGCTGACCTGCTCCTGATATGGCCACCCACGTGGCCATATCAAGTTCACTTCACGTTTATTTTTTCTCCTGACAAAATTACTCAATAAAAACCTTTTTTATTGTGTTTTAGATATAAAATAATGTCTGACAACGTGAAGAAGAGGGGATTATGGACTGAAGAAGCCATGCCCAAGGCAGTGAGCGGTGTGAAGATTGGGAAGTTCTCAGTTCAAGGGGCAAGTAAAAAGTTTAAAGTACCTAGACGTACTTTACGCCGTTATTTGGAGAAAGATGACCCCTTAAAGAAGTCAAAGTTAGGTGGAAACCCACCTTAACGCCTGAACAAGAAAAACAGCTATGCCAGAGAATTTTCTGTTTGTCTTCTGTGGGTTATCCATTGACTCCTAACATCCTAAAACTCAACGTTCTTCGTTTTTGTCAAGAAAACAACATCCCAAATCGTTTTAAAGAGACTGCTGGTCGTAAGTGGTTCGACAGTTTTTTGAAGAGGAACCCTGACGTTGCACGACGGAAAGAACCCAGCCCAGGCTCAGAAATTAAATAAGTTCATAGTTGCTGATCACTTTGCGAAACTAAAAGAAATCTTCACCAAGTACGATTTTTTCAAATTCCCAGAACGAGTTTTCAATATGAATGAAAAAGGATGCCGCCTCCACCTTCATAACGATCCAAGAGTTTTAACCCAAAAGGGGGCTTCACGAGTTCATATTGTGGGCAAAGAACACAGAGAAAGCGTTACAGTTGTGGCTTGTGAGAACGCTGTGGGTTCGATGATCCCTCCAATGATTTTATACTCAGGAGTAAGAAAAAATAAAGCCTGGGAGAAAGGTCTACCTGCTGGATCATCGACTCAAATGACTCCAAAAGGGAACATGACAACTCAAACTTTTGTTGATTTTCTGCAACATTTTGCCAGATTTAAACCCAACGGACATTGCCTTCTGATTTTTGACGGAGCCAAGGCACACCTCGATTACAAAATTTGTGAAGAGGCTGAAAAGCATGACATTGCCCTCTATTGCTTGCTATCTAATACAACTCATGAATTGTAACCATTGGACAAAAGTTGCTTCAGGAGCTTTGAAACTTTTTGGGACCAAGAAGTTCTGAATTTTTTCGACTCACACCGGGACGAGAATGATATCACTCGGTTGAACTTTCCTGATGTGTTCACGCCAGCATGGGGCTGATCAATGACACAATCTAATATGACTAGTGGCTTCAGAGCCACAGGTATTTACCCGCTCAACCCGAATGTGATCCTAGAAGATGCGTTTGCCCCTAGTACTGTAACTGAACTCCTGCCTCCTGAATTGAACAACCAACAAAGCTCAGGCTTGCCTGACAACAATCAGCCGAGCACCAGCAGTGATCCGGTTCCTTCTTGCAGCTCATTGGACCAACCAACTACTCTTCTGGCATTAGTTGCTCACACTCCACCACACAAAACTAAACGTCCTAAGGGTTGTCAAATTGTCGATCTTGATTCGTCATCGTCATCTGATCCAGATGATCCTCTTGAAGTTGATGCTCTGTGTATGGATAGAGATGACTCTCCGCCAGGGATTGAATCATCCAGCATAAAATCATCTTCCAGTTTTTATGAACTTCTGGCAACGCCAAAAAGGAAGAGAAAATCAACGAAGGTCATAAGACCAGCCATGAATTCGCGTAGGATTGAGCTGAAAAATAATCTTTTCCAGCCAAAAGAAGCTCAGCTGTCTAAACCGAAAAAGGGACCAACCACGAAAAACCGTTGACGAACAAGCCAAAGAACAAACAGCAGTAACCCAGCAAGAAAAAGACTAATAAAACCACCGAAGCTGAAAGTTGGTACTGCAGTATTTGTCAGGAGTACGAAGTCAAGGACACGCGACTCTGCATAGTCTGCAGGAATTTCTACCACGAAGAGTGTGTTGGCCTCACTGCTGCTGACAAAGACATTTTTATTTGTCCCAATTGCGACCAGTCATTTGTTTTAACAATCTCATTTTTGTCTTTTACTCTTCTCTTGAATGATGTTACATTTTTGTTTTTTGAAATAAATTGTAAATGTTAATTTCTTAAACAACTTCATTTTTATTGGAAAATCCTGTTTTGAATCCACTTTTGAATAACAAAAAAAGGATTATTTAGTATCATGTTGATTCATTTTACACCAAAATTATGTAAATTTAGTAGAACTGCACTATGAAACTGAAAAAAAACACGATTTGTAGAATATGAAACAAGGTTGGCCATATCATGTGCACATGTTCCTGATATGGCCACTAGGTAGACTTTTGGAATTTTTTTTTTTGGACCAGTAAAACTATTTTTATGGGGAATGACAAAATTTTTTATGAAAGTCCATTAGCCTGAGAACGATTAAAACAAAAAATGGTTTTGATTTTTTCCAAAATGGCAGCTGGTAAAATTCTCACACCTTAGCATGGCCATATCAGGGACACCTACCTTACGTAGGTTTCATGTAAAATACGAAATAACACACTTTTACGTTATTTAGGCCCCAAAATAAATTTTTGCGAATTTTTGCAAACATTTTTTTTTTAGGATTATTCGTTTCCGCACCTATTTTTGGTCTGTAGTTTACGTAAAACATCGGTTTTGCAGGTTTCGTGGCTTTTCCAGACAAGGATGTCAATCGGAACTATTACCGGTATTTGTTTAATAGGCCTAATATCTATTTTATTAAAGACGTAAACCAAGTTCATGGTAGTTACATACAAACTTGTAAATAATTTAGTTACGAGTGTGATACTTAGAAACTTGAAAAGTATGTAAGTACTGTAGGCCTATTAACGAATATGGCGCCATTTAATGTTTCGTTTAACGTAGGTTCTTTACGTCTGTCACACCGTAAATCTACTTATGTGTTCTGTTGTCGCAAGACGTGCTAGATTTAAGAAATAAAGTCTTTATTTCATAGTTATATATAATTATAGATAAATAAATTAGTTATCCAATGTAACCAAGTTACGTTCAAAGTTTGAATACGTAATATGAAACATGGCGCCATTTTAATTTCCGTAATTGTTGAAATAATTTTTACTTTAACTTACATTAATCTGACAATAGTACTGTTTTTTCACTTTAAATTAGCTAGTTTGTTATAGAAAATTAAAACTAAATGTCATTTTTCCGGTAATATTAACACAGATTGCAATGAGAATTCGAAATTAAGTTAAATAACTTTCGTTATATTGTTAAGATCAAGGCGAGTAAAAATGGCAGCAGTTGTATTTTTTAACACAACTACAATTTCATCTTATTAATGTGAATTATGATTTACTCAATGTGGAAAATGTTTTCCTCTTGCTATTGTACGTTATATTAATTGAAAATGTTTAAGATAAAAGTAATTATTTAGTTATTGTATTTAAAATGATATGAACAATAATTTTGCAGCATATCCAAATTTCTTGGCAACAGTTTTATATTTTAAGTCAAAATGATATCTAAATACTTATGTTTAGAATGGAAATCAGTGTTTATGTATATCAATTGTTATTACAAATAACGTTAATTACAACAATTGGGGAACTTAACATTTGTATTAATTTGGACTGCACCTTTCCAGATGTTCTCAGAAGTTCTCGTTATATGTTTTACCATTCATTCTGATTGTAAAAAGAGTAAATTTGGTAAATTTGATGGCTTACCAAATAATTTTTAAATATGTACAATGAGACCCAGTGCTTTCTACCTATTATCATATATATATATATATATATTACATTTGATATTTATAATTAAATTTACCACAAGATGTTATTTTTCTATTTGGAACATGTTTCGAGAGTTCCTGTTCTCTCATCTTCAGCCTTCGCAATGTCAGATCGCGAAGGCTGAAGATGAGAGAACAGGAACTCTCGAAACATGTTCCAAATAGAAAAATAACATCTTAAGGTAAATTTAATTATAAATATCAAATGTATTATATACATCAAGAAACGGACTGTAGAAGAAAGTGATTGAATATATATTGTAACGTAACAGAGTTGAGGTCCCCAATGTTACATAAAAAATTGAATTAACTATGGTCAAGGACCATACCCTGAATTAAGGTTGCTCAGTAATTAATGCATCTGAGAGGTACCTCAAGTCAAAAGAGGCAATAATTAATGTTGAATATAAAATACCATACCAATTAATAGTTAATATAATAAATTGTGCTTGTTTTTTTTACTGTAGCATGTTAATGTTCACAGAATATTTATGTTATGTTTTGAGTATGGTAAGAGTGAACTGATGTTGTTTAATAGGAATACTTCATCAATGATTATGTTTGTATTTATGTTAAATTTGTCTTTAGACAATCAAGTATAGTTACCTGTGTTAGGCATTATACTAAGTTTTAAGTATTGTCTAAAATTGAATAATGCAGTTGTTTTAATTAATGTTTGTAAACTTGGCCAGGAGGGCAATCTGAGTTTAAGGTTTGACAAGTAGTTCTGATAATTATATTGTAAACTAATGAAGGGTTCCAAGACGAATTAATTAAGTTAATAAAATAAAAACCAGGAAGTTAAAATTAATGTAAATAACCATTAACCAATAATTAATTGTACAGTAGGTCAGGTAAAAGAAAATTAAGTTAAAAAACCAAACAATGTTATAACAGTTGTAAGAAAACCTATAGGCCTAAATTTAATATTTGTAAAAGGAAATTAATACCTTTTTAAGAAGTCCAGTCCAATGAAACTATGGTAAAACATTTACTGTTTAAGAAGGAAGGTTAGGTGAGAATTTTAGGTAATTTAGTATTATTCCAAGCATGGAGTATTTTATTGAAAAAGAGTAGTAATATTCTATAATTCTGGCTCTAGGATATCTAATTTCACCCAATGACAGAAAAAAGTGGTTGTTAAGGCAACTGAAATGGACATGAGTTGTTTATATTGAATCATTCGTTCCGATTGTTACAAGCTATTGAGTTGAGATGGGCAGATACATTTAAAAAAATGAATAAATTCTGAAGAAAATATGAATCAAAATTAAAAAACCCTCTTTGAAACCTAAGTCTATCATAATACTGATGAGTAATAAAACTAATTAGACTTCCAAATTATAACTGAATACATTTAAAAGAGTTGAAAACCCCTCACCTCATTAACCAGAATAATTCCGCTGGATTCGGTATTAAACCGATTTCTCCTATAACCAGAAGATTAATTAAGAGAAATAAAGGCCGAAACTAACGGAATTATTGAGAAGACATACGAAGATCTCGTTTTGCAGAGTTAACCTTCACTTGCAGAAGAAGCTGGGATACTATTTTCATTCCACCGTGACCGACAACTATCAAGATCATAGGAGAAGAACAGCAGTTAGAAGAGTTCCTGATAGCTTCCCTGGATACTACACTATCAATTTTATTAAGGGCCAAAACAAGTTTTCCTGGATGAATGTAACTTAAGCCGAACATCTTCACTGTTTACAGACGACCAGTGCCAGTTTGAGTTCTGCCAACCCGGTAAAAAACAACCTAGTTTAAGTTCAATATATTTAGAGTTAATAATTTTGTTTTGTAATACTTGAGTAACCTTAATTTTGCATTTTACCTGGCCTTACTAATGGTTCAAAGAATCTTACGAACCCTGGGATAAGAATTATTTATTGTTATATTTAATTTGTATAAGTCAAAGTAACTTGATCAATTGACAATCGATATATTTTTGTATAATCGATTTGATAATATTATTATTTTGGAGATAACGGTAACTGTGAAATAACAGATAAAATTAATAAAGGATCTTTATTGTACGAGATAATGTTTTAAGTTATTGCAGAATAGATACTATATGTAGTGGGTGGAATAATTTACAATAAAAGGTTGATTCAAACCCGATGAACGGCTAACCTAGAAGCACGATTATTACAAATAACAGCTCTAATTGCTTACAGCTGGTGGAACGGGAGATTGCCGAACTAGCCTGTTTTCAGTACAAAATTTGAATAGAATTCTCTGACATCGAGGGACTAGGGTTGACAAGAATACTCATTACATTCAGTCAATACTGATACGATACGATACGATATATATATCGTTAATATTGCCCAACTACTGAATACTAAGTTAAACCTATATCGTAGTACGATTATAAGTTAAAAGAACATAATTATAATTATATTTGCCTAATAATATATTTTCAGGAGGTTTCATCGGTAACAACCGAATAGATATATTCATTAATAAATAAATAAATAAATAAAACACAGAAACCACGTGGTTTGTTACAAATTGGCGAACCCAACAGCGGGGCTTTCACACATCCTCGAATATAATTAAAAATCAGTAACTTCGAAAAGGTTGGTTACAAATTGGCGCATACCAACGTGGAGCTTGGTCAAACCCCGAAACCTAAAATAAATTTTATTGATCACGATTGACGGTTTATTACAAATTGACGACTCCAACGTGGGGCTGAAATAAGAAGGACTTATTGTAACACGATTAGTTTATTACAATATATATATATTTATATATATATGTATATATCATGTCCGCAATCTTATTCATGGTTTATACATTAGTCTCAATCCAATCATCTGCCTTTCAGGATACTGTCAACATCAAATAAAATTAGATTGAAACATGTTTCAGTTTGTATTTTGCAATATTACTGACATTATTTCCCTATTTTAAAATGTAATTTGAATGGTAAAATGATAATTCTAATACAGTTCATATGTTGTCTTATTATAGGTCTATATACATATAAATTAATTTACTTATTGTATACAATTTATTTAGTCTACTGAGAGAAAAAACAATACCTTCAATGATACTGAATGAAATTAAAATATTATGTATGTATAATTGTTCAGTGTAGTGTAGTGCTGGAAAAAAGAAGAAAGGCTACATATTTTGGATGGAGTTAGGACCACTACAGCAAGGTAAAGGATTTCTATTATGATCTTACAGTAGCAGAAAATTATTATTAAAAGCTGTTAAACTTATTAGAACAAAAGTGTACTCTATTGATGTGTTAGTTAAGTGTAGTTATCGAGTTTTATAGCTCTATAACTTGTGGCAGTACTTGTACCCATGGAAGGTGACAGGAATTTAAGGAAGCTTCAAGTTTCAACGACAATAAACTTCAGTTTCAACACTTCTATTTTTAAAATGTAACTGCAAGCCCTGGATTTTGTTGTCCACGACTTGTCCATTGTTATTAATTAACTATACAGATTACTACCGACTTGGAACACAAATTGTTATTGATAAAAATAATTGCACACGCACACACACACACACTGTAAGTTTAGTTGGTGGTATAAGTTCTTCATACAGCTGTTTAAAGGGGGGGACTACAGATCTTAAAAAATTGTTGCTCTGTACTATAGCGACACAGCAAGGAAATACCATACTGTTTTACTGCTTAGTGCTGAAAAGTCTAAATTTGCACAAAAAGGTTAATCAATGACAATTATCTGAAATTGTTTTCAGCTACTCTTAGTTTCATGACAATGTACAGCAGCATTGTATGTGAGAGAAATTTTATTGGTAAAATCTCTATGTTGGAACGTACTACTTATTCAAACAGGCTTATACTTTTCCTTTTTCAAAGATAAGGGAGG
This sequence comes from Magicicada septendecula, assembly GCA_034769895.1. Lineage (NCBI taxonomy): Eukaryota > Metazoa > Arthropoda > Insecta > Hemiptera > Cicadidae > Magicicada > Magicicada septendecula. The sequence continues at coordinate 20,015,053 of CM068367.1, read as the reverse complement.
AAATGGTGAAAGGGATGTATTTTGATGACATCAAGAACAGCAGTTCTAAAGGCAGTTGAACAAAAAGAGTTACAAAGGTGCTTTGAAGGTTTGACTAGACACTGAAATTGGTGTATACTGTACCTCCTCGAGGACATTATTTTGAAATGGACTAAGGAACATTCTACAATGTGACTATCTGGCCTAATACATGGGTGCTGACCAAGATAGGTAACAGAAAAGTCAGATAGCTGGTGGTTGATAGCAAATCAATACAATAGCAACAGTCAACTTCCACACTTTTTCTATAACTAAAAGTTCACAGCATTTCTCAGTGTGTACAGAGTTTGCATACTTTTTAAAGAGTAAATTACATTTAAATTTGATGTTTTTCTACCTAGGAAAGTTAAATTAAACCTGGCAATACAATATTTATGAAATCTTAACATTTGTTTAAAGAATACTGTAGTATTTATGAAAAAATATATGTAGAGGAAATTTTATTTAAAAGTTTGGTTCAAATATTTATTTGAAGTATTTTATTTTCCTTCCTCTTCTTCCTCAAGTTCTGTTTAGACTGTTCAGTTTGTTGCAACTTATTGAGCGATCCATCTCCTTTTTGGCCCCACAATTTTCTTGTTACTCTGGGTCTATAAAGTAGATTTGCTTTGGCAGCCGTTCATCTTCCGTTCTAAACATGGTGATCATTTCATGTTCTTTGATCGTTTTATTTAAGTTACACATTTCAAGTCTCTTCTGCTTCATTTTCAAGACTATTCCTTGTTACCACTAGAACTGACCTTAGAAACCTCATCTCAGCTGATTAGAAAAATATAGTTGTGATGTCATTTTTATATTACAGGGAAATTAAAACAGTCAGAAACTTCAGTAACTAACAGTGTATGACACTACAAGCATTTTCAGGCTTGGAAAAGTCTTTGATTATTATATGATTCTTATACTGATTTCTTTTCTTTTTCTTTGCCAAACTATCCTTTCAATTTCATCAAGAAATTAAGTCAGCTGGCATGTTCGAGTGTTGTCTCAGTTGCCTTGTGAAACCTTCGGAGTGCAATACATGATGGACACTATTGTCAACTGATAGTATTTTTCAATACTGTCTTCATCAATATTATACTATAGACACAATATCATAAATTGTTACTTCTTCATGATTTGTCAACCACATTATTTAATGTTCTGTAATCAAGCATTCTCTTCCAGATATTTTTTCAAACAATAATATGAGATATATAACTGCTTCTTGTAGTAAGTACGTAGCATTGCAGATTACAAAATCATCTGTTTTATACACTTATAGAACTAATTTTAACAATTTGTATTAATATAGCAAGGACTGGGCCATATAGTTGCGAGTCTATAGTAGGCTACATAAAAATTTTATTTGCAGCGAGTTTGAAACCTTCATTTTTTAATCTCATTGATGAAATAACTGAAGCTAATATGGACTGGAGAGGGGCCATCAGTTTTTAGATAACAAATTATATTTACACCTAATTTATAGATTGCATTAAGTAAACCTTAATTTAGTATCTAAGAATGAATGATCTTACTCTTGATCAGCTACTATATGTACCATACTTTGGGTTTATGCTCTGTTATATTAATTATTTGTGTACTTTACATTAATATATTTCTAAACCTTTGTTGTTTCAGTGGAGTAAGGTAGCATTAGTCATATCGATGATGATTGATTGAGGTTCATTCTTGGTGAGTCATCTAATATTTCTCTAACAGTGCTAAATAAGTTTATCGGAACTTGATATGCTCACTTATGTTGTTCCTTACATAGGCCGTGTCGCGTCATGTCGGTTTATTGCAAATACTATTGATCTCATTCCTATGAATTTATTATTTTTTTTATGTACGTTGACAAAAGATTTTTTTTAATGTATCTTACAGCATGAGATCTTCAGGAGAAGCCCGAAGAATGAAGACTTTGAAATGGGTTTTGTAGTTTTTACTGTAGATTTTATTTCCATTTAAAATGTAAGTAGTTTTAAGGAAGTGAGTATATCGATGTCATTTTGAACAAAATAAACTTATTTAGCATTGTATAAGTTGAGTTCTTGGAAAGTCGGAATGTGTAATAAATGGACAAAAAATTTAATTTTGTTATTTCTGAGAACTCTTTAGTGTAAGTTTAAATTAAGAATCTACACGGAAGAGAGCAGCCAACAATACATGGAATGTTATCTGAAGTTTTCAGAGACTTCAGATAACAAAGATCTTTACAGAGAGACTTCTTTGTAGATATCTTTGTTGATTTTTCTTTTTCAGGTACATAGTCCCCCCCTCACATTGCACATCATTGAGGGGGTATCTAAGTCCTCAAATCGAGGGAAAACTACCATTTTTTTGTCGATTATGTGTTATTTTCGGTTTATGGTTTGGTTTGAGGTGGTTAGGTTGGCTAGGCTGTTGTTAGTTTGTAAGTGTGGTTTTGTTTGTTTGTTAATTCTATGTACAATTATTATCTATTTTTTATTGTTATTATTAATAGATGTAAGTACTATACAGTTTTATCCCAGTATCCAAAAAAAGATATATACAATTTTGTATAATGATAATAATAATTTTACATTATTATTTTCATTTGTAAATATGTTTGTTCCTACTCGATATAATAATCGTTCCGAATTCATACTTGGTCAAAAATTTGGTTTGATATGGAGTAAAAAGAAACTGAAGAATGCAGGAAGAAAGAAGATCTGTGTCCTCTGTTGAAAGAAGAAACTATTGTGACTGACTCCAACAACATAGGAAGAGATACGGTATCTTTTTGTCACAGACCAACCGAGTATATGATGTCCTCATTTCCTAATCAGATTACAAAACGTTTTAAATTATTTTGTTGTATCAAACATGTTTTTTAATTGATTAGGAAATGTGGAAATAATTTCCATATATATATATATATCTAGGTATCAGTAAATTCTCACGCATGCACACACACACACACACACACACACACACACACACATACACCACACACACACACACACACACACACACACACACACACACACACACACACGCGCAAAATGGAAGTTTCTTATTAATAAATTTATTTTAATGTTTGGCAGAGAAACTTCAGAGCTGTAAGGTTCTCTGTCACTTTCTTAGACTTAATATTTTATTTCTAAGTCTTATGATGGGTTAAATTAAAAATTTAATGGAAAATTGTGATTAAATAATATTTGCTAGTAACTTTTTAGTATGGGCTGGAGAATATTTTATGAAACAGAAAACAGTAATACAATTGTTCTGACTAATAGCCGCCAATAAGGTATTGTCAAGTAACACTTGTATTACTGTAATTCAGTGGGTTCTTCATTGGTAAAGGATTAAACCACCATCCTTTGTCAAGCTTCTCCCATCTCAAAAAAAGAAGTCCCTCATCATTGGGTTGCTACTTGTCGCAGTGATGGGGCTTTGAGAACTAAACGCAACCTGGTGGAATTAGTGGCAACTTACTACAGTGTTTTCCTAACTCAGTTTTCTTTGCTTTTTTAGGGTGGCTGTTTTTGTTTGTTGTTTGAACAAACAGAACTAAATCAGTAACACTCTGTACTAGGATTTCCTGAATATGAAATAATTATGTTAAGTCTCAGGTAAATAAAGCTTTGTGAGAAGGAAAACATGAAGACAGTATAGTCTAAGGTAGTACTTGCTTATCTTGCTGTAAAGAAAGAGAAAAAGAACAAAAGAAGAGAAAAAAAATAGATTTTATAAAAATTCAGTCTACAATATAATATTTGAATTGTGTAAGTAAATTTTAAACAGACTTTACTTTATCATAAAAGTTAAAATTGATAGTTTAGTGAGTCAAAAAACAATTAGTATATAACGGCTGTATACTATCTTTTATAACTTCTGTATACTATCGCCCTTATAACTTCGGGAGCTTGGTTAATTGACGTCGGTCAATTAAACAGGCTGCCATAATATTCACAGTTGTTGCACATATGCTTATAACAATGACCTAGTTTATACAGTTCCTAACACGTTAATATATTTCCTGTTTGTTCTTGTTCTCACGCTTACTTTGGGGTGACAATCTGTGCACGCTTCAACATGGGTTTACAGAATTAAATTATTATTACATATATTATTTTTCTTAATAATAATTGCAAATCTTTTGTACTAATATATTATTGCTATTCTTGTTTTATTTACTTTTATTATTACTATTACTGTTTTATTTAATTTTTATTTTTATTATTAAGCTTTTTATATGGCCTTTTTTTTATTTCTTTATTGCAGTAACTCCAATTAGTCTTTTATTTATTAGCATAGCAGAGTGGCGCATCTTATAACGGCTGTATACTATCTTTTATAACTTCTGTATACTATCGCCCTTATAACCTCGGGAGCCGGGTTAATTGACATCAGTCAATTAAACAGACTGCCATAATATTCATAAAATGTTATATATTTAATTAAAATACAACGTAACAAAACACTTAACTGGAACTTGTGAATTAAGGAATATTAGATTCCTGTTGCCAAATTAATTCACGCATATTTACGTCCATGACATCTCTTTATTTACATGGTAATTAGCATAAAAAAAATGAGTTACTGTCTTATTATTAAAAAATCAAATAGGTTTGTGATTTGTATTGTTAAAACATATATATGTATATATATATATATTATAAGTAAATCTCTTATCTCTTATTATTATTATTTTGGTATTTCCTCCTTTTATAAAGTCCCACGTTGGTATCGTCAATTTATAAGTAATCGCTTGCTACGCGTTGTTATTTAAAATTATTATGTTTATTTGTTTATAGTAATTGTACTAAAATAATAGTTAAATTCCGTTTAAAGCCACACGGGTTGTCTAATCTATTTGTAATAAAATGAAAACGCGTGTGTTTACAATTAACTTGAAGTAAAGTAAAAGAGTGGTTGTTGTTTAAATTTAAATTCGTGGTTAAAATATTAAAAGTCTCATTAAAACAAAATTCATCTATGGGTGAAGTGTTCCTTCGAGATAACTCAATGTTGAGAATGGTTATTTCTACTTGAAGGTGACCAATGTAGTAAAGTATTTTCCCATACAACATTCAAGTTACTCACAGTGTTTACAATGGTTTAAATACACTTGTTTCTTTTTTAAAAGAATTCCCTTGTATTAAACAAAAAAATAATAAAGGTGATTATATTTAAATGTTAGATTAACTTAAATTAAAACATGAAGTATGGCAGTTGATTGCTTGATAGTAGATCTCGTCTGGTTGAAACTGGTAGTAGAAACTTCTTCAGATTACAGGTAGTCTGAGTAAGTCAAGTCCCGTAAAGTCTGGACAATATTATAAACAAATATATACTTTTACGTACCTGATTGCGTTTACTTGAAGTTCACTAAACTGTCAACTCAGCTTACATTCATCAACTCCCTTTGGTTGCAAGGTTATGTCACCTTGTTTATTAAATTAGTGGGCGCCACACGGATTTATTTAGGGAAAATCCCGTGTAAAACCCGTTCATAAAAATTATTAGATGAAAAGAAAATTTAAAATAGTTGAGTACCACTTTTTGGCAATGCTATTCCAATATGTCAAACACAACAGAAGGTTGTTTAAGTTTCTTGAAATAAAATATTTAATTATTCAAAAAAAATAAAATAAATCAAATCAGGTGATGCTGTTAATAATGGGTTTATTTGCACCCTTATAGTGAATTCAAAAAATACACATAATGTAACATACAAAGTTGTACAATGAAAAGTTAATTATTATATGCCTCATACGGCTTGCTCAGAACATGAATTATAAATCTGGTTAAGTCCAGATACTATTTATTTTTAGTATAAAATTATTACAATTATTAATATTAGTATTATTGTTATTATTATCGTTATTATTATCTCAGTTGTGAATTCTTTGAGACACGAAAGAAAACAATTATGCCTACACAGTATCCAATGATACAATTGATCAACAAAGTTTGAAGTTACTTTTACCAAGTAATTAAAATAAAAAACGATCTATGGGAAGATCGTGCGTTTCATCAATGCTTGCTTTTTTTAATGACAATATTATTCAATTGAGAGCCCTTACAACTAACATATAACTTACTTACTAATAACAAATTTGAATAATAAATCGAAACGTGGTGTAATCTTAAATACTGTTTTTGTGGTTTGCGTCAGTACAGGTTATGGTAGCAAAAATACAAGTTATTGCGCTCAGATCAAGAATAATAATAATTGCACTTTTACCTTCAGAGTTTTAATTATTTTAATTAAAACCTTTTATCACTTAAGTAATCGGATTATAGAGATTACTTTATTTCGGCACTAATTCGCACAAGAACAGAATAATTCGATCCTCTTCTGATTAAAATGGATCGTGAATAATGACAATAAATTATTTTCTGTTCGTCATTCCCGCACAAAATTAAAATAAACTGCACTTGAACACTGTTGTTGGTTGATGATAAACTTGAAGTAAAGTTTCTCGTTGTTAACTATTGGTTCCGGAGTACAAGGTAGCTGACGCTATGTGTTATAAGAAAAACGTAGCGGAGACGAGCGTACGTCTGTTCTGCTTGTTAGTTAGTAAAGGTCTCTTGTCAAAATTCGCTGGTCTGTCTTTATATACCCTCCTTTTGGATTGGGCTTAGGTAAAATTATCATTTTATAACTAATTTTCCTATTGGTCCAGACAGGTGAGACGAAGATGACGTATCACTTTTTGGCGGTTGGAAACGGTTTTTCTAACTGTCAAATGTTGAGATGATTGACAGGTCGCTTCTGTTGTCATTGTTGTTATTATTCGTATTCAGATTCCTGATGTATATTTATAAAATGATGCTAACAGTTGTAGTACGCTTAATACCGTCACGATTGAGTTGATATTATTATCAAATTAAAGATTGTTTTGTTTCCTTTAAATTGATATCACTCGATCTCGGATTACTTTCACTTTAACCGACATTGTTAGAAAATCAATGTTCGGGTACACTATTCTTACTGTCGTCTGCTCTTTATGAGTCGCCGATTTTACACTTTTGGTTAACCTTTCTCGTATCCACATAACATTTTATTAATCAAATGTTTATGTGCGGACACCATTAATACTGTACTGACGTTTTTTTCACTGAACTTTACTTTTACACCTTAATTCTATACATAGTAATAAATGATCCTACTGACTAATGACATTTTGTTTACCGTTAGTTAGTTTTAAGCTACTATTTACAATTAAAATTATGGCTAAACCTATCGTTTTAATATCATTTTTCGTTATGTTAATGCATAACCATTGTTCTGGTGCATTTTATTTTGCACTGGTGATAATTATTGATAGTCATTTTATTGACTAATGTTTGGTCTAAGTTTGTTAAGTGTATCGCCTACACTGAAATTTGGCCTTAATAATGCCTATTGGTTCTCAATTCGGTAAATTATGGAGACCTCTTATTGGTATAAGATTCTCTTATATAATTAGCTCTCTTTTCTGACAGGTATATTTGATGCAGAAATACATCTTAGTTCCTACAATATAGCCATTGTTAACATTGGTTTTGGCATTCATTATCTACTGTTCATAGTCACATTTATTATCAGAAAAATGCTGATTTTGCTTTCACAGTATTTAACTGCTAATTCGTTTGTTTTTTGTTTATAAATGACATTCGGTTTACATTAACCATTTACTGAATTGACAGTTGAATTTAAATCTATTCTGTCCATTAGTTCGTTTTAGTCTCAGTCTAGTTGTAGTGTCAAACAGCTATTGGGTTACTGTTTCACATGGCACTTCTGCTTTATTCTTCTCTCTTGGTTTCTTCTTTCTTGTTTATTTTGACTATTCTATACCTATTTACATGGTTATTCTGTTTTTATGAAATCTAATAACATACACTTAGGTTAGGTGACATCTTGTGATGTTACATATACACCCTCTTTAAAATTGATCATTTGAAAAATTTATATTTTGTAAAATTATCAATTCATGTCAGTTTCTTAGTATACTTCAATAAAAATTTTCTCTTGTATTCCTAGATTTTTTAAACATATTATTGGTGTATTACTCTAGGTTGGCTTTTTATACAATGGTACAATTCTTAATTTACTAGTAATTTCAAGCTGCTTACTCTCTAAATCATTTAACTATAATGGATCTTGTTTCTCAAGTTAATTATTCCCTGTTTTATTTACATTCTACTTTCTCACTACATATCTTTGCATTCGTGATCATTTGGATGGTTATTATAATTTATACCTCACAGATTCTTTCATAATATTCCTTGATATAATAAAACAATATACTTCCCTAACTGTAGTAGAGGTTTTGGAATCAGGGTGGCTCACTATGGCTAACATCCTCTGCCGTTCCTCCCTACACATTCTCAGATTCAGAGGCATTACTCTTCTCTGTCTGAGTAAAAATAAACATTGCACCTGGCAATAGTTGCACTATCACAACTCAAAAAAAAAAATCACATATCATTCATATTCAATAATATAATATATTCACTATAATATACAAGGTATCAGAGGTTTTCATTTAGATCACGTTTCTATCTTTATACTTGCTAACATACTTTCTTTCTTACAGGTAATTACTTCTTTTAGACTTGATATTTTTTTAGCTATGCTTTTATCAGCTATATAGTTACTTATGTACTAGTTAACAATTTGTTGTGGTTCATTTAAATATTTTTAAGATTATACACTTGTTTTGATGCTTATAGTACTTATGCATTTGTTTGTTCTATCTAGAGTTCACAATATATTTCTATTTTCACTATAGTCTATTAAATCTTTCTTAACGAGTCATATTCATCCTGAATTATCAGGCTTACATTGTCTGTATACTAAATGGTTTTTTCTCCTTTTTTTTTTTGATGTTCTCTGACATATTCTTATGATGTATCATATTTGATAATTGACAAACATTGTTCTTTCCTTTCATTTCATTATAACAATAGTTATTCTTACAATTAATACTCTTTGTTGTTTTTCTTCTCTACTCCTTCAAGTGATGGTGGTTTTCACTTATTCTGGATGATTTTATACACTATATACTATGCTGTAATTACAATTTCATTTAACAATATACTAATATCTATTTCGTAGACATTCTTGGGGTTTTCATGGTTTGTTTCACAAATATTATTTTTTCTTTCCTTACATTCCATAATAATGTCCTTCTTTTTATTTTACACACTTTGTTATACTGCCTCTCTACTCCTTCAAAGGTTAGTTGGGTGAACCTTTATTCTGGACGATTTTATACACTATATACTATACTGTAATTACAATTTCATTTAACAATATACTAATATCTATTTCATAGACATTCTTGGGGTTTTCATGGCTTGTTTCACAAATATTATTTTTTCTTTCCTTACATTCCATAATAATGTCCTTCTTTTTATTTTACACACTTTGTTATACTACCTCTCTACTCCTTCAAAGGTTAGTTGGGTGAACCTTTATTCTGGACGATTTTATACACTATATACTATGCTGTAATTACAATTTCATTTAACAATATACTAATATCTATTTCATAGACATTCTTGGGGTTTTCATGGTTTGTTTCACAAATATTAATTTTTTCTTTCCTTACATTCCATAATAATGTCCTTCTTTTTATTTTACACACTTTGTTATACTGCCTCTCTACTCCTTCAAAGGTTAGTTGGGTGAACCTTTATTCTGGATGATTTTATACACTATATACTATGCTGTAATTACAATTTCATTTAACAATATACTAATATCTATTTCATAGACATTCTTGGGGTTTTCATGGTTTGTTTCACAAATATTAATTTTTTCTTTCCTTACATTCCATAATAATGTCCTTCTTTTTATTTTACACACTTTGTTATACTGCCTCTCTACTCCTTCAAAGGTTAGTTGGGTGAACCTTTATTCTGGACGATTTTATACACTATATACTATGCTGTAATTACAATTTCATTTAACAATATACTAATATCTATTTCATAGACATTCTTGGGGTTTTCATGGTTTGTTTCACAAATATTATTTTTTCTTTCCTTACATTCCATAATAATGTCCTTCTTTTTATTTTACACACTTTGTTATACTGCCTCTCTACTCCTTCAAAGGTTAGTTGGGTGAACCTTTATTCTGGACGATTTTATACACTATATACTATGCTGTAATTACAATTTCATTTAACAATATACTAATATCTATTTCATAGACATTCTTGGGGTTTTCATGGTTTGTTTCACAAATATTAGTTTTTCTTTCCTTACATTCCATAATAATGTCCTTCTTTTTATTTTACACACTTTGTTATACTGCCTCTCTACTCCTTCAAAGGTTAGTTGGGTGAACCTTTATTCTGGACGATTTTATTTTAACATTTGAGTTTTATGAGAGGTATACTATAATCATTTTATAAACATTATGTCATATAGAATATTCATACTTACTTACTTACTAGCCAACGCCCACCCTTGGCTGTTGGGCCATTAGGCGGCGCGCTGACCAGTAGAGACGTGAGAGCCTTGCCGTACCATCTTCGTCTTGGACTTCCGTGTCTGAAATCAAGGCTGGACATGCAATTAGGTGATCCGCATTCATGGAAGCGTATCCACAGAGAACACATTCAGGAGACGACAACACGCCAATGCGGTGCAGGTGGGAGGCCAGGTAGTCATGACCGGTTGTAGTTCTAAAAAGAGCAACACTAGTTGCTCGGGGTAGAGTTCTGTTGATGGGGCCGTCCGTAACCAATGTTGCCCATCTTTTTCCCACACAGGCTCTTAATTGTTTTTCTTTTAGCCATAGGCTTATTGAGGAATTTATTCGTGCTTTCGCAGATGCATATGAGCTGGGGGTCTCCGGCTGAGGTAGTGCTGCGCCCATTTTGGCGAGGATGTCGGCTTTTTCATTTCCCATGATGTTGACATGGCTGGGTACCCATTGCAGTTCAATCTGCCAGCCTAATTGTACAAGGTTCTGCAGTTCTCGCCTACACTCAATTGTCAGGGAGCAGTTTGTATCACCATTTGAGGTCACGTTTTGAATCGCTGCAGTCGAATCTATGAGGAAGACGGCTTTGTTAGGTGGTGAGATCTTGGCAAGCTCAATAGATGCTGCCTTTATGGCTGCTACCTCTCCGTCATAGTTGCTTAGCCGGCCTCCTACAGCGAGGTGGCCTTCAAATAGAGAGCTGTAGAACCCAGCCCCTGTTGCCCCTGTAGATGGTATACAGGATCCGTCTGTGTAGATTCGTATCCACTGATCAGCGGGAAAATGTTTTTGTACAGTGTGTAAGGCTGCTTGACGAAGCTCGGCTTCATTCGACTCAGTTTTGGTCTTATTATGGTCAAAGAGTTTCAAGTTAGCATTTGGGAGTTGGCTAAAGAATTCACGGTGATGTATAAATGGTGCTGCCTCATTTGGTTCTATGTCATATTTGCGTTGGAGTTCTTCATAGATCGCAATCGGGCATTTCTGAGTTTTCAGCCTTTCTGTCGCTGTTTTATAGTTATTCCACCGTTGTTGGTAGGCTCTTTTACATCTCTCCCAGGATATGAGGCACAGCTTTTCCCGTCTTACTTGGATAGGTTCGACTTGCAGTTGTGACTCCATGGCAAGTATAGGAGTTGATTTTGGCGCACCAGTTATCGTTCTAAGGGCTGCATTTTGGACCAAGTGAAGTTTCTGGCATGCTGCATTGGAGGCAGTAATAGTTGCTTCTGCGCCATATTCCAATAGCGGCCGAATGTAGCTCTTATATGCAGTTGTCAGAACATCTTGATTTGCTCCCCATGTAGTCGCAGTGAGTCGTTTAAGTAGCCGGCAGCGCCTGGACGCGCTGTTCGCGGACTGTTCTATATGGTGCTTCCACGTCATTCTGGTGTCTATATTAACACCCAGGTATTTAGACATGTTCACCTCTTCGAGTTCCGATCCACAATAGCGCAGATTGACCGTAGGCCGCCTTGTTGATAGAGAGAAAAGTTGGTATGTCGTCTTGGTGGTATTTACCGTCATGGCATTTAGTTTGGCCCACTCTTCTAGTTTAACAAGTGCACTATTAATAGTTGCTTCAAGACCCATGATATGGCTGCTAGTTGCCCAGATGATAAGGTCATCGGCATACAGGAGCGCTTGTACTCCCGGCACACACCGAACAGCCACCAGAATGTCATTGACCATAAGGTTAAATAGGCTGCAGCTGATAATGGCACCTTGGGGTAGCCCTTGGCGTTGGATTCGGTACTCTGAAAGGCAATCATTATAGCGGACACGAATTTGTCTTTGACTCAGGAAGGACGCTATCCAGTTAAAAAGGTTACCTGCGACGCCACTCAAAGCAAGTTTGTGAAGCAACATGGGTCTCCAGACTGTGTCGTACGCGTTTTTTAGGTCAACCATTACTGCCAGGGAGGACATTTTCTTGTGGTACCCATCCTTAACACTTTGTGCAAAGTAGACGACTTGGTCCATGGTGCATCGGTGCGCTCTGAAACCTGCTTGGCATTCATCAATAACCGCATTCATTTCAAAGAACTGGTTCAGACGCCGCACAACCATTCTTTCGGCAACCTTGCAGCAAGCACTTGTTAATGTGATGGGGCGGTAGCCCTCAGGTGTATCACTTGGCTTTCCTTTCTTGGTAATAGAATATTCATCTGGATACATATTTTTCTCTAGGTATAGTACAGTAATTGTATTTTCTTATTAAATCATTTGATTGACCTTATCTAATATTCTATCCCCTGGGGTAATAGGTCTGGTACATTTTCATCATTAACAAATGGTTTGGTTTACATCTTAAATCTACACACTTTTGTAACTTGATAAGGCAGATTGACTAGTTATAGCTAATTAGTTACCTTCAATATATTGTAGTTTAACCACAAATGGGTTTGTTTATAGTAGTGGTTTTTTCCAATATATATTTTTTACTTTTTTATAACATAAACGTTTGGGTGAGGAATGTTGCTTCCTATTACATATTATCTCTCCTTAATATTAATCATTTCTTATTTGTCGATATTCATGGGGTTATTTGTGCTCTTCCACTCTATTGGGTCTATAATTGGTATTGTATTCTGGCATCTTGGGATGTGCTGGGTCGGCTGCCCTCTCCGGGTCTGAACTCTCTAGAGTTGCCTGCGCGGTTGTGCATTATTGTAAAGCCAGGCCTCTCACAGACTGGTACCCAATCTCCTTCGTCATCATTATTTGTGGTGTTTGGCGGTGGTCGGGTATCAGGTCTCCCTGGGTCGGACTGGTCATTGGCTTGTACAAAATTCACTTGTGGCCTGTAGTCGCTATTGCGGTCGTCACCCTCAATACTACTACTCCTCCATCGTCCTCCTCTCATGCTTCCTCTTTCTCCACTGTGGCTGTCTCTACATGGGTATCGTCGCCTTCTATCAGGGTTGTAATTAGCTTGTACGTAATTTGCTCGTCGATGTTGCGATGGTTGGTTATTCCCGCCTTGGTTTGGTGGTCGATTATTGTTGTTATTAAAATTGGGTCGCCGGTTATTGTTATTATTATTATTGTTATTCGGGTTATTTGGCCTATTATTATGGTTGTTGTTATTAGCGTTATTATAATTTTGGTTTATCGGACCGTTGTTATTATTAAAATTATTTCGAGAATTTCGAGGGTAGTTATTATTATTATTATTCGTATTGCCGCCTGTGGTATTGAACTGGTCATTTCGTCGACGACTCCTCCGGTAATACCCTTCGTGTTCCTGATCTTCGAGCAGCGCTGACATAGCTGCTATTGTCTTAATCTGTCCCCACTGACGTGCTTTTGCGACACCCTCTTCAAAGTGATAGGACAATTTTGTGACAAGGCATTCCTCCGGTATCTTTGTTTCTAGGTTTCTTGCAAGACATACTTGACCTAAGAAATACGAAGTCATGGTCCCTCCTCGGTTCGCATCATATCTTCCGTGGCATATATGGTCTCGTACGATATTTTGCGTCGCCTCGGACCAGTATTTTGCGCGGAATTGAGTTTTAAATTCATCATAGCTGTGAACCTCGTGGCGTGTTGCGGTCCACCAATTGTCGTAGATTTCTTTAAAGTATTCATCGATTAAATTTTTTATGTTATTCCATCTAGTTTCTCTAATCCGCGCCAAGTGTTCCTCCACACGTGCTAAAAATTCAATGGGGTTATGACGATAGTTTCTAAAATTGATAGCGTCGCGGTTATCATTCGGTATTAAGTATTGACCTGGTATCGGACGGTTGCGGATAATCTCAATCTCCTCCCGCATTTGTACTATTTCTTGTTGTTTAAGTTCTTCAATCCTCTCTCGATTTGCGACCGTTAAATTCCTCACTGCATCCATAGATATACTCATTTCTTCGCAGCGCTCACCTACGTCTAACCTTACTCGTTTAATTTCATCTTGGTTTGTCCTTTTTAAAGACTCTATCCTTGTTTCGGTCACCTCCTCCATGGTATTGAATCTCCCGTCGACCTCTTCTCTGGTTCGCTGCAAGTCCTGGTCGTGTTGTTCACACCTTTTATTTATTTCGACGATTTCCTCCCTCACAACGGCAATCTCCACGTCTACTCTGGTGTTTATCTTATCATTGCCTTCTTCCATCCTCCTGCTAATTTCGATCAAGGTGGTGTTCAATTCTTCTCTAATGGCCTGGCTGTTATTGTCGATTTTATCGTTCAGCGCGTCCATAGACTTATGAGTATTGTCTATCCTTTTATTTAGGTCTTCCTTCAGCGATTCCACATTTTTACTAAGCGATTCCAGATTTCTATTTAAGTCCCGATGGTCCTCCCTTATCGACTCTATACTTCTGCTTAACACCTCGACATTCCTTTGATTTTCTTCCCGGGAGGTTTCCATATTTTTATTTATCGAGTCATTCAGTTTTTTATGAGATTTCTTACCGTCTTCCTTTAATTCCATCATTATCTTCATCATCGCTTCCCATCTCATCTCTTCAGTCGGTTTGTTTGGTTGTGGGAGTTCTTCAGGCCGTCTGGGTTGGTTATCTACTGTCACTTCTATCTCTGGTTCTATGTGAGGTGTTTCGTCGGTACTAGTCTCGATATTGTTGATTGTAATAATTCCCATCTCGTCTGTGGGTTGCTCTTCGTATGTATCTACATCCCGTTGCATCTCTCCTACCCTACTGTCCTTATATCTTGTATCGTACTGATGGGTGTGCGGCATGTTAATTTTTCATGTCTACCGGGCTAATATAAAATATAAAAAATATATTTATTTAATATTTTTTAAGCCACACTAGTTGGTGCGCCAATTTATAAGTAAATCTCTTATCTCTTATGGGGTTTTATTATTATTATTTTGGTATTTCCTCCTTTTATAAAGTCCCACGTTGGTATCGTCAATTTATAAGTAATCGCTTGCTACGTGTTGTTATTTAAAATTATTATGTTTATTTGTTTATAGTAATTGTACTAAAATAATAGTTAAATTCCGTTTAAAGCCACACGGGTTGTCTAATCTATTTGTAATAAAATGAAAACGCGTGTGTTTACAATTAACTTGAAGTAAAGTAAAAGAGTGGTTGTTGTTTAAATTTAAATTCGTGGTTAAAATATTAAAAGTCTCATTAAAACAAAATTCATCTATGGGTGAAGTGTTCCTTCGAGATAACTCAATGTTGAGAATGGTTATTTCTACTTGAAGGTGACCAATGTAGTAAAGTATTTTCCCATACAACATTCAAGTTACTCACAGTGTTTACAATGGTTTAAATACACTTGTTTCTTTTTTAAAAGAATTCCCTTGTATTAAACAAAAAAATAATAAAGGTGATTATATTTAAATGTTAGATTAACTTAAATTAAAACATGAAGTATGGCAGTTGATTGCTTGATAGTAGATCTCGTCTGGTTGAAACTGGTAGTAGAAACTTCTTCAGATTACAGGTAGTCTGAGTAAGTCAAGTCCCGTAAAGTCTGGACAATATTATAAACAAATATATACTTTTACGTACCTGATTGCGTTTACTTGAAGTTCACTAAACTGTCAACTCAGCTTACATTCATCAACTCCCTTTGGTTGCAAGGTTATGTCACCTTGTTTATTAAATTAGTGGGTGCCACACGGATTTATTTAGGGAAAATCCCGTGTAAAACCCGTTCATAAAAATTATTAGATGAAAAGAAAATTTAAAATAGTTGAGTACCACTTTTTGGCAATGCTATTCCAATATGTCAAACACAACAGAAGGTTGTTTAAGTTTCTTGAAAGAAAATATTTAATTATTCAAAAAAAATAAAATAAATCAAATCAGGTGATGCTGTTAATAATGGGTTTATTTGCACCCTTATAGTGAATTCAAAAAATACACATAATGTAACATACAAAGTTGTACAATGAAAAGTTAATTATTATATGCCTCATACGGCTTGCTCAGAACATGAATTATAAATCTGGTTAAGTCCAGATACTATTTATTTTTAGTATAAAATTATTACAATTATTAATATTAGTATTATTGTTATTATTATCGTTATTATTATCTCAGTTGTGAATTCTTTGAGACACGAAAGAAAACAATTATGCCTACACAGTTTCCAATGATACAATTGATCAACAAAGTTTGAAGTTACTTTTACCAAGTAATTAAAATAAAAAACGATCTATGGGAAGATCGTGCGTTTCATCAACGCTTGCTTTTTTTAATGACAATATTATTCAATTGAGAGCCCTTACAACTAACATATAGCTTACTTACTAATAACAAATTTGAATAATAAATCGAAACGTGGTGTAATCTTAAATACTGTTTTTGTGGTTTGCGTCAGTACAGGTTATGGTAGCAAAAATACAAGTTATTGCGCTCAGATCAAGAATAATAATAATTGCACTTTTACCTTCAGAGTTTTAATTATTTTAATTAAAACCTTTTATCACTTAAGTAATCGGATTATAGAGATTACTTTATTTCGGCACTAATTCGCACAAGAACAGAATAATTTGATCCTCTTCTGATTAAAATGGATCGTGAATAATGACAATAAATTATTTTCTGTTCGTCATTCCCGCACAAAATTAAAATAAACTGCACTTGAACACTGTTGTTGGTTGATGATAAACTTGAAGTAAAGTTTCTCGTTGTTAACTATTGGTTCCGGAGTACAAGGTAGCTGACGCTATGTGTTATAAGAAAAACGTAGCGGAGACGAGCGTACGTCTGTTCTGCTTGTTAGTTAGTAAAGGTCTCTTGTCAAAATTCGCTGGTCTGTCTTTATATACCCTCCTTTTGGATTGGGCTTAGGTAAAATTATCATTTTATAACTAATTTTCCTATTGGTCCAGACAGGTGAGACGAAGATGACGTATCACTTTTTGGCGGTTGGAAACGGTTTTTCTAACTGTCAAATTTTGAGATGATTGACAGGTCGCTTCTGTTGTCATTGTTGTTATTATTCGTATTCAGATTCCTGATGTATATTTATAAAATGATGCTAACAGTTGTAGTACGCTTAATACCGTCACGATTGAGTTGATATTATTATCAAATTAAAGATTGTTTTGTTTCCTTTAAATTGATATCACTCGATCTCGGATTACTTTCACTTTAACCGACATTGTTAGAAAATCAATGTTCGGGTACACTATTCTTACTGTCGTCTGCTCTTTATGAGTCGCCGATTTTACACTTTTGGTTAACCTTTCTCGTATCCACATAACATTTTATTAATCAAATGTTTATGTGCGGACACCATTAATACTGTACTGACAATTTTTTCACTGAACTTTACTTTTACACCTTAATTCTATACATAGTAATAAATGATCCTACTGACTAATGACATTTTGTTTACCGTTAGTTAGTTTTAAGCTACTATTTACAATTAAAATTATGGCTAAACCTATCGTTTTAATATCATTTTTCGTTATGTTAATGCATAACCATTGTTCTGGTGCATTTTATTTTGCACTGGTGATAATTATTGATAGTCATTTTATTGACTAATGTTTGGTCTAAGTTTGTTAAGTGTATCGCCTACACTGAAATTTGGCCTTAATAATGCCTATTGGTTCTCAATTCGGTAAATTATGGAGACCTCTTATTGGTATAAGATTCTCTTATATAATTAGCTCTCTTTTCTGACAGGTATATTTGATGCAGAAATACATCTTAGTTCCTACAATATAGCCATTGTTAACATTGGTTTTGGCATTCATTATCTACTGTTCATAGTCACATTTATTATCAGAAAAATGCTGATTTTGCTTTCACAGTATTTAACTGCTAATTCGTTTGTTTTTTGTTTATAAATGACATTCGGTTTACATTAACCATTTACTGAATTGACAGTTGAATTTAAATCTATTCTGTCCATTAGTTCGTTTTAGTCTCAGTCTAGTTGTAGTGTCAAACAGCTATTGGGTTACTGTTTCACATGGCACTTCTGCTTTATTCTTCTCTCTTGGTTTCTTCTTTCTTGTTTATTTTGACTATTCTATACCTATTTACATGGTTATTCTATTTTTATGAAATCTAATAACATACACTTAGGTTAGGTGACATCTTGTGATGTTACAATACTTAACCTACTTTTCGTTTACTCTATTTCGTTCAACTGATTAGTTAACTATAAAAATAATAATAACTGCATAACGATAAATAATAACTAGCTGAAGTACCCGTTCTACGCCCGGGTGGCGAGCATTTTTATTAGCACATATTTAATTATTTATTGGCATATATTAAATACATTAATTACATATACATTTAATTACATATTGGCTATGAAATTTAATTATTGGGCGAAAACTTCTTTGTAGACCATATTTTTGGTGTAAACTTTGTGGTCTTTCTTTAAGTTTCCTTGTTGGTCAGTTCCTAAGACTTTTACCTTGACTTGCTGAAAGGACTTTGTTCTTGAAAATGCAACATAAAGTTGTCCATGACTGAATACTGGAGATGGCAAATAAATATCAACTGAATCCAGTGTTTGCCCTTGGCTTTTGTTGATGGTCATAGCAAAAGCAAGTCTAAATGGAAACTGTTTTCGTCTTAATGTAAAGGGAAGGTCAGGGTCACTGGGTGCAAGAATAACTCTTGGAATAAATACCCTGGTACCTTTAAAAGATCCGGTCAGGATTTCACAGTCAGTGACTTTTGATATCATTTGCTTTACAACCATTCTGGTGCCATTGCAAAGACCTCTTGTTGAGTCAAGGTTTCGTAGCAACATTACTACTGCACCAACTTTCAAGTTAAGTCTATGAGGAGGCATACCTCCAGGTGTTGAGCTGTTCAAAAACTCCATTGGATAGTTTGCTGCCTCCTCGGCATTTGCACTGTCTTGCTGAATAGAATCTATGCTGGTATAGCATTTCAATTCAGATTGAATTCGTCTAAGGACATTTTCATTAAGTTCAAGTGACTCGTGGTTTTTTGGAGTCAGGATTGCACGGTTAGCAATGCTGTCATCTCCTGATTGGATGACCTCAGGAAAGACAGCAGCAACAATACATCCATTTTCAATGCAGACTGGAGGAATTTCGAAGATGCCTTCCTCTAATCCAGGCTCTTAGAGTTTTCCATTCCCAAGTTTTAAAAGCCAATAGGAAAAGCCTCGGTGTTCTGATGGGACATTGTCCTCATTGGCACGCATGTTTTGGTCTAACTTTAGGACCTGAATATTTTTCCAACACTTACTATTCTTCGTGCATGAAGAAAGTATTTCGGTTCTGCTGCCATGTGGAACAACAGGGAGAATTTGTCTAAAATCTCCACCGAAAAGAAAGACCGCACCTCCAAATGGTTTTTTAGAAGGAACTTTTGGATCTTCAGCTAAGAGTTCTTTATACAGTGTGTCAACTGCATTTACTCCATGTGCTGGGGCCATTGAAGCTTCATCCCAGATTATTATTTTGGCCTTTTCCAATTCATTTGCCGTATTAATCCCATGTCGAACATTACAGGTTGATGTTTCATTTATTGGAATAGGCAGCTTGAAACGACTGTGGGAAGTTCTGCCTCCCTCAAGCAAAGTTGCTGCTATGCCTGTAAATGCACATGGCAAGACTAATTCATTTTTGCTACGCACATAGTGCATGATTGTGTTGTAAAGGAAGGTTTACCACTTCCGCCAGGTCCATCAATAAAGAATAGACGTTTGGGCAAGTTAGGGTTTTCAATTGCTTCCCTGATTTTGTCGAAAGCCCTTCTTTGCCCTGGGTTGAGCATTTGAAACTTTTCTTCAAACATGGTTTTTTCGGCAATTGGATCGTAATATTTTCCAGAATGGATTGGCTCGTCATAGCTGCCGACTGGAAGTTCTAGGCCAAAATCTACCAATAACTTTCCATGTGTTCGAAGGACAGATTCAATTTCTTTAAGCGTCAAATAGAGAGCTTTTTCTCCATCAGGAAAGCGTCTCTTATAGTCTTGCATAAGATTGTCCTTATGTCTGTCGAATAATGCTGCTGCATCCGACGGCTCACACATGATACAAATAAATGCAAACAACTGCCTAAGTTGTACTGGCATTTGATGGGTTGCAGCTTCTGTTATGTAAGTATCCCATTCTAAGTCATCATCAGTTAATCCCCTTGCAATGCATGCTTCTTGGAAAGTTGCAAAGGGGATAGGATTTCCTTCGACCGTTCTTAGGTCCTCAAAAGATGTTGCTCCTCTAACATTGAGAAGGAGAATTCGGAGGGACCATTTTTCTCTATCCATGGGACTTACGGCAAACATTCTGCCAATTGTAGTTTCATGTCCTCTAAGACGTGGTTTCCATTTAGAATTTTTGTCATCCCAGGTATAGTGTTCTGGAATTTCAATATATAAATACTCTCGGGCATTAGGGTCTTCCTGATTAAGTTTAAACCAAGCCAGAAGTTTGGACTTGGTGGCTTTTTGCTGTACAGCTTCAGCTTCCTTGCCTGGTATAAAACATATTGTATGCTTGTCCTCAAGTTGGACATTTAATCTTTCCACATGATCAGTTTGGTTATGCATTTTGTATTCCCTGAGCCTCCAGCATGCTTCAGGTGCACTTACGTATCGGGTCTCCAAGTAATTTTGTACTTTGTCCCATTCAATAGTAGCTTCCTGTTCTGTGGGAACAGTAACGAATTGAATATTTGCACAGTCATGCCCCTTGTAAACGAATTTGAACAGGTATTTAACGCTTTGAATTGACCTACAAATCTCTACGTTAATGTGGGCATTGTATTTCAGAGACAGGTATGGGTTGTATGGCACCACCCATCTGTTATCCACTTTGTTTCCCCCAAGTTCAACAAAGTTACCATCATCTCAGCATTGATATTTTGGGTAACCATTGACATTGCTGTTGGTCTCAGCACAGAAATCTTTTGGGAATTCTTTTGTGCATTTGCCGTTTTCCATACACGGTGCGTTTGGATTTAATGGACCACATGGTCCGTGTATCATACAGGATTTTACAATTTCGTGTAGCCTCGGGTGGGCATCTTTATCAGGGAGTTCTGCTCAGACAATTTTGTCAATTCTTTCATTCTCCCAGACTTTGTCTTCCGGGGCCATGAATAGCAATATGTGCCCATGTGGTAGACCACGTTTTTGGAACTCGATCACGTGGAGCATAGCCCTAACACGTCCAAATCTATGGTGTTTGGTTAAGTCTTCAAGTAGCAATTTCAGTTTCAACTCAAACACTCTTGCTACTAAATCAGGCCGGTCGCAAGGTTACTGACCGGGAAGTAAGTTTTCCCTGATTTCTCTCCATTTAGGATTGCACATGAATGTTACAAATAAGTCAGGTTTGCCATATTTCCTGACCATGGCCATAGCATCTTGGTAGTTTTGAGCCATATTTCTTGGACTCCCTTGGAAGGTTGAAGGCAATATGTTAATGTCCTCAAAATTGTGGTTGTTCACAAATCGGTGAAGAACATCATAGTCTTCAGCTCTTACTGTGTTTTGATTTTTTCGAAACCAATTCAAACGGTTTGCCTCGGTCTTGCAATAGGCATCAACCATGAATTGGTGAGTCAGCTTTCCTGCGTTGAGGAACTCGTTAAAGTTTCCATCACGAATGACAAAATGGTATGAATACCATTGAAGCTGGGACACATTTCCTTGACCAACAGCTTTCTTCAGATATGTGGTCCACCCTGAATCCCCATATGGGAAAAGCAAGGTCCACCCTGAATCCCCATATGGTAAAAGCAAAGGGTAGCACATTGGGTCACAGAGTCTACTCAGGATGGATATATTTTGTAAAATTCCGCTTTTCGGATAAATTGTAATATCCCGATTTTCTGGGGGTGCACCATCTGCACTGTGAAAAACGGCAGCAATTTCTCCTCTGGCAGTGGGAGCGTTGGTTCTGCCGGGGAGCACATTATTTACTCTTTCTCTCAAGAAAGTCATGCTATATTCATTTGGCGTTCGGTTTTCCTGATTTGCCTTTAGCATTTTGTCTTGTTCAAATTTGAGCATGTTCTTGTATTCTCTAGAGAACGGATTGGTATCTCCAAGAAGTTTTTGGAGGTTCTCCATTACGACACGAATGCATCCATTGTTTGCTTGATTGTTCATTCTTTCTGTCAAGGCTTGGGCCGAATCCAAAATGTACAGTTGGCATACTTTGGTAATTCACCTTGATTTGGGTGTAATGCAGATGTAGCGTGATAAATTTGCCCATGGATTCTGTAACAAAAAGGACCTGAATGGTCAACTAGTGCTCCCATTGAGGCAAAGGCCATTGCACTGTTGTAGGATCTTATGTTTTCCATGAAATTTTTGGAATTTGGATCAGATCCATTCGTGTAATTTGTAATGAAGGGATGCATTCATATTTCATCTAATGCAATGGTCCCTTTATGGCAGCAATTTGACATTAATTCATTTTTGAAATGCGTGGCATTGCAAAATGGACATTTAGCGTCCATTGGGCCAAGATAACTTTCTTCAATTTTGTCTTCATTGAAGTGTTTGGGAAGCAAAGCGGTGTTGCGGGATAGGACATATCTACTCAGACGTCCTCTTTGATGTTGGCGTGCAACCCTTTGTCTTTCAGCGTTTGCCTCGCGCTCTTGTTGAAGTTGATTTTGTGGCATGTTTTCTCTGTGTTGCCGGTGACTTACAGCATTAGCTTCACATTCTGCTTGAAGCTGCTCTTCTGACATGGCCGCTCTAGGGCGTCTTTGAGCTTCAGCATTACGTGCTTTTTTTGCTGCAATTTCTTCAGCAGTTGGTGGTTGCTGGCGTTTAGGAGGCATATTTGATCGTATTTCATTACTTATTCATTGGATCATCAGAAATACGTATAAACATAAATATCACAATTAAAACATATACAGAAATATAGGACAATTACAAAATATATAGACGTACCTGTATACAAAATTACAAAACATATCAACACAATCGCATAGTAAAAACATTAAAAACTATAGGAACGGATTCGATGCCGGTAAATATCGTTTGTTTATTTACTTGTTACTATGGTAACATACTGATGACGGACACACTACCTAGCGCGTTATATTGTAGATTCATAATTAATCAACTTGGTTAATTATTTATAAAACTTTGGTAATTCATACCCTCGGATCCGAGATATCTCCTTTCTTTATATTCAAGTTAAACAATTTACTTTTGCTGCCATTTGAAGAATGGACTTATTAATATTAGCATGTTATAGTCATTAAAGCTAAATACATCATATTGTTTATTACAAAGTTACAATGGTAATTTAATTCGGCCAGTCTTTTGTATAATTATATTAATTTTATTTTGGTGTCAATTGTCTTTCATATTTTTATTAAGTAATTTCTGAACTACAGAAGTTTGACTTCTGTGTCACCTGTATGTAGCATCCTTGGCGAATCGGGTTTGTCTGTAGTAAAAGGTGGCTATGCGGCTTCTGGTATATCCTGGAGGTCTGAAGAAAGGTGTAATAATGGAAGGTGTGGTTCTCTCTCTTTTTGCAAGGTTGATCAGATTCTGGTGCTGGCGGTGGTGAGAAACTTTCACTTGAACTCACTTACTTCGGTTTTCCCGCACTTTTACCTTATAGTTAAACTGTTACATATACTGTGATCTCTATCACGTTGACGTGATATTAAATCAACTGCAGAGATGTCATAAACACACACTTAAAACGTATCAAAGATGTTAAACATATTGAAATTACTGATAATTATTGCTATCAGCTTTACTAAGCATTAGCTTAAAGAAACTAAGAGAGTGAACGACATATTCTTTCATTCTCTATAATTTTGTAGTTACTGCCTACATTTTCAACTGATTTGTTCTCTCGGCGGAGTCTGAGTTACTACCAATTTGGGGCGCACACCGCTGGCTTAGTGATGTGCGTGTCCGCGCGTGTTGTTATTTACCGGTGCGAGAAATAGTTCTTAATTTATTAATTATAATTTTTACTTATTTTAAATTGCTGGTTTATTACGTCTCTCTATAATTTATTACTCGCTGATGAATCAGGAGGTGGTTTACATATTTATTTGTTTAACATTATTTAGCTTCCTATTTATTTCATAGGGAGAGAAATTATGTAGTTTCATTTAGGATTGTATTATTTTTACCTCTTTTTTTGTTATTTTGTGCTATTTAACCCTATTAAATCGTCACAAGTACTATTGAAAACATGAGCAATAAGAAAAAAAATGAAGAGACAAATTTTTATTTGGATACATGTTGGTCGGTGAAGTCATTTGAAATTAAGTTGTATTTTAATATTGTAAGTTAACAGCGAGTTTACCTAAAATATTTGTGCTGTGTGTGTGTGTGTGTGTGTGTGTGTTTTGGTCTTTGACAAACCTTACAAATGGCAAAAACAAGTACTCAGGCAACAGTAAAATTTATTTTTAAAAATTGTATCTGAAAATGCAACAAAAAACCTGCTGGTGCAGAAAGAAGGAATTCCAAAGAACCCCAGCAGAGAATGTGTTAATCAATAAACTTGTATCAGTAGGTACTTACATTATGCCATTGTATTTCCATGGACTGGCAATGCTTTCCATTAGATGTACTGTACTCACTGTTTACACTACACCACTCGCACTTTACCAAACTACTGCTGCTCATCATTAACTTGCAACAAAAACCAACAGTGTTAAAAATCTGTACATATGATGCAATGATAGCTACTATCACTGGTGCTGCTGCTACTGCTACTACTACTGCTACTGGTACTGGTACTACTACTACTACAACAACTACTACTACTACTACTACTACCTGACAACATCAACAAAACGTGCAGAAAAATTGTGAACTAAGAGAGTATGAAAATAAAGGTATAAAAAACTAAGGTTGCGTCTCACCAAACCAAAGAGTTTACAGTCATACTCAAAAGTCTGTCATTTGAATGTATGTTTTCCAGCTATGAATATCGTG
Organism: Magicicada septendecula; assembly: GCA_034769895.1. Taxonomy (NCBI): domain Eukaryota; kingdom Metazoa; phylum Arthropoda; class Insecta; order Hemiptera; family Cicadidae; genus Magicicada; species Magicicada septendecula. The sequence continues at coordinate 19,989,700 of CM068367.1, read as the reverse complement.
AGCGTCGATTTGCGTTAGAAGTACTGGGTTAATATTTGTGCATGTTCATGTTACAGAGTTTGTCATTTGAATTTATGTTTATTAACTACGAGTACCGTATTGTGAGCGTCATTTTGCATTAGGCCTGTAATTTTATTTGAACTTTAATCAGTTACTTTTTGTAACTATTAACTATAACTTTAAACTTAGTTTGTTTGGACAGTAACTTTAACTTTGATCAGTTAACAATTATTATGAGCTTTCCCAAGTCTGTTTATAACATGATATCATGTTTATAAAGTGGTATACACCCCGTATACACAATGTCACGTTAGAAACTTGCTAATTGAATAGAAATTAATTTACTTGTTCTTCATAATTTCACTCATTTATAGAACTACTATTTGTAATAGCAAAACCTTTCTCTACCAGCAAACGTTTCATGTTGTAATTACAAAAGTAACATAAATTTATAGATGTATGACGAGTACAAATAAAAATTAAACATTGAATAGCCTTATTGACATATTACGCTCCAAACTGAAGTAACAGTAATCCACTTATGTTGATCAACAACGGAGACACGACTAGTTATGATTTACAGATCAATACCTAATTGAAATAGTGGAGTTTATTGCTCATATTGTTTACGTAATTTAATAATTTTTGAAACAGTGTAGAATAACAATTTTGACACCATACGCATACAGTTTAAGCACTACTGTATAATGCTCTAACTTTAATTTTGGGATGTGTACATTTTCTAGTCGCGTATAAGTTTTACTTTGACTGTACAAACGTCAAGCAGCGTAGGGGAACGTACTGTACTCCCACACAACTGGCAGTGCCAGTGCTGCTATGCTTCCCCTCTCCAGATTCCGTGTTAACGGAGCCACGTACTACTACTACTACTACTACTACTACTACTACTACTACTACTACTACTACTACTACTACTACTACTACTACTACTACTACTGCTACTGCTACTGCTCCTACTGCTGTTACTACTATTTCTAACATTCTAATGACTTCTATTAATTTTTATCATCATCTTCTTCTTGTCTATTTCATACATTAGACGCTCACATTTTACACTTTCCATCTTTTCATTGGTCTGCATAAGCGCTTCTCCTTCCTTTCACTTTATATTTTCTTGCCTTTAGTGGCAACACTATTCCCCATACCCTTTGCAAATGTTCATGCTATTTCATTCAGTATACACTTTCAGACTGATTATATAAAACTTTTCTTGGTGCCTCTTGATTAAGATGCAAGACATTCAGTCTTTAGGAATCAGACTGTCTACAGTACACTGGCAAATCATATCACCATGTGTTGTTTCTGAGTGTGTTTGTTTTCAAAATTAAGGCAAAGAGCTGGAAACTTCAGCAGGAGGTTAATTACCCCAAAGAATCTCATAATACTCGTATGCACTATGGAAAATTTAGGTACATTGTGTAAAGGGAGGTAATTTTTAATGAACTGTTACAAACAAACAATTATTGTGATGATATTAATAATATCATGTATTATTAATAATAATATTAATAATAATACATAAATAACAGTAATGCAAAAATGAATGTTCTCTTTAAAAGGTAAAAGCTTTTTCTGCTGTAAATTGTTTCAGTACTCAACAAGTTGGTTACTGTATGAATCATGTAAACGGTAGGAGCTTTGAAAATTTAGTATTTGAAAATTTAAATCACTTTAACTAACTGTAAATTGTAATAATTTTGATTCATTGAGGTCACCTGTATATAAGGACATACATATAAATGTAGGGCTGTCTGCATAATGCGATACCATGAGGCGTGCAACCTCCCCCCCCCCCAAGTCAGGCATGCGTTACACATATTAAGCAGCAGGCCTGGGCTGTGTAGGAAGACTTCCTTCATTCGTAACCTTATTGACACTTCATTTGTAACCCTATCTGGTCCCAGCACATTTTTTTACTTTAGCAAGGAGAAAGCCATTTCAGGCTGAACTCATCGACATACCCCAGATCAAGCCTGGCTTGCTCCAGATGAGTGGGGAAGAGACTCAACACAGTTATCTTCATGTAATAATAATAATAATAATAACAAATTTGACATAAATCTTGAGTTGATACAATCTATCAATAAAACTAAAGATCTCCCTTCTATAGTCAACCAGATAGCAATTAGACCATAAACACGTTATATCCTAATGATAGATGGACCAGAATTTACATAGATGGATCAAAGCTAAATGAATAGACAGGTGCAGGCATATATAGTGAAGTTTTCTCCCTCTATTTTGCACTAAATTCGGATGCTACAGTGTTTGAGGCTGAGTTGTTTGCAATTGATGAAGCCTTGATACAACTGTTGATGAGACCTTGGCTGAGAAAGCATTCTGTAATTCTGGTAGATGCAAAATCAGCTATACAAGCCACTGCAAATAATGACTCATTCAAGAGCATCATAATACAGTCCATCAGAGATAAGTACAAGACAGTTAAAAATAATATTTGCAGAGTGGTAATACAGTGGGTGCCATCACACAGAGGACTTTAGGGCAACGAAGCAGTGGACAAGTTTGATAAAAAGGGCACCTCTATAAAACAGAAACCTTCAAGAGTTAGTACTATAGATAGAAGGATTAAACAACTTAAAAAGCATTGCCAGAGTTCCTTCCATCACAGAACCAAATACAGTACAACCTCGTTTATTCGGACTAACTGGGACCAAAGGCAATCCGGACAATCGAAAATCCGGATAATCCGGGTAATATGGGTAATAAGCAAAACAAAATCCTAAATAAGCAGACTTACCATTTATTACGATAAAAAACTAGGTTTTGTAACAAAATTACATAGTATTGTTTACAAGACATTAAAAAATATAAAAATAACTTTTCACATCATTTCTTAACAAAGAATTGGTCCACTGTCTTCTGTTTGAAACACGTGTGACGTTTGAATGAAGCATGGTCACGCAAACGCTTTATCATTAATAGTTCAGCTGGAGTGGTGTCGGGCTGACGCTCCAAGTACGCCATGATGTTTGTCAGCTGGTGCACAGCATCTGCATGTGTCGTCCGCTGTTGCGGTGTGATCGCTCCCTCCTCGTCCACGTCATCTTCTTCCTCACTGTCTGCTGTAGATGTGCATGCCGCTACAATTTCTTCTTCCACCATAGTGCCGTAGCCACCGTCATTGTTGTCTTTCAGCCACTCACTGATGTCTTCCATATCAACATCTGAGCACCCACTTATTGTTCCTAACATTTGCAGAAGGTCATCTGCATCCACTTGCACCAAATCATCGCTTGCCATTTCATTTGTAGCACAAATAGTTGGCCACAGTTTTTTCCATGACTTTTTCAAAGAGCTTTTTGTGATGCAATCCCAAGCGTCAGCAACCATGTAAATAACGTATTTGATATTGATTGATTTCAACAAATCAATCACACTTTTTTCCCCTTCCTCTTCAATTATTTTACCAAGCAGTTCTTTTCGGTAAACTCTTTTGATGTTTTCAAGGACTCCCTGGTCCATAGGCTACAGCAGTGGGGTTACGTTTGGTGGAAGAAATTTCACTTTAATTCCTCCACTCACGAGTTCTTGTTCTCCCGAATGAGATGGACCATTGTCGATCAGTAAAATTGCTTTTTCTGGTAAACTATTTTCTTTCGGAATTTTCGAACTTCAGGAACAAAGTTATCAAAAAACCAGTTCTTACAGTGACAAGAGGAAACTTCTGATGCATTGCTACAAGCCATAGCAGTTAGCCTATCTTTGCTTTTCTTGTAGCCCTTAGCCGAATCTTCAAGCTTTGATGCTAACGTTTTGCTCGGAAGCATCCGGTAAAAAAGCCCAGTTTTGTCAGCATTATAAATTTGATCGGGTGTCAATTCCTCAGATAAAACAAATTGTTCAAAGTCCTTTTTAAAATTTTCAGCACCAGCAACATCACTAGACAAGCTCTCTCCAGTCAGAGTTAAGTTGGCGAATACCGTGTCGGTTTTTCCAACGCTCTTGCCACCCCTGGCTAGCAGTGAATTTTAGGTCAGAATTCGGTAACTTTTTGTTTAAGCTCAAAGCTTTTTGGGCCAAGATCGGTCCAGATATAGGCAAACCATGTTCTCGCTGAGCACTGTACCACATGAATAGTGCGTCGTCTAATGTTTCATTTTTTGCTTTTTTTGCCGTTCCTCTGCCTTCCAAACTGTCTTTACATATCATTTTACAACAAAAATCTTCAATTTCTTTTCTTTCCTTCTTCCAGTCGGACACTGTTGAAGTTCTAACTCCCAATTCAGCAGCTATTTTCTTCAATGCTTCTCCTTTATCAAATCGATTAATAGCGTCTATCTTTTTATCCATTGAAACCACGACCTTCTTTCGCTTTGATGCCATTTTAAACTTGTACACTGCAATACACTCCCAAACACTTTGATAAAAAACAAAAACAATATGTGTACATAAAATTAAATATGTAACCAGCAATCAAAGTTAAAATTAAAATTATAAATTGTAGCAATAAAGTTAAACAAAAACAATCCGGTTGAACCACACACGATAAACAAAATGACAAGTGCCGTTTGAAAACAGTAGGAAAACTGAGGAGATTGAGGGAGGGGAAGTGATGGGTAGGGATCAAGGTCAACGCTCTCTCCCAGCGCTATTTATAGCTGGTGAGTCAATCCACATCAACACCCTGTGACACTCTAGTAAAGCTTTCTTAAACTCAACAAAAAGCATTTTACTGTATTACCATAATTTATTGTACAATCTATGCAGGAACTGTACATTGAATCAAACTAAAAAGCGAATATTTGGCATACTTATAGTTATGTTCTTGCTATCATAGTTAAAAATTATTATCTAATGTGAACATTAAATAAAAAAATGTCTACAAATCTGATCCAGATTATCTGGAGATCCGGATCAACGAGGGCCGGATAAACAAGGTTTTACTGTAAGACTTGAAAGGCAAACTATATCAAAATATATCTAGTGTCTACACTGAGAACAAAGAACTTCCAAGAAGATCATCAGTTCCCAATTTTCTCATGGCCACAGGTCACGACTGCTTAGCAGGGCACCTCATCAGGATCAACATCCTCCCTTCTGGGATGTTCACTCTTTGTGAATGACCTGGAAACAAAATGACAAAGACCACTTTCTGGTCTGTGAAAGAATTGGATGAAGAAAGACAGAATAGAAAAGACCTACCTGGTCTTTATTTGGAGGCTAGATCAAGAATGGCATGAGCCAAATTGAGCCATTGGAAACAGCAACACTAACAACAACAGTAGTTTTATTATTACAGTACACAACGATATAGTCATGTAATTGAAACATTGGACTTAACTTTAAGAATCAAACACCCAGGAATACGTAAATTGATCATGCAGACTGATAACTTGGTGCCTATAGCCTAGAGATTAGCTCTAGACAGACACTGGTAGTCTGGTAGCATTAGGCAGAGATTTTGTTTATTCGATTACTTTAGTATTATCATCATTATCATTATCAACTGTCAGTTTAGGGTCTGTTAGGAAATGGATATCTGCAATCTCATTATCCCCCCTTGATCCTTTGATGAACAGAACACATTAGTAGCGTGTTGTATTCTCTAATTAATTTATATTGCTGGTGGGCCCATAATACCATGTTATTTGTCCCTGGTACAGTGGTGAGCTGGGTTGGATTGACTAACCGGATAACTGGGTTAGATCTGGGGTTGAAACCATGGCCACCTAATATAACCGTATTGTGTAGTCAGATTTTAATAACTAAAAACCAATGTGACACAACATTTTATAGTATATTCCATTTTTTCATTATCTCAATAATGTAACACTTTTTTAAAATAATATATATTTACTATATCAATATTAAAACCCCTACCATTATTTATAGTTAAACGAGCGAAGCGAGTTCTCAGTTTTTACTTGACCGTTTGGCATTTGTCAGTCAGTCTGTCTGTTTGGGATATGTCTCACAGTTACTACTGAATGCATATACAGATCTTCATAAACATTGGCAAGCGTAATCCATACTTCTACCTTATAGAAACCTGATGTTTTTTAGTGTGATGCATCCAAAAATAGGGTGGTGGGAGGCAAAAATCTGATGGTTAAAGTTGTGAAAAAACCACAAAAGCCCATGTGGGGTATCTAATTAAAGGGAATTTAAACCACAATCTGAATACAGTCTCAAATTCTGAATTATAGTCTGTATATAGTTTTTGAAAATTTCAAAACTTTTGGATGTCAAGGCCCAAAAAATGGGTGAAAATTCTGATAAAATTGCAAGAATTCATGTGGGATATCCATATTACAGAGAATTTTAATCAACATCTGAATGTAGCATTACATTTTGGAAATCTGAAAATTTTGGATCCTAGAGCACAAAAAAAGAAAAAATTAGAAACTGTAAAAATCCAGCCAGGTGTCAGACTAAAGGGAATTTTAACACAAATGCGATTGTGTTTAACGTTTATTGTATGACAGATCTACAATTGTTACTCTACTAAACAAAAGATAGTAAGTAGGTTAATAGGGATTTTATAATTTTTCTTATAACTGAAATGTTATGTAATATCAAAGTTTATACAATAATAAATGTACTCCATTCAAAATAGTGAGAGGTTTTCCAGCTAATGGAGTGTAGACTAGTTATTTATAGTATAAATATTGCTTCAGCAATTTTGTTTTATACTTTGTACTCAAAAAATTATTAGACATTGTAAATAATATTACTAAAACTAAAATTCAGTATATACAAAATAAACTTACTTACTTACTTCGGCTTACTTAATAAAATTAGAAAATCGGAATGACAGAGGCGGGCAAGAAAAAAGAAGATAGCTACAGTTAGATAAATGTGTTGAATGACAGTAAATAGTAGATTGTTATTGAGCAAACGTATTACTGTATTTAAAAATAATGTTAGTAGGCATATATTTCAGTTATAATCAGCGTATACCTACTTGCAAAAGTAGACAATGAGACGAGAGGTACAGGTAGACAAGCGAACTAAACTTTTAAAAATGAACATTAATGAAAAGAAATATCAGTTTATATAACAGTTTACTAAGAAAACTAGAGACAGAGACGAGAGATGTGCAGTTATACAATCAGATACGTGTTGTAACTGTTAGAAAAAATATAAAGAAGATATTAAACCCCGATTATTACTATTCTCTTCGACTTACCTTTTAAAGATCAGAAGATTCCCAAAGTTCCAAGGTCGCCACCACATTTTTTGGAGGAAATATGGAAACCATTCATACTCCCCAAAGAAACAATTTAGTAAATAAACAAAATTCCCTTACAGAAAAAACTCCAGGGCCGTCTAGCAAACTTACTGACACAGAGATAGGGTTATGAATAGAGTGGCATAATAATTAAACTAACACACCATTGCCAAAAAAATCTTATAACTTTATTTTATTAAGATAAAAAAGTATTTGAGCTTCATCATAACTTGAAATAATATAATTACTCTAATAATAATACACTATCTAAAAAGCAAATCAGTACTTTACATTAGGCTATTTACCCTTCCCCTACATTAGGTTATTTACCCTTTCCCTTTTTCTCACACACTCTCACACACTATTGAGATCTCATTGATTCTTTTATAAATTTGAATTTTTTAATTTTTAACTGATATCAATTTCTAAAAAGTCACTTTTGTAAATTTGTACTTAGCTGGCATGTGGTCTCCACAACGGTTGCACACTACAGTGAAAGTCCCTTTTTGACGAAAACACCAAATATATGTCCGAAACATTTATTTGCTCACAGGTTACCTTTTTAGCACTTAATTAAGTGTAGTTCACTTTTTTACATTATTATTTGAAGCACTTCGATACAAAAGGCTCAGTAGGCTTACCGTAACTGCCCGCGGGCACTAAGAGAACACATGTGTCCTATTCAATTGTGGGTTGGAGACTGCGCCACAATTCCATTTTAACTATGCCTTTGAAACCAGTTTTCGTCAGTTTTCTCCACCCGTCCCATCCTGGTCACTTGTTTTTCCGTTGTACAGCGTGACACCATGTGGCTGGCCACACCCAGACATTGAACTATTTCGTCATACACAAATACCTAACTGGTGACTAATCGTGACTTCAGCTAAAAATATAACTTGCCACACAATACCACATATCCCGTAAAACCTTGTATATACAACTTGTAGCCCAAATTTTGCCCCGTTAGAGTGTGTAGATATTTTGTATAAGAATTATTATAAATCATTAATCCATTTGGATTTGTCCTTTTGGGTTAACTTATGTCATTTTGCCGTATTTCCCATCCAATTTCCAAGACTCATATGAGTTCTGTAAGTACATATATTTTTTTTTTTACTTAAGCACTTGCTGGCCTGCTGTAAAACCCCCCAACCAGGAGAACCAGGAACTTTGATTTCGGGCTGCTCTTCTCCTAGAGCAGTGGTTCCCAAACTTTTCAGTCTGCAGACCCCCCCAAAAAAAATTAAAAATTTCACGGATCCCTGTCAGAGTTCTGAAATAAAATGAGCAGTAAATATGATACAAACTCTTATATTTCAATTAAAATGTATTAAAATCAATATCTCTTAACTTGCAAAATTATAGTATTAATGATAATGTGAACAATGAAGCTGCTTTTGAACAATTATCTCTGCAATATTGGGTTTAATGTCCAATAATAATTTAACTTTATAATAAATAAATAATAAATAATAAGTCACTCTTTACATCAAGTATATTTCTTAACTTTGACTTTGGGTATGTGAGCTGGGAAAATGCAGTTTCACACAAATAAGTAAAGGGAAACACAGTTAAACACTTCAACACTTTTTTGCGAGTTCAGGATAGTCCGTCATTAGCCTGCATAGAACCAGAAGTCAGCTGGCTGTAATTGCAAAAACTCTAATTTTAATGAACTGTCAGTTGAAAGTTCTGCCAATGAATCTTCTTCCTGTAGTGTGAGAGAGAGGTTAGTTAACAGCCCATCAGCAAATGGGTTCCTTATTCACATGGCACTATCATCCGTCACTGAAAAATATTCCCTTAACTGCAAGTGCAGTTGCTCCAAATGACACTTAATAATGTTGAGGATCTCCTTTGAAACATTTTCTCCAGACATCTGGATAAAATCTCCCCTGGAAGGGAATTCTTCGAAGATTTATGAGTTTAATCTCTGAATCCACAGCTTCAATTTTTAGATAAAACCATCCCCTTGGTTTTATCTCGAACCTGGAAAACAGTGATGCTAGATCCCTGCAAGCTAAAAGTGATTCCATTCAGATGACTGAAGATATCAGCAAGGGTTGATAGATTCAAAATCCAGTTGAAGTCATGGAACATGGTGTCTACAAAAAAATTTTCTTGCGATTCCAGAATTTTTCCAGAATTTCCATAATCCACTTTAAGAAATTTCCAGAATATTTTTTACGGGTCTTTGAATTTTATTTATAATGAAATATTGTACCGAGTAATCCTAAAAAAATCGAATTCAACACACTTAAAACCGTTAATGGTAAATTTAAACCCAAGAACCTGGGATAAATCAAGTTAAATGTTTTTAAAACTGTAAACAGTTAAACAAACCCAAACCTGAAACTTGAAGTAGGTAAGTTCATCTTGTCTCAAACCGAAGACGGTAATCTTATACGAGTGACCAGACCGTGCGATTTATCGCAAAATGTGCGATTTTTAGCCCATATGTACATTTTATTACATTGATTACCGACTTTTGCGGTATGTGATTTTTGGACGATAACGGGCATTAAAACAGAGACAGGCGAGTTAAATCCAAAATGCCCGGGGGAAAGTGAGTTCAACGCGGATAAACCAGAGAAAGACAAGTTAAACCCCAGATGCCCATGGTAAAACAAGTTCAACGCAGCTAAACCAGAGACAGGCGAGTTACGTCAGAGATGCCCAGAGGAAAGCAAGTTCAACGCGGCTAAACCAGAGAAAGGCGAGTTAAATTCCAGATGCCTGGGGGAAAGGGAGTTCAACACAGCTAAACCAGAGACAGGCGAGTGAAACCTCAGGTGCTTGGGAATGGTACTTGAACTACACTCAGGTGCTTGAACTCGCTTGTCTGTGGTTTAAAATTTATCTGCCTTCTTTAACTATTGAAATATTTTCCATGAAAAAATAATTATTTTTAGAATTCAAGTGTAACATGTTTTAGCTGCATGAAAAAATTCTTTAATTGACAGTGGTTTTGTAGTCATTGATAAAAAAGTACATTTATTTATTTATTTTTATTGAATTGTATGAAATAAAAAAGCTGCAATTTTTTGGTTAAATATTCAATAATAATCTTTGCATTTAAACATTAAATATTCAAAATTCAGATATAAAAAATGTTAAATTTTATTAATTAAATTATAAATATATTTTACATGTAAAAAATAAAAAGAATATTTATTATGTAATTACATTTTCTAAGCCAATACTGTATAAAATTATAATCTAAAATAATTAAAAATGCAGAAACTAAATTCTCTGTTATATTACTGTTACCTATTACCAACTTACTTATTTTTCTTTTTTTTTTATGTTTGTTTATTATCATTTAGTTTGGTTGAAGAAGGAGTCACTTCTAGTTTTTTTAACTCTCTGTCGTACATTTCAATTTCTCTTTCTGTATATGTCAGAGTGTCTAATGCTTCCTTCTTCTTTGCATGTAATGTATTTATTTCATTCTGTAACTCTCTTTTTCTTTCTCTAGCGGAATCTTCTGCTGCTTTTTTTTCTTTCAATGCTTCTACTCTATTATATGAAGCATTTTTGAAAGCCGTTATCATATCTTTAGAAATATAAATATCGGTAACTTTACTAAAATTTTTTACGAAGTCATGTACACTTCTTTGAGCGATGAGACTGTGCTCTTGCAAATTTTAAACTAGAAATTCTTTATTAAAAGAAAAACTACGTTCTACCGCAGCATTACCGTGAAAAACAACTAAAATTCTTTTAACAAAATCAACAAAGTGCTTAGAGCATTCTTGCTCTGTACATAGCTTCATAAGAAATGCATCTAATTTATCTTTTGTACGGCTAAATTTATTCAGTTCTTTTATAACATTTTCATTTGAAATAAAATGAATATATTATTTTTCAATCTTTTCAGTGGCAATGCTGCCAAAATGATTTAAATCAGATAACTCTTCTAATACTAATCTTACTCTAGTGTTTGCTAGACCAGGTACCAACATAACTAAAGGAGACAAACAGCTCGCACCCCTCATGAATTTCATACCTAACGGACACTTTTCTTTTAATTTTTTGCACATTTCTAAAATAAATTTTTGACATTGCATTTGAAAATGCAAAATATCAGTTTCCTTTGGTTTGACCAACTTTTTTATGACACTTTTTGCAGAAATACCAACATCTATTTTACTAGGGTCACAAAGAATCTCCTTCTTATATAAATCAAGTGACAGTAAGTCCCGAACATTTTTTACTTCTTTCATGTAATCATTTTTTATTATTCTTGAATGCAAATTTTTCGTCATTACAAATAAATCATTGTGCATAAAAGGCAATAAACAATCATTAAATAGTCAAAAAACTTTCTAGTTCTAGAGACACACTTATCATAAAAGCTAATTTTGCCTCCAACATGTCATCTTTTATAAATTCTTTAACTACATCAAAATTTTTTGATTTTGGAAGTTTTTTATATACTGCTTGGACATAAGCTTTTATCTTCGATAAAATACTTTTGGCTCTTTCCATCACTCTAGAATTTTCTATCCATCTAATGGAGCAATACTTCAAAGGAAAATCATAAGATTGTGTAATGCGCATAAAAGCACCTCTATGAGTGGGAAAATCTTTGAAGAGATAATATGAACCCCTTAAATACTTATCAATTTCCCAACCAGTTTTTGCATGTCCTGTTTTAAAACTTCCATTCACTACATGGAATGAACACGTGCCAATTTCAATTATTTTAGGGCTATCAGGATTTTCTGCTGTTAAAAATTCTTTCAAATCATTTAACATTTTTAAATTGACATTTGGACCGTCCATTCCAACTTGGATAATTTTATTTGCAAAGTTTCGAGTTATACTTAACCTCAAAGCATATAGGTACATATATGTATCGCAACTAAAATTACTTATTTTAAAGAATCTCATTTGAAATAATTAGACAAATATTACTTACTTTGAAAATATATATTTCACATTAATGTGTGGAAAAAACTAACGTAAACAATTGTCACTTTACAAAAATAATCTTGTAAATAGAGAAAAATAATCTTTGAACTGCCAAGCCGGCTGGATGTTTTTGTGGTTTGTTGCATCTATATAACCAAATTTATCAAATGACTGAGTAGATTTCTATGTAGAGCATTAGAGGGCGCAAAAGGAAAGGAAATAGTATTTGGACTCTCATCTATTTCGACTGTGCTTTCCGTGCGAATTTTTTATTTTCAAAATTTTTCAAAAAATGATATTTTTTATTACATCAATTTTCAAAAAATTAAAAATTCCAGTATTCCAAGATTTTGAAATCCTATTCCAGAATATTTCAATAATTTCAAGAGCCAATTTTCAATTCCAGATTATTTCCAGAATTTCAATAATTTCAAGACCTTGTAGACACCATGTGGAACCTGTCGAAGATGGAAGGTGGAATCAAATAAAAAGAGCTTTACTTCAACCCTCAGTAAAAAAAAAATACTGGAATCTTCTACTAATTATTTTAAGATTCTAACTTTAATATTAACTTTCCCGGGAAAGAATTTTAACAAAGAACTACTTCTTTGTTGCCGATAACGTAGTACACATATAAAAAATTCTCCCCTCCCCCTTCAACTATAATTTTCATTAATAGAAAATTACCCCCACCTCGTTCACCTAACCTCTTTATTTATAGATATTTCATCTACGTTTCTACAGTGGATTATTATGAGCTTCTTATCAGGATACTTTATTTATCAAAATTAAGTACTTTACTCTTCTTAAAACATAAAACGTTGCAGGTAAACTACCCCTTTCTCTAAACCGATCTTCACCAAAACCAATAGACCTTGAGTCCTCTACAATGCAGGGATGCATGAAAAAAATATTTGATTCTGTTTGAATGTGCGGAAGTTATCGTTTGTCATGAATACATTTATCTTGTTACAACATAAAATGTTGCAGGTAAACTACCCTATTCCATTAACCGATCTTCACCAAAAACAATTGATCTTGAGAACTCTACAATTCAGGGCTGTATGCAAAACATTAGTTGATTCTCTTTGAATTTACGGCAGTTATCGTTCGTCATATAAAAAATTACCCTTGTTAAAACATAAAATGTTGCAGGTAAACTACCCCTTTCCATTAACTGATCTTCACCAAAACCAACAGGTCTTGAGAACTCCACAATTCAGGGCTGTATGCTAAACATTATTTGATTCTGTTTGAATTTGTGGCTGTTATCGTTTGCCATAGAAAAAATTACCCTGTTAAAAAAACGTTTCAGGTAAACTACCCCTTTCTCTTAACCGATCTTCTCCAAAATCAATAGACCTTCAGTCCTCTAAAATTCAGGGATGCATGCAAAAAAATATTTGATTCTGTTTGAATGTTCAGCAGTTATCGTTCGTCATGGAAACATTTCTCTTGTTACAACATAAAATGTTGCTGGATAACTACCCTTTTCCCGTAACCGATCTTCACCAAAATGAACAGACCTTGAGTTCTCTTTAGTTCAAAAAAGTATGCAAAAACGTAGTTGATTCTGTTTGAATTTACGGCAGTTATCTTTCGTCATATAAAAAATTACCCTTGTTAAAACATAAAATGTTGCAGGTAAACTACCCCAAACTACCCCTTTCCCTTAACCGATCTTCACCAACACCAATAGGTCTTGAGAACTCTACAATTTAGGGCTGTATGCAAATAATCATCTGATTCTGTTTGAATTTGCGGCTGTTATCATTTGCCATAGAAAATACCCTTGTTAAAACATAAAACGTTGCAGGTAAACTACCCCTTTCCCTTAACCGATCTTCAACAAAATCAACAGACCGTGAGTTCTGTATAATTCAGAAAGGTATGCTGAAGAGTAGTTGATTCTGTTTTAATGTACGGCAGTTATCGTTCGTCATAAAAAAAATTACCCTTGTTAAAACCTAAAATGTTGCAGGTAAACTACCCCAAACTACCCCTTCCCTTAACCGATCTTCACCAAAACCATCAGGTCTTGAGAACTCTATAATTCAGGGCTGTATGCAAAATATTATTTGATTATTTTACTTCCATATTCCTTAAGGAATGGAAGTATGGTGTTTGAATTTGCGGCTGTTATCGTTTGCCATAGAAAAAATACCCTCGTTAAAACCGAAAACGTGGCAGATAATCTACCCCTTTCCCTTAACCGATCTTCAACAAAATCAACAGACCATGAGTTCTGTATAATTCAGAAAGGTATGCTGAAGAGTAGTTGATTCTGTTTTAAGGTTATCGTTCGTCATAAAAAAAATTACCCTTGTTAAAACCTAAAACGTTGCTGGTAAACTACCCCTTTCCCTCAACCGATCTTCACCAAAAACAATAGGTCTCGAGTACTGTGCAAATCAGGGCTGTATGCAAAAAATTATTTGATTCTGTTTGAATTTGCGGCTGTTATCGTTTTCCATAGAAAAAATCTACCGACACACTGAAACTTTTCGAAAAATGACTTTTTTTTCATGTTTTGAGCGTAGTACAATCAGAATCTGCAATAATCTCGGACTCGATTTTATTTGCCATCACCATACTTCCATTTCCTTAAGGAACATGGAAGTAAAATATCGGTATGGAGAACCATACATGACTTCCATGTTCTAAGATTTATATTTAAAATCATATTCGAAATGAAATATTTCTATAGAAACTACGTCTTTCTACTTATTGCTTCAGCATTAACCACAGTACTGTGGTCACTAACGTATACCACCTCACGTTTTCGCACTCGATTTTCACTGATGATGGCAGTCGATGGCACTGCCGAAAAGTCTGGTTTTGCAGAAAACATTGGATTACGGCTAAAGAGCCCGGGAAGCAATTTTAACAAAAAACTACTTCTTTGTTGCCGATAACGTAGTACACATATAAAAAATTCTCCCCTCCACCTTCAACTATAATTTTTATAATAGAAAGTTACCCCCACCCCGTTCACCTAACCTCTTCATTTATAGATATTTCATATACGTTTCTACAGTGGATTACTATGAGCTTCTTATCAGGATAATTTATTTATAAAAATTAAGTACTTTACTCTTGTTAAATCATAAAATGTATCAGGTAAACTACCCCTTTCTCTTAACCGATCTTCTCTAAAATCAATAGACCTTCCATCCTCTACAATTCAGGGATGCATGCAAAAAAATATTTGATTCTCATTGAATTTTCGGCAGTTATCGTTCGTCATAAAAAAATTACCCTTTTTAAAACATAAAACGTTGCTGATAAACTACCCCTTCCCTTAACCGATCTTCAACAAAATCAACAGACCTTGAGTTCTCTTTAGTTCAAAAAGGTATGCAAAAACCTAGTTGATTCTCTTTGAATTTACGGCAGTTATCGTTCGTCATATAAAAAATTACCCTTGTTAAAACATAAAATGTTGCTGGTAAACTACCCCTTTCCCTTAACCGATCTTCACCAACACCAATACGTATTGAGAACTCTACAATACAGGGCTGTATGCAAAACATCATTTGATTCTGCTTGAATTTGCGGCTGTTATCGTGTACTATAGAAAAAAATTACCCTTGATAAAAAACTGTTGCAGGTAAACTACCCCTTTACCTTAACCGATCTTCACCAAAAACGACAGGTCTTAGGTAGTCTACAATTCAGGCCTGTATGCAAACAATTATTTGATTCTGTTTGAATTTGCGGCTGTTATCGTTTGCCATAGAAAACACCCTTGATAAAACATAAAATTCTTGGATTTCGTTGTCCATGACGTGTCCGTTACTTAACTAAATATCACTATAATATTGACGACTCGGAACACAAAGTTTTTTATAAGTAAAAACGAAAAGTTTTACCTTACAGCCTAAACCGGCTTTCACCTATAGAAAGGCTTCTATAGGTGAAAGCCGGTTTAGGCTGTAAGGTAAAACTTTACGTTTTTACTTATAAAAAACTTTGTGTTCCGAGTCGTCAATATTATAGTGATATTTAGTTAAAACATAAAACGTTGCTGGTAAACTACCCTATTCCATTAACCGATCTTCACCAAAAACAATTGATCTTGAGAACTCTACAATTCAGGGCTGTATGCAAAACATTAGTTGATTCTCTTTGAATTTACGGCAGTTATCGTTCGTCATATAAAAAATTACCCTTGTTAAAACATAAAATGTTGCAGGTAAACTACCCCTTTCCATTAACTGATCTTCACCAAAACCAACAGGTCTTGAGAACTCCACAATTCAGGGCTGTATGCTAAACATTATTTGATTCTGTTTGAATTTGTGGCTGTTATCGTTTGCCATAGAAAAAATTACCCTGTTAAAAAAACGTTTCAGGTAAACTACCCCTTTCTCTTAACCGATCTTCTCCAAAATCAATAGACCTTCAGTCCTCTAAAATTCAGGGATGCATGCAAAAAAATATTTGATTCTGTTTGAATGTTCAGCAGTTATCGTTCGTCATGGAAACATTTCTCTTGTTACAACATAAAATGTTGCTGGATAACTACCCTTTTCCCGTAACCGATCTTCACCAAAATGAACAGACCTTGAGTTCTCTTTAGTTCAAAAAAGTATGCAAAAACGTAGTTGATTCTGTTTGAATTTACGGCAGTTATCTTTCGTCATATAAAAAATTACCCTTGTTAAAACATAAAATGTTGCAGGTAAACTACCCCAAACTACCCCTTTCCCTTAACCGATCTTCACCAACACCAATAGGTCTTGAGAACTCTACAATTTAGGGCTGTATGCAAATAATCATCTGATTCTGTTTGAATTTGCGGCTGTTATCATTTGCCATAGAAAATACCCTTGTTAAAACATAAAACGTTGCAGGTAAACTACCCCTTTCCCTTAACCGATCTTCAACAAAATCAACAGACCGTGAGTTCTGTATAATTCAGAAAGGTATGCTGAAGAGTAGTTGATTCTGTTTTAATGTACGGCAGTTATCGTTCGTCATAAAAAAAATTACCCTTGTTAAAACCTAAAATGTTGCAGGTAAACTACCCCAAACTACCCCTTCCCTTAACCGATCTTCACCAAAACCATCAGGTCTTGAGAACTCTATAATTCAGGGCTGTATGCAAAATATTATTTGATTATTTTTGAATTTGCGGCTGTTATCGTTTGCCATAGAAAAAATACCCTCGTTAAAACCAAAAACGTGGCAGATAATCTACCCCTTTCCCTTAACCGATCTTCAACAAAATCAACAGACCATGAGTTCTGTATAATTCAGAAAGATATGCTGAAGAGTAGTTGATTCTGTTTTAATGTACGGCGGTTATCGTTCGTCATAAAAAAAATTACCCTTGTTAAAACCTAAAACGTTGCTGGTAAACTACCCCTTTCCCTCAACCGATCTTCACCAAAAACAATAGGTCTCGAGTACTGTGCAAATCAGGGCTGTATGCAAAAAATTATTTGATTCTGTTTGAATTTGCGGCTGTTATCGTTTTCCATAGAAAAAAATCTACCGACACACTGAAACTTTTCGAAAAATGACTTTTTTTTCATGTTTTGAGCGTAGTACAATCAGAATCTGCAATAATCTCGGACTCGATTTTATTTGCCATCACCATACTTCCATTTCCTTAAGGAACATGGAAGTAAAATATCGGTATGGAGAACCATACATGACTTCCATGTTCTAAGATTTATATTTAAAATCATATTCGAAATGAAATATTTCTATAGAAACTACGTCTTTCTACTTATTGCTTCAGCATTAACCACAGTACTGTGGTCACTAACGTATACCACCTCACGTTTTCGCACTCGATTTTCACTGATGATGGCAGTCGATGGCACTGCCGAAAAGTCTGGTTTTGCAGAAAACATTGGATTACGGCTAAAGAGCCCGGGAAGCAATTTTAACAAAAAACTACTTCTTTGTTGCCGATAACGTAGTACACATATAAAAAATTCTCCCCTCCACCTTCAACTATAATTTTTATAATAGAAAGTTACCCCCACCCCGTTCACCTAACCTCTTCATTTATAGATATTTCATATACGTTTCTACAGTGGATTACTATGAGCTTCTTATCAGGATAATTTATTTATAAAAATTAAGTACTTTACTCTTGTTAAATCATAAAATGTATCAGGTAAACTACCCCTTTCTCTTAACCGATCTTCTCTAAAATCAATAGACCTTCCATCCTCTACAATTCAGGGATGCATGCAAAAAAATATTTGATTCTCATTGAATTTTCGGCAGTTATCGTTCGTCATAAAAAAATTACCCTTTTTAAAACATAAAACGTTGCTGATAAACTACCCCTTCCCTTAACCGATCTTCAACAAAATCAACAGACCTTGAGTTCTCTTTAGTTCAAAAAGGTATGCAAAAACCTAGTTGATTCTCTTTGAATTTACGGCAGTTATCGTTCGTCATATAAAAAATTACCCTTGTTAAAACATAAAATGTTGCTGGTAAACTACCCCTTTCCCTTAACCGATCTTCACCAACACCAATACGTATTGAGAACTCTACAATACAGGGCTGTATGCAAAACATCATTTGATTCTGCTTGAATTTGCGGCTGTTATCGTGTACTATAGAAAAAAATTACCCTTGATAAAAAACTGTTGCAGGTAAACTACCCCTTTACCTTAACCGATCTTCACCAAAAACGACAGGTCTTAGGTAGTCTACAATTCAGGCCTGTATGCAAACAATTATTTGATTCTGTTTGAATTTGCGGCTGTTATCGTTTGCCATAGAAAACACCCTTGATAAAACATAAAATTCTTGGATTTCGTTGTCCATGACGTGTCCGTTACTTAACTAAATATCACTATAATATTGACGACTCGGAACACAAAGTTTTTTATAAGTAAAAACGAAAAGTTTTACCTTACAGCCTAAACCGGCTTTCACCTATAGAAAGGCTTCTATAGGTGAAAGCCGGTTTAGGCTGTAAGGTAAAACTTTACGTTTTTACTTATAAAAAACTTTGTGTTCCGAGTCGTCAATATTATAGTGATATTTAGTTAAAACATAAAACGTTGCTGGTAAACTACCCTATTCCATTAACCGATCTTCACCAAAAACAATTGATCTTGAGAACTCTACAATTCAGGGCTGTATGCAAAACATTAGTTGATTCTCTTTGAATTTACGGCAGTTATCGTTCGTCATAAAAAAAAATACCCTTGTTAAAACATAAAACGTTGCCGGTAAACTACCCCTTTCCCTTAACCGATCTTCAACAAAATCAACAGACCTTGAGTTATGTATAATTCAAAAAGGTATGCAGAAGAGTAGTTGATTCTGTTTTAATGTACGGCAGTTATCGTTCGTCAAAAAAAAAATTACCCTTGATAAAACATAAAATGTTGCTGGTAAACAACCCTATTCCCTTAACCGATCTTCACCAAAACCAACAGGTCTTGAGAACTCTACATTTCAGAGCTGTATGCAAAATATTATATGATTCTGTTTGAATTTGCGGCTGTTATCGTTTGCCATATAAAATACCCTTGACAAAACAAAAAAGTGTCTGGTAAACTACCCCTTTCCCTTAACCGATCTTCACCAAAAACAATGTGTCTTTAGTGCTCAACAAAACAGTGCTGTATGCAAAAAAGTATTTGATTGTGTTTGAATTTGCGGCTTTTATCGTTTGCATAGAAAATACCCTTGATAAAAAAACGCTGCAGGTAAACTACCCCTTTCCCTTAAACGATCTTCACCAACACCAATAGGTACTGAGAACTCTACAGTACAGGGCTGTATGCAAATAATCTTTTGATTCTGTTTGAATTTGCGGCTGTTATCGTTTGCCATAGGAAATACCCTTGCTAAAAAACCGTTGCGGGTAAACTACCCCTTTACCTTAACCGATCTTCACCAAAAACGATAGCTCTTGAGAACTCTACAATTCAGGGTTGTATGCAAAACATTATTTGATTCTGTTTGAATTTACGGCTGTTATCGTTTGCCAAAAAAAATTTCCCTTGATAAAAAAAAACTGTTGCTGGTAAACTACCCCTTTCCCTCAACCGATCTTTACCAAAAACAATAGGTCGTGAGTACTCTACAAATCAGGGCTGTATGCTAAAAATTATTTGATTCTGTTTGAATTTGCGGCAGTTATCGTTTGCCAAAAAAAAAATCTACACATAGACAGACAGACACACACACACAGACACTTTTCGGAAAACGACTTTTTTCATGTTTTGAGTGTAGTACAATCAGAATCTGCAATAATCTCGAACACGATTTTTTTTGCCATCACCATACTTTCAATTCCTTAAGGAATATGGAAGTAAAATTAACCTTGATAAAAAACCGTTGCAGGTAAACTACCCCTTTCCCTTAACCGATCTTCACCAAAAACAATAGGTCTTGAGTACTCTACAATTTAGTGCTCTATGCAAATAATCATTTGATTCTGTTTGAATTTGCGGCTGTTATCGTTTGCCATAGAAAATACCCTTGTTAAAACATAAAACGTTGCAGGTAAACTACCCCTTTCCCTTAACCGATCTTCACCAAAAACAATGGACCTTGAGAACTCTAGAATTCTGGGCTGTATGCAAAAAAGTATTTGATTATGTTGGAATTTGCAGCTGTTATCGTTTGCCATAGGAAATAATTACCCTTGATTTAAAAAAAAAATGTTGCAGGTAAACTACCCCTTTCCCTTAACCGATCTTCACCAAAAACAATATGTTTTGAGTACTCTACAAATCAGGGCTGTACGCAAAAAATTATTTGATTCTGTTTGAATTTGCGGCTGTTATCGTTTGCCAAAAAAAAAACTATAGGCACACACAGACACTTTTCGAAAAATGGACTTGTTTTCATGTTTTGAGGTGAGTGTAGTACAATCAGAATCTGCAATAATCTCGAACACTTTTTTTTTTGCCATCACCATACTTCCATTTCCTTAAGGAACATGGAAGTAATATCAACTTACAGTATCACGTAGTCTGATGACACAATTAGTCATATAATCTCCTGTTAGAGACTTCTTTACCAGCTTTACAAAAGTTGGAGAAAAGCGCAAATTAGAACTAAACATGTCTAAAACTAACTACTGTATTTTGTTATTGTTAGACGAGATTCCGTTCTTCACAAACAGGTGTTCTTTATGTTAATAGGGTAAAGCTAAAAAAGATAAACCAGCTCCTATGTCTTGGATGGTTCTTAAGTGAGGACTGCTAGCACTCCTAAAAAATACACTAAGAAATTTCCAAGTATGAGAAATTTGATAAAAAAGTGTAAGCTTACGTTGCTGGTGTAAAACTTGCCAGGCTGTTAGGTTGTGGTATACTCGAGCCACTGAGTAAGTGACTGTGACATTTCTTTGTGATGTTGCCAACTGTATATGGGAAGCTTTACATTGTAACAGTTTAATCAATTTAAAACATAAAAATTTACTAATCTTACTCTTTGTGACTTACCTTGAGGTCACGCCAAGGTCTTCTAGACGAGCTCTTGAGCTACAGAAATAGGTTGCTGGATTTTGTATGGCGTAATAATTACACTAAACCCGTGTTTAAGCAATTAACATAAATCTTCTTTATTTTTTATAGAACAAACAACTTAAATTCTCTTTCCTTTCCCACACTACTCCATATTTAGAACATCGAAACCATAGATATAAAATTACACAAACTGATCACCATAAGAAGTGCAAAAGGTTAACTACTATATAATTACGTTTTGACAAACCAGTACTTTGGATTTCTTATTTCTCGTTATTTCGTACACTCTCTCACTCATTCTTGACACCCCCCCCCCCAAATTACAGATATCATTTTAAATTTAACATGTTTTTCATAAAAAAAGAAATTGATAAAGTAAATGATTTAAACATTATTTTATACGGTCCAAGTCACTTTATATAGTAATGATTTACCTTATTACCTTTGACGCTAACGATTTTAATGATGAATTAAATACAATTAAACATATTGCTGCTGCTAATGGTTATGATTGCCGGATGGTGGATAACATTCTTAGGAAACACAAGGCTAAGAAATCAAAGCAAATAAATAATATAAAAACCAAAAATAAGTACATCTCAACCACATACACGGAGATAATGCCCAAAATTCTAACGTCTGTTTTTAATAGGCTTGGTTTCACCACCATTTTTAAAACCAATAATAGCCTTTGGAATTCGGTTCGCCAGGCTGTTCACACACAACTAGAGTCAAGGACGGGTGTATATAAATTGATTTGTAATGATTGTGAATGTTTGGTCAAACGGGGAGACCTTTTATTAAAAGGTTTCGGGAACACACTCCACATAATTTCATCAATAAAGGTGTTTCTATAGATAATATAAAATCTAATTTCACAAGACATTTAATTACATGCAACCATTCGTACACGAATTTTAATACGAATTTAATACCCTTACATTATTGTAGTAAGGGTCGTTATATGGATGCATGGGAAGAATTTGAAATTTATAGTGGATATAATAACCCAGTTACTCATGATGGCATACTTAACGATAAACTAAATTTCAAATCAAACCCGCTGTATGACACCGCGCTACAATCGATTATGAGATAACACACGGCGTGACACGCATTTGCTCAGAGTCCAGTGGGCCACACGCAGTGCACTGTGTAGGACGCTTGTATAGGTTTTATTATTGTACATATGTGTGTTTTGTGTTTTTGTGAATTTTAATATTTGATGATCTCCTTGTGAGTGATAATATCTGATGAAGGGTCATATGACTCGAAACATGTCATAAATTTACAATTTGAAGTCACTGGATGGTTTCAATAAGGTAAATCATTAAAATAAATGATGTTTAATTTTGGTCAATTAATTCTGTTTTTTCGTTTTTACTTATCTTGTCATTGTAATCCAGAGGGTTACGCCACCATGTGTTACGCACTTTTTGTTTGTAGAACACTCCGAAAACTGACTTTACGCTGTTTAATTTTAATTCTGTTGTCGGTCACATACTTTCCTGTTGTTTCAAAATAACATCACCATTCTTTTTTGTTGACCAACTTAAATTGCTCGCGAGCACTGATTTAATGAACCACGCGGTTCTGGAGTAGAAAATCCACTGGGGTGCCAAGCAAGGCTGGGGTATGCACTCCCTTGCGTATGACCGGTCATGTGGCCACTAATTCGAGCTCTGATTGGTTGTTTCTATTGAATGTTCTGGTAGCTCAACCAGGAAAGTCTTGTAATTTCCCAAATGGTTGATTTTCGTTATTGTGCGACAACAAGAATGTCTCTGCACAATTAGAAACACGTCTCTACTCATGATTCATCTGTGATGTTGAACTAATTTTGCTCACATCTTGCCTTATAAGGCTTGGTTTATCCTTCTTGATACAGCAGCGTACGTCATATCACATACTTTCCCTCTGACTCAACCCTGCTACCAAGGCACACTGGACAACGCATGGTTCTGACTAGGCCACAGACCATTTCATAATAAATTTGTGCAATTACTAATGCGTACCTTGTACTGCCAGACACGGCTACAGATTGTCATTCAATGTTTTACCCAAAAAGGTGTACTATACATTATTAAATCTTTTGTTTTCCCCAGATTCGTCCCGTCACAACATTTACTGAGCACTGCACGGTGCAAAACTGATCACATATTTAGCTGGGTAAGAATGTGGCAACACAGTACCATTACAGGCCGTTACTATGGTGACATGAACGATTCCTGTAACATGATTGGCAGAGGTTTTTACGCTTGTCTTTACTCCCACCACATGTATCAAATGTTAGAGTTGCTTACTAAATGGCTCGAGTCTGGTGCCAGACGTTGAACCATACTCTTGACAGAGATCTTCAGTGGCATGGAAACATCTGCATAGTACCACAAGCAAAGACTGTCCTACCTGTCGAGGCACTTGTGTCGAGGTATGAGCCTATACTTACTGTTGGTTGCTCAATATTTAGATCAATTATAGACGTCTTGGACCATGGTCTAACAGTATGATGGTCAATCAATTTCTTAAGTCTCTACGGTTGAGAATGATCAAATCTTGTGTATTTTCTGGACTGCTTTTAAGCACACATATCCATTTATACTTATACTTTACTGCTTATATAGACATACATACAGTGCTACTTGTATAAGGAGGGCAAAAGGAGATCGCATGTGACAGATACTTTTGGGGCAGCTAATAGCGATCACCTGATGTTTTTAGCATGGTCTTAATGTTGGACACTTTCTCTATAGCCCTGCCTGTCTGTTATTGGGGGAGCAGGGAAAGAGGATGTGTACACACTTTCATGCTTCTAAATGAAGCAACAGCCAAGTTAGGTGTGTCTTGGGCCCACTGACTGATTTTGCAGTTCTTTTCATAGAAAACTGGGCACTGTTTAAAACATCTCGGTTGCTATTTAAGTGTGTATACTTTATCTGTTTTTTTATTTTTTTATATAGTTGTGATTGTGTTTTTATTGTATTTTATATGAAAACGTGGTGTTGTAGATAGACATTCTGTGTACGCCGGAGCCTGTTTCATTTCATAATACAATTGATTTAGCATTCAAGTTTAGGAATATGAACTACAGTAATTTTAGGGTTATAAATAATTTTAATTTCAAACACTATTTAAATATAGGTAGCTTGCAAGGTAGATTTTTATATTAACACTACTTTTAGTATATTTCTATCCAGGTGGTTGTAAGTTACGGAAATATAATTTTCTTTTTAACAAAAAGCAAAGCACTTAACTAAACTATTTTATCGGACGCGTTTCGGCTTAGTATCCGCCTTCTTCAGCTTTGGTAACAGACTGCCAGCATTTTGTAACGGTTGTGTGGAAGGTGAAGTGGGGGTGGTGTGTGGCGGAAGGGGATTGGCGCGGGGATTCAATTTATTGTTTGTTTTCTGTATAAAATATATTTAAAATATACACTTAGTTAAGTGTAGTGCTGTGAAAGAAGAGATGAATAATCAAGACAACTAAAAAGCAAAGGGTTTAATTTTGCTATCATTTTATGATAATTGCAATAATTTGGTTTCTGGTGGCGACTCATTAGTTTTGTTAATTTTGTTATAACAAAATTTTGCCACCCCCCCTTGGTAGAAAATGTTACTAGCCACCACTGCATACATACATACTTACTTGTGGACTGTTAGTGGATATAGCACTGTGAAGAAGAAAAAATTGATATCACATATTTGTTTGCTGTGGGAAATGGGAAAGAGACTTGCTGTGTTTGGTAGCAGATTAAGGATGATGTTCTTTGCTGGTACAGTATCTGCAGAGCCCAGGTCTCCAACACCACTCGTCACTGCATCACTGCCGTATTCCCACACGGCCGTCCTCATCCATACTTTACCCATCGTTTCTGATATGTCCTCTTCTCCCATCTGGATTCCTGCATGCGCTGTGCACGACCTGCCCACCGAACTGTATTTTTTAAATCTCAGTAACAATATCTGGCTCCCCAAAAATTCTATCTATCTGTTTTCTGTATATTCTCCATCCTTCCTGGTACCATAAATCCTTGGCAATATCTTGTTTCCCCATCCCATTCCTGTCTCTTTTCTAAGTGCCCATCCTGACTTCCATTTATTGGATTGGGTCTTGTGGTGGTCTTACAGGCCTCTACATTGCTTGACCTCAGGACACTGCCCAAAACATAAAAACATTGTTGCAACTGATATTCTTCGAGCATGGATTTTGTGAGAGATTTTGTTGCCAGCAGGTTGGAGGGATAAGTATGACGTACCACTTAGTATAATTTTGTTTGCTATGCCATTGTAAACATAGTTTTCTGCTTATGGTTTTATTCGTGATTACAGAATTTTGTCAATCTTCTATTGTGGTGTATTCATTGTTCGTAACCCAAAGATACCATACATATGATTTATAGTACAAGTTTTAATTATATTCTTAATTTTAATCGATTTTTGTCATATACAAAGAACGAATTTGTGAACACTGATTAATAATCTGGAGTTCTTGAGAAACTTTGGACACAAACGTACGTTTCACAATTATTAGGCCCTAATTAGTGTTTACGAATTCGTTTTTCGTAAATAGTAACTGTTTTACAATATTGTGACCGTAAATGCACAGTGTATATGTCCTGACGGTGGTCTATGACTGACGTCGATCAAAATTAAGAATGTGAGTTTATTATAAATCATATGTCTGGTAAATTGTGTATGCAGTAGCGTAAAGCACAAGATAGGTTAAGTATTTAGAAAGGCAAACAAAATGATTGAAAATTTATAACATAAAATGTCTGATAAATATTGAATACCTTGCTTTTGTATAATGATTTTTACAATTTTAGTCTATTCTTAACTAGTGCAGCTTCACTTATGACATGTTATCAGGATGGCCAAGCCAAATTAGCAGTTTTGGGGAGGGGGAACCCAAGAGTAAATCCACTAAATCCTACTGAATCATATCACAACTGATGTCTTATATACTATGTTGAATACCACCAACTACTGGGGAATTTCTAAAACAAGATATAAGTTTTTATGATTATCTCAAAAAGTAAGCATTTCTGCAAGGCAACATGTGATACAAATTTGAAGTTCATGCCGTGTTAGCTATGGTACGTTTAATGTGTATGGAAACAATTATTGAGGTTTTTTTTACAATCTTATTACTTTCAAGCTAAGAGTATTGCATTAAAGCTGCTTTATTGCAGCCCAAAATGCTTTCGTTTCTTCATTTGTCTTAGTCAAGTTGTAAGTTCAAAAAACTACATGATTTTGAAAAATTAATGCTGTAGCTTGTGGGTTAGCTCAGAATCCAGTCCATCAGCTTTCTGGCAACTTAATGTAGTTGGCTAATATTATTTGGATTCTAAGATTTACATCGAGGTTTTGGAAGTCGAGGAGATGGTCTTTGGCTGTTCTTGAGTTAGGTTCATGGGAAATTTTACATTCTTCTTAGTTAGGTACTAGAAAAATGAATGTAGTCAAGTATATTTGAAAACAAAGGATCAAATAGTAAATACAACCTTTTTGCTTCATTTTTAATGGCAAGTTGAATACTATGTTTACTTTGTCCAAACAAAACCTGTGGTACTTCGAATTTGAATGAAAATTAGCCATGCTGGATTTAAAAAGATACATACTATTTTCAGTATTTTTTAGTATGAATTTTTTCTTTTACTTTCAAACACAACTTTGTTAAAAACAAAGCATATTGCATGAAACCAAAATGTAGCAGGTCCAAATTAAATTTTACCATAAATTATATAGACTGGTAATTACCTTTATCTAATTCCTTCCTTGCAACTTTTGATTGTTTGCGTAACGACGCGTTTCAGGAACACAGTCCCATCATCAGGTTATAAAAATGAAATCATGAACTAATCACTCGTCGTTAAGTTTAAAATAAAACCACTGCACAACATTCGAATTCACGTGAACACATAGCTATGTGCATTCACACACGTGCGCGTCGTCGTAAAGTTAAAAGTCGACTGATTTTGTTATTGCAAACTTACACAGGCAGTCGTCTGCTTTCTTCTTGTTGTGTGCGTATTACTGTGTCATAGAAGACATTGGATTTAAATGACAACATATCATTCAATAGCTCGTCATGCTGGAATTTACTTGCTTTGTAAATTATAAATTCTTCCATTGTATCCATGAAGCGTCCTTTCTTACAGTAATGTAAAGGTTTTAAATTTTGTGCAAAACTGGTATAATTATGGTTGTATTCTATTAAGTGCTGCGCGTAACTGGACTTTATATTATTGATATTTTTCTTGGGTAGATGTTCTATATATCTATCTTTAAAACCTCTTCTGTTTGTCCAATATAGAATTTATCGCAGTCATCACATACAATTTTATATATGCCGGAACATGTTACAGGATTTTTGTTTCTTTTTGTTTGTAATACGTTTTGAATATTATTGTTTGTTTTAAAAGTTACTGTAATGTTATATTTTTTAAATCGATTTTTAATGATTTGTGGTATCAAGTTAGTGTACTCAACGGATATAAATTTATTGTCATGTCTCGGTTTGTTTGTTCCTAGATTCTTTTTGCGTCTGTGTTTATCGATCAACTTGTCGACAATAGTGCTGCTATATCCGTTGGTGATTGCTATGCTTTTTATGGTGTCTATTTCTTTGATAAAATCCTCCTTCTCTAGGGGTATATTAAGGAGTCTGTGGACGAACGTGTTATAAGCAGCCATTTTTTGTGACCATGGATGGTATGAGTCTACATGTATGGTAATATTGGTTGTTGTAGGCTTTCTATAGATATTAAACTTAAAGCAATCTTTCTGTTTAATTAAAGTTAAATCTAAGAAATTCAAACAATTATTATCTTCGGTTTCTAGAGTAAATTTGATTTGGATGTTTATACTCATACCATCCATGGTGTGCCAATTGATGAATTCTGGATTGTCTGTTCTCATATTTTGTGTCAGTTTTCGTTTCTGTATTGTTCGCCACAGTGGTGATTGTTGTATGTTTTCTTCTATTATGGTCATTCTGTTTCCGTGCCTGACAACAGAACAATAAGTTTGTTTTCTTTTAACTTAAATTTTAAACAAACAATGTGTTTTAACGTAAACTGAGTATGCTATTATTATTATATATAAAAAACTTTCACAAATGAACTTACTTTTGTTCTCACTTTCACAAACGTTTCAAGGTGTTGTGCCTCTTCCTCAGTGTGAGTAAATACTGAAGTGTGAGTATGCTATCTCAGAAGTCAGTAAAAAATCCTATCCACTGATACCTTATTCATCGCTGTAGGCTTTGTATTAGTTGAGAAAAAGGAATTTTGACAACACAAATAATATATATAATTAGTAAAATAGTTTACCTTTTTCTTGTCCGTCTGGTGGCCTTTTCTCTATATTTCATTCAACGCGTTTCAGGACATATGCCCCATCATCAGGATATCCCTTGTTGAAGTTCGTCGATCGTTAAAATATTAAAAACACTGTACACACAATTCTACACATAACAATAAATATAATATAAACATAAAAACACATAAAATACCCAGATTTTAGACACACACGATATCGGTGGTGCGCACCACGACATGCTATAGTCGACTGCAGTGTTCATGTTGTTATATGTCGTGCACTATGGACCTTGTTCTGTATTCTTATCGCTGTGTCGTATAATAGATTGGACTGGAAATACAGCTGATCGTTAAGGATGACTTCTTCTGTTTTTTTATTTTTGTAAGCTTTATATATTTCGTATTCTTCGATAGAATTCATATAATTTCCTTTTCTGCATATGTGGAGGGGTTGAAAGTTCGTTGTGAAATCAGTATAACTATGGTTGTTGTCCATCAGATGGCGCGCATAACTTGACACTGTTTTACTAAATTCTTTTTTAGATAAATGTTCTTTGAATCGTCTTTTAAAAGGTCTACCAGTTTGGCCAATGTAAAAGCTGTCGCAGTCATTGCATATTATCTTATAAACGCCCGTCCTGTCTTCAATTGATTTTGAATGTTTAGGTAAGAGTATCTTATTAATGTTATTATTAGTTCGGTAAGCCATTTTAATATTTATCCCACCGAATACTTTGTTTAAAATTTTGGGTAGGGTGTTACCATATTCTGATGCTATATACCTAATTTTATTTCTATTATTTTCTTGTAATTCTATGTTGTTTTTCTTCTTTCTGTGTTTCTTGACTAAATTATCTATGATTGATCTTTTATAACCATTGGCCTTAGCTATGTATTTGATCGTGTTCAGTTCTTCGTGAAAATCTTTGTCTTCTAATGGTATGGAAAGTAACCTATGTATTAAACTATGATAAGCTGCCATTTTCTGAGAAAAGGGATGATGTGATTCAGCATTTATCGTGAGATCCGTGGTTGTCGGTTTTCGGTATATTTGATATTGGAATTTTTCATCTAGTCTTGTAATTGTCAGGTCGAGGAAGTTAAGTTTATTATTTATCTCCGTCTCAAGTGTGAACTGTATGTTTTTATTGACACTATTCATGTATAATTTCATATTTTCTATTTGTCGTATTGTGCCATTAAAAATTATAAACGTATCATCAACATAGCGTGTATATGATATTATTTTCTTGGAAAGTTTATTTACGTCATTGAGCAAATATGTATTCTCATAGTGGTTTAAGTATATGTCAGCCAATAAACCAGATAAAGGTGACCCCATGCCTAGGCCCTTTTTTTGGATGTAATAATTATTATTAAATGTAAAATAATTTTGGTCAAGTACAACTTCCAGTAAATTAATTAAATCATTGATTTCTTCAGAATTACATATTTTGGCGTTAATAAGATTTTCTTTAAGGATAGTGAGAGTTTCTTGAACAGGGACATTCGTATACAAGTCAACAATATCAAAAGATGCTATTTTATAATTAGGTCGTAATTTAATGCTTTTCAATTTGTTAACAAGGTCAATGTTATTTCTTATACTATGGTTATTACTTATCTTTATACTGTTTTTTATTTTCACTGCAAGTTTTTTGCTGACATTGTAGCTCGGCGCAGTTGTGAAATTTATCAATGGCCTAATCGGTATATTGGTCTTATGGATTTTTGGTAGGCCAACAAATTGTGGTGCTTCTGCGTTAATGGGTTTTAGTGCACGGCGTGTATATAATAATATAGATGAATTGCATACAGTATTGTTGTTTATCACTTTACTGTTAAAGTTGACCAGTCATAACTAAAATTTCAAAACAGTGCAAGGTTCTGATAATTATGTAATCAAATATACTGAAAAAGAATCTACCCAACTAAAAAAGGGACAACATATGATTACAGAACAGGTTTTAGATAAATAAATATTTTCCATAAATAGGTTAACACATATTTTTAACAGTTCAGTGCAATACATTGATTTTTCACTTTATTGGGTTTTATTTTTCTGTGCAACTTGCAAGCCAAAGAAGTAAGAGGGGAACATTTTTTCCGGGAACATTGTTATATACACTGTTGCATAACAATGGTGTAACCTCTATGATTCACTTTTTCAAGGAGAATAAATCATTATGTTTTACTTTATTCAGCCAAGCGCCTGTCGTTCGTATAGGGCTATAAAACAGGCATTTTCTAGTATTTTTTACTTTTTCCTACATAACTACGGTGTCAGACTAAACACTTGATTGTATACTTGTTGTGGCTATCAAAAATTGACATAACTTCATGCTTAAGAGCCACTAAGTATAAACAAAAAGATTTGTTTCACATTACCGCAGAAAAAAATTATGTAACGCAGCTGGCAACTTGGTAATACTCCTGGAAATTTTTGTAAACAGTGTGCTGTAGTCACACTGTAGAATGGGAGATGATTGTTCATTTTTGCTAAACCAGCTAACTACCTATTTGTTGTCTCTTTTACACCAGTTCTCATATTACAAGGGAGGTACAAATGAAAACCTTAATTATTTTTTATATGGAATTTTATTAAATACAGAAGAAATATAAGTACCTAATTTCTCAATGTAGTCCCCATGACATCCAATGCACATATTCCAGCGCTTGAGAAGTGCTTGGATACCTCTTGAAAAGAAATCTTTTGGTTGCAACATTAGCCATTTGTGCACCGCGTTTTTCACCTCTTCATCGGATTGGAAATGTTTGCCTCCCATCGCCTCTTTGAGCGGTCCGAAAATGTGAAGACATATTCTCTGGGCGCGAGGACTGGTGAATAGGGCGGGTGTGTAAGATACTCAGATTTCATATCCTGGATTGTGGCAACAGTTGAACGGGCAGTACAGGGTCAGGCTCATGACGGAGCAAAACACCTGAAGTCAGAAGTCCACGTCGTTTACTCCTGATCGCAGGGCGAAGTCGATTCTTGAGCAGATCTCCATACGTAACACTGGTTACTGTTGCTCCCTTCTCCATGTAGTGTTCCAAAATTACCCCTTCTTCATCCCAAAAGAGAGTGAGCATGACTTTTCCTGCTGATGGTTCGGTGCGAATTTTCTTGGGTTTTGGCGATGAGGTATGGCGCCATTCCCTGCTCGCTCTCTTGGTTTCAGGTTGGTGACAGTGGACCCCAGGTTTCATCTCCTGTAACAATTCTTCCTAGGAATCCATCACCTTCAATCTGCAAACAGCGCAAAAGTTCCTTACAGGCATCAACACGACGGTCTTTCAATTCTGCAGTCAACTGGTGTGGCACCCATCTCGCAGACACTTTATTGAAATGCAGCACATCATGGACAAAATGGTGTGCTGAACCAACATTAATATTCATAATGGTGGCTATTTCCTTTACAGTTACACGTTGATTTTCCTTGATAATGTCTTCCACTGCAGCGATGTTTGCTGACATGCCTGGCCTGGTCGTGAGGCATCCTCCACAGAGGTTATGACATGTTTATACTTCCTAAACCACTCGTACACCTGTTGCAGGCACAAACATGAACCACCATACTGCACTTTCATTCTATGACGGATTTCAACGGGTTTCACACCTTCATTACTCGACAAAATGCATAACACTTCTCTGTTCTAATTTATTGCATATCGTCAATGGAGCGGCCATCTTTGAACTGCGTCTGTTTCTTTGTGTAGTGTTCTTGCATCATGCTGCCACCTATCAGTCATTTCGGATCACAAGTATCACTTTTGCCAGCTTACAAATCACTCGCAGCAGTTTTTGAATCTTCATCGCACTTTTAAGGTTTTCATTTGAACCTCCCTCATTTATGATAGTGTTCTTGTCATGTACAGTGCTCGCCAGAATGGGAAAAGTAAAATGTAGTGAAAGTCCCTGGGTACAGCAGTGTGTTAAGGAATTTAAATGTATATTCAGCTAAGATGGAATGATACTACATTGCCAGCCTTGTGGAAAATCCATAAAAGTAGATCAACAGTCACAAGTTACACAGCATCTATCTGACGACAAACACATATCTGGCTGTGGCTTCACATTCTAGTTCAAACCCTTCCCAGCCCCATTTTGGGCCTACGAAGTGTCATGTATTTTATTTTGATTTCTGCAGAGGTTTCATTTAAACAGACACTCTTCTACACATAGTAAACAAATTCAAAATTTTCTTGTCAAGTACACGAACTTAGATCCTGTGAGTGAGTTTAATTTAAGAAAACAATACTTCTGTGAAGAAACATTGGAAAATATTAGAACTGTGCTGAAAATGAGAAAGTATGGCTAAGCGCTGATGAAGCTATGGACTCAACAGGAAGGAAAGTGGGAAATGTTATTGGTATGCTTAAAAGTGACAAAATAGTTTCAGGAATTCCATTTTTCATATCTTGTAAAGGAACGTCATCAGCAAATCACATTATAGTCACTAGGTTGTTCAATAAAAGTATGCGTTTGTTGTAGCCAAAGGGTATTAAATACGATAATGTATTTATTTTTATTACTGACACAGTGGCGTAAGTGAAGAAAGCAGGGGAAGCCATATTATCTGTGTTGTGCATGCTCAACACAAGAGTGTGAGACTATCCAATCCTTGTATCGTATCCTAATGTGAACACACACTGGTGTAAAATGGGAAGAAAGTGTTCATTAATTCTTTGGGTGCGGGCGGCTGATTCTTGTCTCCTTCCCCTGTGGTCCATGAAGTTTGCATGTATTTGGTGTATTGTGTCATGTACATACCTGTATTAAAGTGTTTGTCACATCTTCATAACTGTCATTATTTTATCTTAAAAATTGTGTACGTCGCTTTTCTATAAGTTGTTGTGTTTCTGACTTATGTTTGTTAGTTTAGAAACAGTTTTTGTTAAAGTAAAATTGAAAAAATTAATTTTATCCATGATGTAAAATGAAAAGAAAGATGGTGTGTAGAACAACTATATCAACTAGAATAAACACATTAAACCAACGGATAAAGTAGTTTACCTACTGATATTTTACGTTACATTGGTATGTAAACTGACACAATAAATTGATACATGTAAACAAATGAAATGAGAGTGACAACCACTTGGAGAGGTTAGAAAACTGAATGAACAGATTGAAGAGCTTGATATTTCCATTACAGAAAACACACGTAATAACCAAAGGCTACTTAATACATATTATACAAATATATTGTATTGACAACAACAACAAAAAAGATCCAAATTGCTGAGATTGAATCAGTATTCTCCTCATTCTCCCTAATACCATATGGGACTAAATTACCACGTGAATCAGTAACTACCAAATGTTCCCTAATATGTTCTTCGCTCAGATATGCCATATTCAAATTTGTTTACTAAACACAACATAAAAAAAAATTAATATGTTATACAAAAGACTCGATTAAATAAAGCAATAAAAAATAATAACAAAAAAATATGTGTTTGTTAAGTTCACAACCCATTACAATGTAAACAAACGCAACCGTAAGCCACGGGTTCAACACTATCACCTGGTGTGACAACATTGTAGTTCTGCTTCTATAGAAATCTATTATGCTGCATAGATCTGCCATGTATTGGAAGAAATGTAATCAAAATAAGTCAGTGGACATTTCTATTGCGATTCCTGTCTTAAATACAAGATGGCAAACATTGGAACTACAAGAAACTTCTCATCATAATATTACAATGTTCCCCAAAATACAAAAAAACATTTGCATTATAATATTACAATGCCTGCGTGCAAAGGGTTTTAAATCCCCTACAAGAATTGATCTTTTTGAAAAAAATCCTAACCTTCCATTATCACCAGCACTCACTGTCACTTGCTGAAGGACTTGGGTTTCTGCAGGGTTATATTATGCAGATAATTTTGATAGTGTTAAATCAGTTGCTGATGGATTGGACAAAGATCCTTCATCAATAGAGATCCTTCAAAATGTATTTAAAGACAGTGTAAAAAATGAATTTCCCTACACTTCTGTTAATTTGAGTTTCTTGTGCAATTGAATTAAAAACCAACAAAAAATCTCTTAACAAAAACTGTTAATGAAATACGTTTTACTAAAAGCAAAATCAGTTCTCTCATAGTTTCAAAAATGGATACCTTAAAATGTAAATTCAAATTTGTTTGAAAAAACCACTGGATTTGAAATTGTAAGTGCTACTGTAATGTTATCCAAGTTCTAGAAGGTCAGTAAGTAGGCATTGAAAACATAACTGTAAGTGATGTTCCTCTTCTTAAGTATACCAGACCGACTTTATGTGACAGAACGATCCTTTTCCCAATATTAGGCTTTGTTCCATGACAATCGGCAGAGATTTGCAATTGACAATTTGGAGATGACGTTTATTGTGCACTGCAACTCCCAATGAATTTTCAAGGACTGACAAGTTGATGAGCACATTTTGTGAGTTTTTATAAAAATTTTCCTGTTACAACCTGTTTAATTATCTTAAACTGGAAGAAAAAATTTTTAACAAATATTTTCTGTTTTTTAGCATGTAAAAAAATAAATAATTTTAGATTTTTAGCACCTGAAAATCCGTTCCCTACTTATGACACAACTGCTTGTGTATATATTTACAAGTTCTTTTAATAGCAAGTTTGATGGTACATATACTTTGCTTTAATAAGAAACATGTAATTTAAACCATTTTTTTATTAAAAAATAAAAATTATTTAAACTGTGTTATACATAAACTTGTGCTATGAACACATATGTTGACCATTATTCTATAAATTTAGATAGTACTCTCGATTCTACCATTTCTTATTACTCTATTTTCAATAAAATAATTTTAAAAAAAGTCACCTTCATTGCTGAATACAAAAGCAACAATAGTATAAACTTTATAGCTTTACTGTTATAAAACTGGAACACAGATACTAATTCAGTATATACCTGGGAAACCCACTACAACTGACACACTGATACATAACACCTCCAATCTTACGACACAAACTTATCTGCTTTCAGATCCATGATATACAGAGAAAATGACACTACATTAGGACAATGAGATTATCAAGATGAATTAAATACAATTACATTTTTAGCTGAAACCAACAGATATGATAGAACAGTAATTAACAAACTCCTGCGAAAAACCTAAACAAACAACAACAGACTTAAGACAGAAGACAACAACTTCGTAACTCTCATTTGTATCAATAACCACATTGAAAAAAAAACAGCCCTCCTAAAAAGAAAGGCACAGTGTTGCATACAGAGCCACAAACAAAACGGAACACACACTGTCAAAAAAACACACATAAACAGGTAAATGAATTTAAGGCCAGACTGGACAGAGCTTCAAACAATGATACACTGAACACATAAAAGCATTACACTCCACCATTGAATTCAGCTTCACAAACCACACATGTGCAAACACCAACAACCTGGAACTCCTACATGTACACGTGAAAGGCCAAAAACCAGACACACTCAAAATATACAAATACACAAAAATACGTAGAAACAACATACTAAATGAACAGACACAGTTTAAATCACATATACTCAGGGGCAGATTTAACATTTTGCCGCCCGTAGGCAGTATAAATTTGCCCTCTCCCACAAATCTCGGTTGGGGGGGGGCATCATTATATTCCCTCTTTGGTTTTACAGTCCGCACTAGTGTTCTGTTTAAATCCAAACTTTGCTACATAATCGCGTGTGCTCTCGTTCATTTGCCAATTAATAGGATCAGAATCTAAGACCTTCCCTACCTGATTTGATGACATTTCATAATGATTTTTGACGTGAACTGGCTCTTCGTTCTTCAAAAATGAAGGTTCCTCCACAACGGACCTCTCTGGCTGAACTGTGTGAACAGTATCTTCACCTTCACTGCTATCACAGTTATTGTCGGTATCACTAGAATGCCTCGATTCCTTAAATATTAGCTTGCCTCGGTTTCTGGAACCAACCTACAATTCGGTATTACATTGACAGATCTACATTTCTCACTTTGATCTGGATTGCCAACATCTAAAATCTCTTGGATGATCAACGCCAAATATTTCAACGGTTGAAAACATAAACATTCGCCCGTATTACTTTTGGGTGAAAAACGATAACTGCGTTATAGTTACAAATTAAGTGAAGATATTTTTTATATTCGTGTGTGCTTAATTCAACTGGCTTTTATACTTGTAAATTTGTTTGAATCTAAAAATATCATTTCTTAACTCAAATTTTGCCGCTCCCCAAAATTTGCCACCCCAGGCAAGTGCCTAGTCTGCCTGTGCGTAAATCCGCCCCTGCATATACTATTTGAGCACATTACACAACAATGATCTTTCAAACAATGGCGCCATCTCCAAAAACAGAACAGACTGCACTCCTAGGGGCAGCCTCTGACCAAGCGCTCAAGCAGTAATGTAAACATTCAAAAAATTCTTTATTTTAAATCCTGGTGTTCTGCATCACAACAGTATTTATAAAATCTCAAAAAAATTATATAATATAAATTACAAATGCATATAATCATATATATTAGGGAGTATTGAAACTGATTTTACTTTAAAAATTATAGGAAAGCAAGAAAATGTTCATTAAACAGACTGGAAAAAGATTGTCCTTAGAACAGATGAAAAATATAATACCAAAACTGTCTTTCTAGTGTTTACTTGAAAGCATAGACTAAGTTAGGTTAGGCTGTACTTGCGTACTATATGCAAGCTATAGTATGCACATTGCTTTGATCAGCTAACTCCTCAAGTCAGCACTGCTTCTCCTACATTCTTTAGTATATTTTGTAAAATTAAAAAACTAATATAATAAACTTAAAAAATAATAAAATGTAAATAAGAACAAGCCGAAAGGGTGGGTTTACAAATATCTTTCGAAAAAACCAAGTTCATAACAAACATCAAGACAGTATCCAAGAAAATGAACACTTGATATGGGCAAATCTATGGAACTGACAAATTCAAGCATCTTGGAGAAGTTATTGAATAAAATGTCTCAGAGAAAGAAGCCATTAACACACAAGTTAATAAGATGAAAGCTGCTTACCATTTAACCAAGAACACATATAACAAGTAATCCATTGATGCCAAACTTAGGCATTATTCAACAGTGATTCGTCCGGAAGCACTTTATATAGCAGAGTGTCTGACTGAACAAGAAAATGATGGAAGAACTGGAAGTTGCAGAAAGTAAAATATTAAGAATAATCTTGGGATCAATAAAAGATGGAGAACAGTACAGAAGACGCCACAATAATGAGCTGTACACACGTGTAGAGAAGATCACAGACATAATAATTATGTCTAATTAATTATTAATTCTAATTATTAGAAAAAGAAGAATTACTTTCTACGGATGTGTTCAAAGAGTGAACCCTGCCAAACTAACAGAGAGCATTTTTAACTATTTCAGAGAGCTCAAAATGTCCAATACATGGTTCAAAGAAACAGAAAAAGATATAGAAGGACTCCAGATTACTCAAGAAGACATTGAAGTAATGCCATTTGCCACTCGAAAAGAAATTAAAAAATGCCCAAGGTTTTCAGGAAAACCCCAAGAAGAGGACAGGTGCCATCTGGCTGACGAAAGGAGAGAGAGACATGGATCAAGAATGAAGGCGATGTGGGAGAGGAGAAGAAGGGAGGAACCAGTTGCATCAAATGCAGTCCATAGTGGCTCATATGAAAAAAAAATGGAAATACAAACTAGTTTATTTTTAAAAGCCTCTGAATTCTGTGATCATTAATAATGGCCCCAATTGTTCATTAAGGTGCCACTTACTTGAATCAGTTTGTAAAGTTCTGGATTTCAAATAAGTGGCATTTACCTGCATGTGTGTGGTACAAGGTTTGATGAAAAATTACATGCAGTTTTTGTTTGTTTCAAAAATTATATCTTAATTTAGTGTCTTCAGAAAAACATTGACTGGTTATTTTAGTTTCATTCAGAAAAAAAATTCTAACAAACACAAAAATTCTGCCATAAGATCCTCAAGTTTAAGCACCATGCCTAGTTTTTCTTGTGAGATTAGTTTCCTGTTCCTTTCGTTGGACATCGTTTATTTGGAATGAACCTTCGACATTTTTCTTCATCTCTGGTTGAATTCGACAGTAATTATGATCTTTAAGATGTTTAGGTCTTTCAGACTTTGTGATCTCTTGCAACATGATATCGTTACGATTGTGCTTGAAAGGCTTTTTTCTACCATTACCCTGAAGCAAAGAAAGAAAGAAATATAAATATCACAATAATATTGACGACTCGGAACACAAAGTTTTTTATAAGTAAAAACGTAAAGTTTTACCTTACAGCCTAAACCGGCTTTCACCTATAGAAGGCTTCATCAGAGGCTGTCGTTAGTAGCGCTGCTCGTCTTGTTGTTGGCGACGAGAAAGTGTTTCGAAAGATTGAAGCTGTGTGTGTGTGGTGAGATGTGTTCGAATAATGCGTGCGATTTGAATTGTGTCTGTTCGTTTAGGATGTCGTTTTTATTTGTTTTTGTGTGTTTGTATATTTCTAATTGTTCTAGAGTGTCTAGTTTTCGGCCTTTTGTGTGTACGTGTAGTATGTTCATGTTATTGTCGATGTTTTTATATGTGTGGTTTGCTTCAATGAGGTGGTTTGCGAAGGTAGATTCTGTAGTGGTGTGGAGTGCTTTTGTGTGTTCAATGTATCTCTGTTTGAAGCTACGTCCTGTCTGGCCTATGTAGAATTTACTGCAATTTGAACAATTTTGAACAATACCCGGTGTATATAAACTAAATTGTTCAAATTGCAGTAAATTCTACATAGGCCAGACAGGACGTAGCTTCAAACAGAGATACATTGAACACACAAAAGCACTCCACACCACTACAGAATCTACCTTCGCAAACCACCTCATTGAAGCAAACCACACATATAAAAACATCGACAATAACATGAACATACTACACGTACACACAAAAGGCCGAAAACTAGACACTCTAGAACAATTAGAAATATACAAACACACAAAAACAAATAAAAACGACATCCTAAACGAACAGACACAATTCAAATCGCACGCATTATTCGAACACATCTCACCACACACACACAGCTTCAATCTTTCGAAACACTTTCTTGTCGCCAACAACAAGACGAGCAGCGCTACTAACGACAGCCTCTGATGAAGCCTTCTATAGGTGAAAGCCGGTTTAGGCTGTAAGGTAAAACTTTACGTTTTTACTTATAAAAAACTTTGTGTTCTGAGTCGTCAATATTATAGTGATATTTAGTTAAGTAACGGACACGTCATGGACAACGAAATCCAAGAAAGAAATATACTTATAAAAAGAAATTATTTTCTGACTTTTATAAAATTAAAAAAATTGTAATTATATTTCTGAAGACGACAGTAATTTTAAAATGTCGAAACATTGCAAAAACAATAAAAAATACATTTTAGTTTTTAAAAATATTAGCCTATGTTATTAATAAAAAGAAATAAATATGAAAAAAGTTGGTTGAATCAAGATAACAGAAAGGTGTCAGTACCCTTTTTTCAAATTACTTCATAATTGTAAAAACTAGTTAGATTAAAAAATTTCTGAAGTCACTGAAATAAATTATTAATAAAATGTTCCTATATAAAAATGTGATTACTTTTTGTTAGCATTCTTAATGTGTCAAATAGGTAACATTCCTGGCAAATTACAAAAACTCTTCTTGCCTTTGTAAGATGTGGAAAATCGAAGACAGTTGGCACAGCATCATCTTTCAACAGTCTTCGATTTACGCAGATTGAATTGTAACTCGCCTCTTCGAAATGGACAGAACAAACCGCATGATATTGATTTGGCTTGAAGTTTTCCCTCCTAACTGCACGCACCCACTGTTGGCAGAGTGAAGCATTCTTCAAGGGAAACCTATTCAAAAATTTGGAAATAACATCAGACGCACTATTTATTTATTTTACTGTAACAATAAAGTAAACATAATATACAGGTACATTTTTGTAGAATTTTACATTTTCAGAAGTCACATGCTCAATTAACAGCATTTATAATTGAAGAGTGCACAGGAAAAAAGATTAGGGTCCATTTTTTGCTCATTATGAGTTTTGAATTCAGTCTTGTATATTTTTTGATGTAGAATTCATTTTTTGTGTGTAAACATTGGAAAAGAGATGAGGGTACCAAGTTATTGCTATATTAAAAAAAGCTATACAGGGGAAAAAAGATGAAGGTGCCAGTGCATTCAAGGAAAAAGGATGAGGATCCAATACATTCAGTACAATATGTGTGGTTGCACTGCTCAATCAGCTATTCTTTGTTTAATGCTTTTGTGAGGTTATGTGGTATATGCTTATTTTGTGTTATGTTATTCAGTGGTTTTTGTTTTTTTAAGTGTTGTAGTGAAAATATTCATTAGGCCTATATTTATATCTGAAGTTTAGTGGATTATTAAAAATGGAAGATACTGAAAGTTATACACCAACAAATCTTTCTAGAAAAAGAAAGTCGTTATGTAGTTCACACTGTGAAACGGCAGAAGGAAATAAAAGTAATTTTTCCAATTTGAAGCCACTTGTATCTTGAGTGCAACCGTAACATGGGACTAGTGAATCAAAAAGCCTTTGTAGAGTTGCCAAATGAATGGAATAATGTGCTAGAGACTGCTAGAGTAAAGCCAACTGCATTTAAAGTAATTTCTTGTGAAAATCAATTCATTTTTAAATCCTGAACAAATTTTTTAAATGAAATATATTTTTATAAGTGTCCTTTTCACACTAGACCAATAAAAGAGAACTATAACTCAACACCATCCTCAAATGATTATTCAGAGCGTCTTACAATGGAACTACCACTGAGAGCGTCATTATTACAAAAAAAAAAGAATCTTTGCCTGAAGAAGAGTTTTGATTGCCTGAATTAGCATACAATGAGTTATTACCAATATCAAAAGCCAAATATGATGACTTGCAAAAATTGAAAAGATTTTGTTCACAAAAAGCCCAAGAATTTTATGAAAATTTACCATTTAAATGATTTTGTGTTCTTCCAGTTTTTTGTAATGTTTTTAATCTTATTTTAGTTTTCTGTGTTAGATAATTTTGTGTATGGTGTTTTTTTTCCATTAATAGGTCTATTAATGGCATACCGGTACCATAAATGAATTAATTTGCTTTTCTGATAAAATAGTAGATTAAATGAACTTTATTTTTCTAAAGAATTTTGATTTTAATATGAGATATAAAATGTGTAGAAGTACTATCATCTTTATTGAACTGTTTGTTGTGATGCTTAAAC
This sequence comes from Magicicada septendecula, assembly GCA_034769895.1. Lineage (NCBI taxonomy): Eukaryota > Metazoa > Arthropoda > Insecta > Hemiptera > Cicadidae > Magicicada > Magicicada septendecula. Next base: position 19,947,509 of record CM068367.1, on the reverse strand, counting down.
AAAATTTACTTTATTTTTTTTTGAAATCATCTGTTAAAGGTAAGAAAATAAAAATTAATTAAAAAATAAGTTCTGTTAGTACTTTCCTTACCGATAAAATATTAGAATTAAAATATAATATTTGAGTATTGTTATTAGTCTTCAAAGTTTTGTTTCCGTTTATCACAAAAAGCTGTTCTCTGGAGCCTCATCTCCCCCCCCCTGGTCCTTTTTTAATTATTATTACCATATTATGTTAACACATCCCTACAGACTAACCAAAATGGATAGTGAAATACCATTTTAAATTAGGAAAGGGAATAGTTTGAAAAATTATTGATTTAATTAAGTATTGAACTTTAACTAGTGTTAAGTCCCACCAGAAACATTGGCACCAGTCATGCTGTTTTTCAATGGCAGACTGTCTCACCAAAAGGTTACATAGATTACTTTTGTAAATTTAATGTAAACAAATTGACTCCATTTCGTTTTTGTATCTTTTAAATCTTCTGTGACCACAAAGTGCACTTTAATTCCATTATTTTTCTAAAATAGAGAGTACTTTACAATCAACAAAACCTGTTGAGTTTTGGTAGAATAAAAATTAAACAGGAACGTACCTATGAAATATAATGTTTCTTCCACCCTCATCCTTGCAGCCATGTTTGTTCTTGCAATTATATGCAGCACACGAAAGTACCATTCTAATCGACAACTTTATCCCAAAAATATGTATATATAAAATATGATCTCTTAAGATCCTGTAGCCAACACAATAGGCGGTATCTGGAGCCGCACCAACTTGACGTTAGATAGTGCTGCTTATGCGACACCTAGCGTCCAGGAAGATACCATATCAGTGTTTATAATTTTACAAACGGCCAGTAGCGTACCGTTCGTGAACGACTCAATCAAGAGAACTACTGGCTAAAGTCGATCTCGCCGCAGGCCAGTAGCCACGCTCCTACCGGCGACTAATAAAACTAAACAACCGTAGTTTGTTCTTAGTTCAGTCTTTTCGCTTGCAGTTGGTTGTTCGGGAATGACTGACTAATGAGGTTTAGGCTCGATTCAAATTTGATGCGTTAAAAATCAACCTCTGGAATTCCAACCCATGGAGTTAGGAAGGGAGTGGAGGGAGCCTAACAGCTAGATCAGCCATGTGAAACTGAGGCCACGAATTCCCGCCGGCGGCCATGTTTAGACACCCTTGATTCAAAATTAGTTTCTTTCAGAATTATCATTTATTTACTTTAATGCACCTTTTCTTGCAATGTAAGACTGGCCTTTCATTGAGAACGTCATATTTAATTATTTAGGACGGTTTAGTAACAAATAACAATAATTTATTTGATGTAATAGCAAAAACAAAAAACATTGCCCTGAGAGATTTTTCACGAAACTCGATTTTTAACAAACATTTATGGCTGCTCTTTATAAGATCAAGTACAAGGCGCTTCTACAGACTCTACCCTAGGTTAAAAAAAAAAATCATAAAAAATTCTCACGTCACTTGCTACTACATAATATAGGACGAGATTTTATTTCTGCAATGCTCCATTTTTTTCCTTGGGCCTTCTTTATCTACTGTGAAACAAAAATTATGTGGGAATTGGAAAATCTAATTTAATAAATTAGAATTCAATTTTCGGCTAATTTTTTACATTACGAGTTGGATAAACTAAGGAAGGTTTTTTTAAGTCAACAGAGATAGAGTTCAGTTTATTGAATGACTATAATTTCACTGGGGTGGGATTGGGAGGTCGTAAATCTATAAATAAAAAAAACAATAGTAGCCCTAATTTATAGTCGTATAACAAACAAATTATATGAGTTAAAACTGATTCCCTGGCAAGTAAAAAATTCAGGTAGGTAAGTTTGAGGTCTCTCAATTCGTGCAATTAGTTACAGATACAAAACGGTAATCGTGGGGAGAAGCTTCCATATGTTAATAATTATTTTAATGAGTAATATGAATACAATAATAAAAATAAAATTCAATATATTATTATAGTGCACTTACTTGTGAAAAGTAATTCCAGGCCTCTTGTCCGTGTTTCCATTTTTGCAGCCAAACGCAACACAATACCGTATACCATTTTATAGACACTAGTTATTTTTCAACCTAGTCCCGGGTTCAATTCCCGGCGGAGGCTCCGTAGTAGAGGTGGGCCGGTATACCTGTAACAGGTATTTTGGAACGATATTTTTGTGGAACGGATGTAACAGTGACTGAAAAGTTTAAATACCAGTTATTCGCGGCGACGCTGTTCCGAGTCGAGACACGCCCCCCTCGCTGTTCCGAGTCGAGGCACGCCCCCTACGCTACTATACACACACACAAAGTACGCAAGTACTGCGAACAAGTACTGTTCGTGGCGTAAACGAATACGCCAAGGCCAAATACTAGGCGTACAAAAATATCGCTGGTACGCAAGGAACAACCAGTACACGAGTATTTCAAATACTAGGGGTATCACCGATACACAAGGAACAACAAGTAAATGCGTATTACAAATTCTAAGCGTATCAGAGGAACAGTAGGCCTAGTATTTTAGGAACAAGTGGTATCAAGCGTATTTCGAGTAGGAACTATATAGTACGAAGCCAGTTTTTCGTCCTGAATACTTCATTCTGCGCAAAGAGACGAAGCTGTTTTTAATAAAGGAAAAAAATTCATCCTGATGTTACATTTTTTCTCGTGTGATATGCAGATATATAATACAGATTATATGCTAATAAATTATATATTATACTAGTCACCAACTTGTAACTAAAACCGGTTCAGGTTGTAAGGTAAAACTTTATGTTTTTACTCATAAAAAACTTTGTGTTGCGAGTCGTTAGTGAAATAGTTGTATTTAATTATATTGTGTTATAGAGTGGCTGATGTTGAAAGGCTATATTATACTTTTTATTAATGGAATTTTAACTTCACTACACATCTCACGTAAATGATGAGATTGTTGTAATGGGCACTTTATCTAGTCCTGTTCCTTAAATATCTGAACGAAAACACGATTAACATCAAGGAAAGTGGAACAGCTGAGAGAACACGACGGTTTTTGGATTGTTCGTCTTGCTGCGGACATCGAAGCTGAGGAGCTCTCTTCTGACGTGTATTGTGGACTCTCTCGAAGAACGTTGTTGGCGGTTGGAACTCCCGCCCTAGCTTGCGCCGGCAGTAAGGCCTTCAGCGACTGAAAGTGTTGAAAACCAAGGGATCACCTCCAGTGCCGGTCAAGTAACGACTGAAGAGTGAAGCCAAGCTAGCTGCGGCCACGTACTAGTGGGTCGTGCGACCGCTTTCGACGTTCCTTGTCAGGGCCGGGTGGCAGCAGACAACACTAGTCCGGGTGGATCGGTTGCTTTGGCTTGTGTGCGCGGTAGTGTTCGTGTGCGCGTGTGCGAGTCTCTTGACGGCAGTAGCCGTTCGCGGTCTGGTGTCGGCTGGTGTGCGCCTAGTGTAGTGTGCCTCCCGAAGCCAAAAGGCGGCAAGTGCAGTGGACCAGTGTTTGTGCTGTGTGGTGTTCTGGCTTTCGCGAAACTCCGGACCAGTGGACCTGTATTTGGGATTACGTCGAGGGATCACTTCGAGGTAAGCCTTTTTACTGTTTTTCCCGCGGTTTTTGGTGGCATCGCCCGCTTAGCTTGGCGTAGGCTAAGTTAGGTCCCTGCCGGTAGCGGTCGGTCGCTTCGCCTAGCGTGGTGCGGCCTCCAATACCGGCGCTGAGCGGGTTAACAATTCCCGTAGGAGGGCTTCGGCCCGAGTATCTTTGCCAAAACGCGATGGGCGACCGTCGCGTTGCGGCCGGGCGGCGGACTGGTCCTGCTAAGGGCCAATCCAATGCTTCATCAGTAGGCCCTGACCCTGTTCCTGACTCGGTCGGATCGTGCAGCGGTCCTTCTCAGGGCCACCAATCGGTCTCGGCTGAGTCCAACGTTGTTACTGGAGGTACTCCCGCCCCACGCATACTGCGTTCCAGCCCACGCCTGGGTCCGAATTTACTGTAGTCATGTCATCTAAAAAGAAAAAGCGAAAAGCGGAGGAAACTCCGCTCCCCGACGACCCGGAGCTTCTGGATGCTCCATCCCGTCGAAGCCGCCCTCCGCCCTTGTTCGTCAACGGCGAATGTCTCTTCGTGGGAGAGACAATCTTCGCGTCTGCTGCGCGACGGACGACGAGTACAGGGCCGTCTATCTTTTCCTCCAACGTAACGGATTGCAATTTCACACGTTTACAAACGAGAAGGCGGCCCACGTCCGGCTGATCATTCGCGGCCTGGACGAAGACACTGACCCTGACGAGATGGCGGACGAGATCCACCAACTCGGCTTCCCTGTAAAAGAATGCATTAGGTTGTACACCGCGTACGGACCCAGGCGCAAGTTACCCCTCCTCCGCGTGATTATCCTGAAGAGGGAACAGGCAGACAGACTGCTGGGCCTGACCAGTCTTTGCGGACTGAAAATTAAAGTAGAAAAAAGCCGTGAAGCTGGCCACGTCCCGCACTGCCATCGTTGCCAACGATTCAGGCACGGCTCGGACAGTTGCCATAATGCAGTGGCTTGCGTCAGGTGCGGGAAACCGCATCCGACTAAAGCTTGTGAGGTGCCGGCTGCGGGGCGCAGCTTTTATATTAATTGCGGCGAACCTCACTCGGCAAATTACCGTGGATTCTGGGTCTTCCAGCAGCACCTGAGGAAGGCCGCGGACAGGAATAACCATCCTGCCCGCCAGCAGCTTCCAGTCGTCCCGGATTGTGCTGCCTTTCCCCGTCTCCCGGAGAAGGTAAGCTCATCTGAACCGCAAACTCTCGCCCGACCTCGCCCATGTGCTCAGCCACGTGCATCGGGCCCACCTGCTCGGGAAGAGCATTCTACAACAGCATTGTCCCAAGAAGACCTGCCCGTTCCTATGGAAGAGGAACCTGCCCCGGAGGTAGTGGAGCCAGTCCCGGAGAGGTCAGAATGCCCCCCACCCATGGATCGCTACAAACCCAAGAGTAGGAAAAAGAAGCAGAACAAACAGAAAAACGCTGCTCCCGCTGCCCCTGCCCAGAAAACAAAATTCAAACCAACACAGCGCTCCGGCGCTGGGGTTGCTCGGCAGTCCCCAGTACAGCCCCGTCCTGCAGCTGAAAGGAACGACCGCCCATCTAGGAACTCATCTCGGGTGAATTCAGCCCGCAGCGACCCTGCCCCATCTGCTTCGTCGTCTACATCACCCTCAGCTCTAGCCGAGGTAAAGTCTTTCCTCGAGGAATACGACCTCGAAGGAGTGGCCCGATTGTATCGATCCATCCGGGAGCGTCTTCGCACGGCGACCCCGACTGAAAAGTTCCTAATGCTCGCGGAAGTTGCAGCCTCCATAGGTCTTCTGTAATGCTCCACGCTAACAGAATTGCCTCCATCCAGCGTGACCTATCCATCATAGCGTGGAACGCCGACAGCCTTCGTCCCAAACTCGAGGAACTTAGAGAGTTCCTAGCCCGGCACAAGCCCGACGTGCTTCTCTCTGAGACCTGGCTTAGGCGGCAAGACATAGTGAGATTGCCCAACTATGCGCTTTACAAGGACGATAGACATGGGCGGAACGCGGGAGGTGGCACGGCCATAGCGGTGAAATTTTGCATTGCGCATCACCGCGTGGTCTTGCCTCCTCGCCAAAATATCGAGGCCATCGCCGTTGAACTCCCCGGAGTTCTCGGAGGCGTCCTCCTGGTTTCGGCTTACAAACCGCCGACCAAACCAGTTCTAGACGCCGACCTGTCTGCTATTTTCGGAGCGCATAGGAAGGTTATTCTTGCAGGTGACCTGAACTGCAAACACCCCGACTGGGGTAGTCGTCTGACTACACCAACCGGGAGGGCGCTTAGCAGGTACCTTCACGACCACCACCTTCGAGCCTACGGACCCGGACTACCGACGCATTATCCCCGCCGACCTGACATACTAGACATTGCTGTTGTCAAGGGCGTTGTCAACCAGATTGAAGTATCCGTGTTAACGGAGCTGTCCTCTGACCATTGTCCCACCGAGGTGCACGTACCTACCCGTCACACGATTGGGAGAGAAGCACGACGAGTGGTCGAGTGGAACCGATTCGGGGCTGCCTTTTGTTGCAGACTTCCCGATGAAGTTCCGCTTGATACCACTCAGCACATCGACGAGGGGGTCGCCTTGTTCGATGATGCCGCGGTCTCTTCCGTCGGCGTGTGCTCACGGATGAAGCCTAATCTCAAGCCCGATTATCACCGGATCCCAAAAGAAGTCCGTCTTCTCGCTTTAGAGAAGAACAGACTTCGGAGACGGTGGCAGCGGACGCGAGATCCGGACGACTAGGCCAGCTTCAATCAGGCGGCCGGCAAGTTACGTCGTGACTTGCAGGCCTTCCGACGAAGCTGCTGGGAATTTGCGGTCGCCAAAATGGCAGACGATGTACAAAAGGGAAGTTCCTCCGTTTACAGGATTCCTACCTCGATGACCGGGAAGAGGCGCCGTCCTCCACTCCCGGCCATTAACGGACCTGGGGGACATCCCCTTACCAAGCCGGACGAGAAATCTGATTTTTTTTTGTTTAAAAGGAATAAATCCCAATTTTAGTACCAAGCCACGTGTTGTTCAATCAAATATATTGCAACTCACCGTCTGCGGCTTTTTGAAACAACGTCTTCACTATAAAGTTGACATGTTTCAGGAGACTTATCCCATCCTCAGAACTTAAAATATTCGTGTATCATTTAACGTTGATACAGTTGTCAAATAATTAAAATATTAAAATCCAATATAAATGTTTAAAAACGAGCGTCACGGTTAAACGATGTACATCGTACGGTGACTGACCGCGCACTGAATTACGTCTGGCTCCCATCACGACAATAACGCATGGCAGTGTCGTACAACACATTTGACTTGAAAAGCAGTTGATCATTTAAAACATGCGGCTTGGTATCAGTATTATTATACGCTTTATAAATTTCGTACTCTTCAAGGGCGTTCATATATCGCCCTTTCTTACATATGTGAATAGGTATCAAGTTAGTTTTAAAATTAGTGTAATTATGATTCTCGGAAATGAGGTGTTCTGCAAATTTTCACTTGATATTGTCCAAGCTGTGAAGGTGTGTAGGCGGCCTATGTTCTGTAAATCTTTTTAAAAAACCACGACCTGTCTGAACACAAAACTGGTGTTTACAAATTGATATGTGACGATTGTGACGCTTTTTATATCGAGTGACCACCATAACAATGTACACAATTGTTTGTAAGACAAAGATTTGTAAAAGTAAACGTCTATCCAGTTCCCATGAATCAGAAGGAGGTGAGAGTACAGACTGTTTAAACAATTTCTTAATAGCCTCATTTTTGTTATTTCGACAAAATTTTACCATAAGTATGATAAAAATAAAATAGCAGAGAATATTATATGCTGGGATTGGAGGAAGTTGCTTTAAAAGTTATTAAATCATCGAGAAGAATAAATAATTTTTGTTATTTCAGATGTGTTATAACGATTCTTAAATTAGAGACGTGTTTGCGATTTTGGCCGAAAAGGCGACATGAACAAAATTATTTTCTCTAATTAAATTATATTTTATTGCGGTTACTATGTTAAATTGCAAAAGAAATGATATTGGTTATCTTCCGGTACATTTTGATGTTGTCTCAAGTGCATGAGGAGGCTGGCCTACGATAAACAGAAAGAAGAAGAATGTTTTGTATAGTAAATTTTTGCTCTTTTAAGGTTTCTAAAAATTTTAGAAAAAGAGTGGTCCGACAGGTACAACTAGTGACCTAGTTCACAGTACCAGTTCGCTCATATGGACGAGACCTAGATATGATCAGTTCGTTCCAATGAACTACTTTGTCCATAGAGAGGGACGTGTCCAAATCGGCAGAGTGAGTGGTGCCTCGACATGAGACTCATCTTCCGCCATTTAGCGAATAACCCCGTTCTGGCCATCCATTCCAGTAATATGTACCTTTGTACTGACCACCGCAGTTTTCCTCTGCTAGTCATCTGGCTCGACCCGGACATTGTTTCGACGCATTGGTTTCCAACAGCTGTCGATGAAAATTTAGAAAAACTACCGTACTTAACCTAGAACAATTCGCGTATTAATGTTATTTTTCTCAACGTGTAAAATAAAAACGACTGTAAAAGGCTACAAGTATGTAAATAAAAATCCTGTGGCGTTTTGGTTCATTCGTTTATTATGAATTGTAATGTGGTGAACAGTTAGTAACACTAATTTATGTTATAACTGTTATGTTTTATACGTATAAGATTTACGTTTGTTATATATTGTATTTTAACGTAGAATACGTCTTACCTTTCAGGCCAGCAATGGGCACCCCCAACCAGAAAATCGAGCGTTACGTTTTCACGTCACGTTTGAAATTGAAATATTATCTAAACGACAAAAGATTCACGCTTATATGATGTACCATTCGACAGATAAAGGAACAAAGATAATAAATAGCACAATATAAGCGGGCTATTGCATCATCCAGCGCGGGGTGAGCGGGGGGAGAAATAGAAATGTTTTGCGCCGCTCGGCGCGCACTAAAATTAGTATTTCTCCGGTTCCGATGCGATAGAACGTTGAGTGAGGTGTCGTTAAAATTGTCTCATCAAGTACTATTTACATAGTGTACCGTAATAGCGGTGATATTATTAAGAGGTTTGAATAATCGTAATTCAAGTTGTAAAAATCGTGTTCGGACAAACTGTCGCGGTATATGGATGCTAAACGTGCTCAAAAGTATCGTAAACGCATACAGGAGAGTAGAGAAAATCATGGGGAATTCAAAAAACCCAAAATGACCAATGCCGAACGTCAGAGGATTTACCGACAACGCTTAAAAGACAAGGAAATAAATACTGAAGTCGAGTTGGATGAGGACGAGCGCTCGAATTCACCAAAACGTGGCAGTTAGCTACAAAGCACATCCACAAAACATTCTTTAATAATGAATTTGGACACGCGTGTGACGTTTGTGACAGACTGTGGTTCCAGATGGACGTAAAGATAGTGGCTGTTAAAGTGATGCCGTTGCAACACCATGGAGACCAGAATTAATTACCATAGTAACAAGTAAATAAACAAATGATATTTAGCAGCGGTCATGGTTATAATCACCAACATTAACGCCCAGAGTTTGGTCGCACACGCTGCTGACATCGCATCCGATAGTCAACTTCTAAAGTCAGACTATCTCGCGATTACGGAAACGTGGATGGATTTAGACAACCCGGTTCAATTGTCAGGCTTCGAATTGAAGGAGCAGAGACAACGGTTCGCAGTCAGTGTCGCCCAACAGTAGAAAGCGACGACGGACTGCCGGAGGTGTTGCAATTTATAGAAATATACGCAGTCCCACCGAATGTCGAGTGATTGACATCAACTTGAACAACAAGAAACAAATGATCGATACCGATGTTGGAGACATGTGTCTTGTGGACATCACGCTAAATGGGAAATCGAGATTCGTACTCGGGTGCGCTTACATCCACCCGAACGTCACCATTTCCAATCTCAAGATGTTTCTATACGGTAATATGATTAAATATTCTGAAAGAACGAAGAAAATATTTGATGATGTGAGCGTAGACACCGAAGTGCCAATGGTGATCATGGGGGATTTCAACGTCGACGCACAGACTAATTTACCTGCGCTGGACTTCATGAAGGAACAATTCAATTTAGACCACGTGCCGTCGCCACCGACTACGCTGGGTAACACCACCATCGATTTGACTTTCACCAGAAACATCAGCGTTGATATCTTACCTTATATCAGCTACTTCTCCTATCATTGGCCCATTATAAATAAAGTCTTGCTTGAACCAACTAATTAACTTGTGTGATGATTTTGCAAATAAAAGTTTGTACTTTGTAAACTAACTACGTGTTTGTTCATTTTATTCATAACACATTAGCAACTCTAAAGCACACAGACGTATTCTACGCTCTGAAGATTTGCGGCCGTGGCTCCGACACAGCCCTCGCCGACTTTTTGTTCTATAGATTGGTTACTCTACGCAACAGCATTTACACCCATAAGGCTGTGTGTTTTGATTACGTCATGGCGGACATTTGTGCTGTGGTTTCTGCAAGTCTTGTTAACTTGAAACACATTACGTGGACAGAAAAGCAGATGTATGTGTACTTTTTATAATTGGTGAGTTAGAAATCAACGCAAATTAAACTCATTTGCATATTATATAGCCTGTAGGGGTATTCCAAGTTATTGGTTTTTTTGTTACCTATAGGCTAACTGTTAATAGAATGTAAGTAGATATGAATTGAAAATTAATGAAGTTATTGAAAGATATATGTTGTGTTTTTGAAGCGTCTGCGTTGTGTTAACTCATTTTGGTATTTTTTTTTTTTTTAGAGAAGGTTAAAGTTTACAGATAGTTTGGTATTTTCTTAAATGTATATTTCAACAGAATTTCTGTAAGAGGGTGTTTTGGTCATCTTTTTTTCAACTTCATTATAACTTACAAGCCATATTGTGTTGAAATTAGGTAGTCTATGTATGGACGTTATTAGTATAAAAAGTAACATTGAACAGAACTTTCCAGACATTATCCCCAGTTATTGAAAATTCTTCAAGTTTGGTCCCGATAACAGAAAGTGTAGAAAGAAGTTTTTCAAAATACAAAGATTTACTGGCAGAGACCCTTAAAACTGAGAGTTTGAAAATACGTGTCAGTTTCAATGTAACTGCAATGATAACGACAACTAATTTTAAAGTAAAAACTAATCTATAAATTTTTGTTAAAAAAGTAAATAGGCCTACATTGTTTGTTTATTAAAAGTCAGAAAACAAAAAATTATTATTTTCATAGTTGATGGGTGTTTTTAGGTCATAAATTAGTACATATTTCTAGATTTTAGACCAATGAATGTGAACTCATTATAAAATTTATTGTTATAAAGTTCCATAATTTTATTATCTTCAGAACACATGGTCATGTTATCTCTTTGTAATGTATGTTAACTGTATGTTTACTTATTTATGACTGTAAAATGACAGAACTGCTATTAAATAATGTAAATTTTATATTTTTGTGTTGGGGACCCAACAGTTTAGTAAACAGTCTGGTTGTGTTTTGTGTACTCAAATTCGTGTATTGTTTTTTGTTACAGTATTGTCTAGTAGAGTGGTACTTAACCATAGCCTTGTGCTTGGTATTATGTTAAATGTAATGCAGCCTTCCTTGATAATGTCGCAGAAACCCACCTCAATTTAAGGTAGCAAACTGTTTTCTTGAATACTATGAGAAAACTATTCTTATTCATTTATGTGTTTATTAAATATTTTCAGGGTAATTCAGTTTAATTTACATTGAAATATATTTAAACTTAAGCAGTCTAATAATCATTTTCATTGTTGACAGGAGTATAAATGTAAAGTTAGCAAGTAAGGCGTATGGCTTGTTATCTCAATATTCAAAGTGTATTTGAAAGGGTCTGTTTTGGAATCCTGTGTGTACGCCACCAATTCACATGTCACAGGGTACACCACTGTACTATAATAGTCTTGTCTAATTCATGCAATTGTGTTTTTCATTTTGTCAAAATTGTTAACGTTCATTTACCGATTTTCTTGTAATCGCACAAGACAAGGAAAACTGAATAAATATCCTAATTGATCACCATTGTTTGCTTCGAATTGCTTACTAGCAGAAAATGGAATTTGATGATATTGTCTCTAATAATATCACAATTTTAGAATCTCTTATCATAAGAAATAATTTACCAGTTTGTAGCGTTTGGAAAGTATGCTAATGTGAATTTGATTTATGTATGAAATCAGTCACTAGGAAGACACAGTAGACCAACTACACGAGTCAGCAAACTAATAAGTAAATTAGAGATAGGTACAGTCAGTGTTCTGTAGTACACAGGTAAGCCTAACCTTTGTATAACAAACCTATAACTTGGTTATTTTATCTTCCTGACCTTCTTTTTTTACCCTAAAGTCTCTCTCTTCTTATGTCTTCAATCCTAAGATTGGTTTGCAGTCTTCCATTGTGATCGATCTAGTGCTTTCCTCTTCACTTCCTCATAAGTTTCACATTTTACATCATCCATAATTTGCTTTATTACTGTAGCCTTGGTCTTCCCTTATATCCTTTACCTTCTATTGTTCCTTCCATCACAAATTTTAGTAGTCCTTCATGCTGCAGTGTATGTCCAATAAGCTCTACTCTTCTTGTAATTATGCTTTTCAACAAATGCCTCTCATTGCCTATTGTGTTCAGCACCTCATATTTGTAATTTTGTCAGACCATTTTATTTTTAACGTCTTGTGATAACACTATATGTCAAAGCTGTCAAGTTTCCTTTTTTTGTTCATACCTATTGTCCACGACTTGCAACCATACATGACAATGTTCCATATAAAACTCGTTAGGAAACATTTCCTTGTTTCAAGGGTGATGCTACTTGTTGTTAGCATTCTCCATTTTGTGTTGAAAGGAATCTTAGCCTGGTTTATCATGCTAATAATATCTCTTTCATGTTGGCTATCCTTTGTAATTTTACTCTCCAAATAATTTGATAATGCTAACACTGACACAATTCATGGAGTCATGAATTGGCATCATGATGCATTATGGCAGTGACTATGATACTCAACTAAAAGGAAGGCAAGAGATTTTGTCATTTCTAATCCTGAAAATATTACGCTCCAACTCGTCATATACTGCCAGAAGGGTGCATCCTGCCAGGACAATTTCAAAATTTATCATGAAGGAGTTATGTCCTGCTGGTAGGACTCAAGGCCCTGTATAAAGTCCTTCCAGCAGGACGACTGCCCGTATGCTCTGTTATTAAATATCAAAACAAATCAAATGAGATGGTTAGCTTTGCTCTCCTTCAACAAGCTTTGTGAATCTTATGCATTATATATCAAGAAACCGAAATGTAATCTACAACTGTAATAATATAGAATACAGTTATATTATATATATATATATATATATAATATAATTTATATACAAATACCTTATCCTTATTCTGGGTCCCAATAGTGGACTATAATGTTAAAAATTCGTTATTATTGCTAATGACATAGCCAACACATGAACTACTTCTTTATTTATACTTTGCAACTCTAAAATAGTTACATCAGGTTTGATAAGTGAGATGTCAAATTACTCATCTTGAAACCTGGAGTGTCAACAAAGATGTAAAATTTTTGAAAAACAAGCAGAGCTTACACATCATATTGTCTAAAATTAGGGCAAAGGATTCGGTATGAATTGGTAAAGAGAGCATAAAAATATTATTACAAATACGCAAACAATAAGGTAGTTATTGTGTGTGTGTGATCCTTATAAGTTATTATTTTACTGATTGTTCTTCAAGAAATGTTTTCCTACTGTAGTAATGTGGGAACTATGATTTTTAAGTAACCTAGTCTTTTCTGTAGTATAGGTTTTTCTTTAAATATTTATGACTTGTTATAATTATTAAAATTTTGTTTTGTTAGGTGGAGAATCTCATGTATGGAATCACAGTCAATGGAACAGACAGAAATTTGCTGTAGTCACCAAAAACAAGATGTATTTGTGAAGAGGAGAGAAAGAGAGTAGACCATTTTGATGTACTACTATATCATATGGTGTAATACCCATTTATATGGGAATGGGTGAGCCTGTGTAGTATGGCATGCAGGTAAGACTTAAAGATTATATGTGCAGTTTATAGTAACGTCTGAAACAGAGACAAGTCCTTCTGTTTACAGAATGTTTTACTACACACTGTACAGATAATTGCATCTGACAAGTGCGGTTAGTTATTCCTTACCATGTGGCTACGTATTAATATTTGATTAAGAATATTTGGAACCACTAACTACACTTTGGGATATGTTAGTATATTACAAGTGTCATCTCAAAAGTTAGTTTCCCTGTTTTAGAAACAAATATAAAGATGTAAAAATTAAAATGAAAACTATACTTGTATTGAAAAACATGTATTTATTTTTCAGTATAATCTCCAGCCTTCTTAATACACTTTCTCTGGTGTGAAAACAGTTTTTCATTTCCTTCTTTGAACCACTGCATGCCCAGATTTCGGAGCCAGGCATCAACTGCCTGTTTCACTTCCATATCCATTTCGAAACACAGCCCTCTCATGTGTTCTTTGAGATGGGGGAACAGATGGAAATCACTTGGATCCAAATCAAGTGAATATGAGGGATGGTAAAAAATCTTCCATCGAAAGGACTTCAAATAATTGTGCGTGACTCGCGAGGAATGAGGACGTGCGTTGTCATGGAGCAGAAGAAATTTATCGCTGATAGCAGTTTTTTCAGAGTCTCGCAATCCTCTCTGCATTTATTGTGACCCCGCTAGGCATATAATCAATGAGCAAAAACACCTTTAGCATTCCAAATAACCATAGCCTTCACTTTCCCAGTAGAATGTGCAACTTTGGATTTTTTCGGCGCTCTCTCACTCGCGGTTTTTAGACCATGCTCTTTTGTTTTATTTCAGGAGTGTAATAATGAACCCATGTTTCATGTCCTGTTACATTACAGTTCACATTCATTTCCTTTTTCCCGGAGCATGTTTAGCAACTTGCGCATGGCAGCAATCTCTGCCTCTTCTTCCTGTTGTCTTCTTGAGACAACAAACAGGGTACCCACCCTGCGGAAACTTCTCAAAATTCCATCTCATCACTGACAGTCCTCCTGATTGATGTTCGACTTGTCTGGAAATTGATACGTAATCGCGCAAGAATTTTGTCAATGATGACGCGTCTGTCCTCCAACACAATTGGCTTAATGGTGTCAACAAGAGCTGGGTTCTCAGTTGATGTTGAAGGTCTCCCACTGCTTGGTTTACCATGCACATTCGTCCTCCCTTTCAAGAATGATGTATGCCATCAGGAGACTATTTGAATGCTCACGCACTCGTGTCCTCCACAGAAATTTCAGCAACTGATTCATTTTTTGTAGAAAAAAAAACGAATCACACTATGCACTTCGCAATCAGCCACACTGGGAAATGGAACGTCCATAATTAAAAATTTCGTGTTGTTACGTTGCTATGGAACAGATGAGGTTTTGACACTACTCCACACAAATAATGTTCTCCAACCTTCGTTAGCCTGCTTGTGGAATTTCTATTTGAAAGAAAAAATATGGAAACTTATTTTTGAGATGACCCTCGTACATTCTTATTCTGGTGTCCCTGATTTGTAATATAGTAGGGTCCCGCTAATCCAAACTGGATGGTATCAGACCCAGTCCAGATTTTTGAAATTCCGTATTAACTGGAAATGACCCAATGGCAGTTTTCAAGGGCAGGGAGTTTTAAAAGATTGAATAAAATGAAAACAAAACACCTTTTATTGACTCAAAATGCTATCTATATTAAAATAGAAATTGAATACACTTTATTTTAAAGAAGAATCACAAGTATAATGTAATGTTAAAAGAAAATGAAATTTGCAGTAGGCCTTTATACTTGACATAAAATACATGAACAGCATGATACCAAACATTCGCTAGTATAGTGAAAACAATTAAAGAATAAAGAATTATTGCTATGTTTCACAGCACACAATATGGAATGGTATAGTCCCTAACACACACACACACACACACACACACACACACACACACACACACACACACACACACACGTATTTTTAATTTTAACAAAGAAGCACATTTCCTGGCTGCATGGTCTCATAAGCGCTTCAAGATAATCACTTAAATAGTTGATTTGTCGCCCTGTCTCCTAAAGTATACAATCAACTGCTTGGGTATCTTGGTCACTTCAGAGTGACTTGACATGTCAGCTTTGTCATATCTGAAGACGTTACCCAGAATTGTGGATTAGCAGAACTCTAATATATATACTTAACAATTAAGAGTATGTCTAGAAAATTGAGATTTATTTTGTTAGAAAACTAAAAATTGCTTATATTTTTTCATGAGAAGAGATGAAACAGTGCATACAGAACAAGAAAAGATGGAAGGAAGTGTGAAAAAGAGGAACAGGAAACTAACTATACTGACCATCACCCGTCATTCATGCAAAAGAGTAGAAAGGTGGTACTGCAGACTGAATAAACATTAAGAGGATATCTGTTTCGTACTTGCTAAGAGGACAAAGGCCCAACTTCAATTGATAAGGTTCATACTCATGTAACTAATTAACCCAATTATTTAATTTTACCTGTTTTACTATATCTTTACAGGCATATTATTAAAAATATTGGAAATTTTCTGTGTTCTTTATTCTCCTGGAGGAAGTTGCCCCACCCCAAAACCTCCCTCACTGCATCACTACTTGGAATCTTCTGGAACCAATTTTATATAAACTTGAGTTGTGTGTTGTATAACTGTATGTGCTACTGTTTAAAAATTTTTGTTTTTACACGAATAATTTTTCAGACATCATGTTGATAGTGACTGTGTGCATTTTTTAACAAATTACTGATTTTATGTTACTGCATGATAGATTTTATCATGACTAGAGAACACCTCATGCTCTGCTCTCTGCATGCTCTTATGTAACCATTGACGGGTCTCAGGAACTTCATTTCAGTTGATCTCATACAACTTGTTCCTTCTCTGTGTTATATAACTCATGATTTACTATCATATATCTGAACTCCATAAATTTAATAGTAATTAGCAGTTGTAAGTAAATGTTTATATCCATCAATAAATAACTCTGGTATATAATTACAGACCGGTATTGAAAGTTATCACTGTTGGGAGTCAAACTGTCCAATAGAGACTGTCAGCTGTTCCAAGATTTATATGCTCAGCAGATTCCATACATATCTTTCTTTCATAAGTGTAAAAGTAAGTGCTGAGTTGTGTAAACCCAAAATATTGTTGAGCCACAGTTATAAAGTTATAAAAACAAAGTGTCTAAAGTAGAGTAAATTAATAATACACACGAGTAAAGGACATTGAACATTTATTTATTTTCCAACAATGCATTACAAAGCCACAATAAGTATTAAAATTGTAATTTTGTTCTTCTCATTTAGTTGTGGTATGTGTTGTTTCAATTTCAATATACTCTGCAATTTGTAGCTGAATTTGATGATCTGTGCACCATTAATTTATTGTACATTATAAAAATAATCTCAAGTATTTCCAGAGAATTTTTTTTTTTATTCTCGTAAATAAAACTGATGTTTCTATGGCTGCAAACACAGGACATTTAGTAGTATTTGTTGATATGTTTCACTAGTGCACCATTAATTTATTTTTTGATTGGATAGATAATCTTGAATATTCACGGAGATTTTTTTTGTTGAAGAATACAGGCTTGTGTGGCTGAAAAAACAAACAAAAGAGTTAGATATAGTACTTCACAAACTATCTCAATTTTTGTGGTTGTACATATTACAACTATTGATAATAATTAGCTAAAGATTTAAGAAAAAATATATATTTTGCTGTATATAGGAATGCGGGAACACACACACACACACACACACACGTATATATATTTGTTCACAGTCATAGTGTGCTGTAATATTATAATTTAAATATATTTAAGTATTTTTCTATATATAATGTAGGCAGATACAATTTAATTGATCACTGAAGAATCACAGACCGCGTTCAATATTTGTTCACAACATGTTAAGCTTCCAACAGCCAGTTTAGTTACCTGGAATTTAAGGCTATGCAGTAGATCCAGCTGTTACAAAATGCAGACAGGCAGTAAATAACATTGTAGTAAATAAATATATATTGTAACATTATGAACATAATAGCACAGCTATTAATAGGGGCGGTATCGTCTCTATTACCAAATAGCTAAAGATGGATAGACAATACTGTAATAAAAAGGTATAATAACTTATGGCTGTAAACAACTTTTGAATACTTGGCAACATGCAACAAATTATACATAGGTGAGACAGGACTTTGCTTCAAACAAAGATACATTGAACACACAAAGGCACTACACTCCACTATTGAATCCACCTTTGCAACCCACCTTATTGAAGCAAACCATACATACACAAACATCGACAAGAACATGGATATTCTACACATACACACGAAAAGCTGAAAACTAGACACTCTCGAACAATTGAAAATATACAAACACACGAAAACAAATAAGAATGACATCGTAAATGAACAGACACAATTCAAATCACACGCATTATTCGAACATATCACATCCCACACACAACATCTATCCTTCAAAAGTCAACACTGTCACCAAGAAGAAGATGGACAGCGGTCCCAGTGGCAGCCTCTGATGAAGCTTAAGCTTATAATAAGACCTGGTTCAGGCTATAAGGTAAAACTTTTACGTTTTTACCAACAAAAAACTTTGTGTTCCGAGTTGGTAGTGATATACTTATATTTACTTTTGAATACTATGGCTTTTGCAGGCAAGCTGTGAGTGAATAAATAATAAGAAGAGACCAGAATCTTGAATGAGAGCATCTTGGAGACAATGAGGACTAGGAATGTAGAGCTAAACAGTCATATAAAAACTATACCGTTGTTCTGGTGGTTCTGGGCAATGTGGAAGTGATGGGTAATGGATGTCCAGATCCTGCACTGGACACCTACAGGAAACCGAGGAAGATTTGCATCAGTGGAATCGATACAATAAGGGAAGAAAGAAAATTATAAGCAGTCAGTGGCTGGATAGTATTAACTGGAGATTAATATATTCTATTGAAATCCTTTAATTTGGTAGTAAGCAGATGTTCAAAGTATAAGGTATAAAGAATATTCTTTAGTGTACACCTTTATTAATATAAAATAGTGTTGAAGTATTCAATTGATAGTGTTTAGAGTCTTATCCATAGTGATTTCAATACTATCCTATGGATACAAAACTTATACACAAATATACAAAACTATACACAACTTATTAACTCGAATCTAAAGTATGTAGATAAACAATTTATAGCCAGTCACAATTTTAAACATATTTTAATAGTATTGTCTTTCAAAAACGTTAATATGCGATTTATGAATGTGGGAATGCCACATATACCGGTACTTGCCAGACATAATTAAGATTGTTTTTTTTTATTTTTAAGTTAGAGTGTTTCTTGTTATCATATTTTGTATACAGTAAACCCTCGATTTTCGGACTAATTGGGGCTGAGGGGTGTCCATTAAATCGAAAGTCCGTTAAATCCCAAATTTTGTTTTTTGAGGATATATTTAAATCAAATAGGCCTATAACACTTGAAATTTTAATACTATTGACATCTTGCAAATACCGTATTGTTCCGAATACAAGCCGCACTTTTTCTCCTAAAAACATGGTCGCTAATTTGGCTTGCGGCTTGCATTCGCGCACTAACGAAATTCGAAGTTATACCTGACTTCTGGCGGGACGAACGCTTTTGGTATCTATGAGTTGTTTACTGCGTAAGCAACAGCAATTTGCCTGGCTGTTGTTAACGTTGGCATTATGGTTTATGACTGCAACCGTACGTTTTAACAGCAAACTGAACAATGAATAGGAAGAAAAGTGTACGTACCTGCGCATGCGTGCGTGCTCGGACCCTTCTGTAGGCGGCAAGACAAAGGATGAGTAGAGGGGGTGTGAGTAACATGTTTCTAAATAACGGGTAAACTGCCAGTGTGGTTTTCTATTGTAAAAGCGACAACATCGCTTATCTGTATTTTAATACGTACTATTAATATCATGCAAATACAATGTTATGTACACACCTTTATTTATTCTGGATAAAAGCATCAAGAGTCAGTTGTTTTCCACTAGAATGTTGCTTCTTTATTATTAAAGATCTAAACTGTCTAAAATGGTCATAATAAGCACACACTTCCGGATCTGAAGACTCCCCAATGTACGCGATAATTTCGCCCATGCTGTTTCTTATCGCTGATAATTTAGGGCCTCCTGTAACAGATGTTTCTTCATCGTCATCATCTCCATCTTCTTGATCGTCGTGTAGAACAGATTCCACGATCTCTTCCTGACTCAGGATTTGGTAGCCTGGATCACCCTCGTCCAAGTTTAGCCACTGTTCTATGTCATTCTCGTTTACGTCTTCACCAGCCTTCTTTACGGTTTCACAGAAATCGGATGTTTCAAATCCTCTGAAATCGTACTCCGGTTCAGTCCCATTCAGTAACTGTGTCCACCCATTAGCCAATGTTGTTTCCTTCATCTCCTTCCATGCGGCAGCAAAATTAAAGATGGTGGACTTCATGTTCTATGCACGCAGATTTTGCAGCGTTCTAGCTCCTCTCGTGTTGTTTTCATGGTCTTGTTCGTCCTCCAAGACAACCATCACCTCTTCAAGAAACTTCTTCTTGTACAGCCTTTTGCAGGCAACAATGACTTCTTGGTCCATTGGCTGTAAAATTGAAGTGGTGTTCGGAGGGAGGAAGACGCATTTTATTTTTCCGTCGTTGCTAAGTAACTTCTCGGAGTTGCGATGGGCCGGTGCATTGTCCAGTAGTAAGACGGCTTTCACTGGATGCAATGGAATTTTCATAGTCTCTTCTTGAAAACGTCGCACTTCTGGCACAAAATGATTAAAAAACCAGTTTGAAAAAATACTGAAGGTAAACCAAGCATTTTTTGAACTTTCATAAATGACTGGCAACTGGTTCATTATGTTCTTTATCACACGAGGTTTCTTTGCGTTTCCGACTATGACTGGAGTAAGTCGATGCAAACCATCAGCATTCGCACACAGTAGGGCAGAAAGCCGCTACTTGTTGAGTTTACGGCCTGGTGTGCTAGTTTCATGTTTGTGTGCCAGAGTATTTTCAGGCACAGCACGAAAGTAGAGACCAGTCTCATCAGCATTGTAGACCTGAGACAAAATGAGACCCTCAGATTCGATCGTTTCCTTTATATGTTGACGAAAAGCCTCAAGTTGTTCAGTGTCTGCACTCAGCGCTTCACCACATGTTGATCTATTTGTGATGGCATGCTGTTTACGAAAACGCCCAAGCCATCACTCGCCTGAAATTGGATACCAATATGTTTCGCCAGTTTATCAGCAGCAGCCCGCAACTCGACACTACGAACAATGACGCCACTAGAATGTTGTTGAATAAACCACTTGTACACAGCATCCTCTAATTGTTTGTGTTTGGCTAATTTAATGTGTTTTCTTTCTCCCTCATTCTTCGAACTATCAACACTGTACTTTAGCAAAAACTGAATAAGTTTATCTTTATTCTTTCGAATGTCTGAAATGGTTTGTTTCTTTACACCGTACACTTCACAAACATGTGCAACAGACGCGCCACCTTCAAGTTTACTTATTAGTTCAAGCTTTTGCTTTATACTCAAGTTCTCACGTTTTTTTGTAACGCCAGACATACTTATGCTGTAATTCACTAATAAAGTAATGGACCTTGCTGTAACAACGCAAGTATAAACTCGTTAAAACTCTCTATTTAACACGTGCAAGGTTCGTACTATAGAAACACATGTAGCGTGCACGCTGTGTTCTCTGAATAAACTGATGCGACGCTGTACGAATGTGAACTGCGCGTGCATACGAATTATCACGAAAATAGCCGAATATTCAAGAGTGAAAATGCGTTGCTATGGTTATGAACTACCACCAAATTTAAATCACAACCATGGACTTCAAAACTTTATCGTGATTTTTTTCGTGTCAAAATTTTTTTTTAACATGATAGTGTTTTTAGGCTGGGGGTCATTCCACAAAATGCGTGATGCAAAATGTGTAACGTCATCGAAAAATGTAACGCTCCAGGTGATGTTAGTAATAAATAAATTTGGTCACAGTGAAATAAGATGCATATCAGTGTATATTGTTCAGTGTTAGTCGTCGTGATGTCTTCCACTGAACGTGTGTGACGCCTGCGTCAACGACAACGCAAAGACGGGGATCGTGAAGAATTAAATGAATTCTTATCTCCGTTCTCATCAAATACAATTGGAGATGAGAAAATTTGCGTGTTTCAAAACAAGAAACGAAAGAATGCTGCGATAGCCAAGCAACATCGCCAGAACAGGAGAGTCTGCAGTTTATGCACATTATACCTTTCAAAAGCCTAAAAACATTTTCATGCTTTTTTTTTTTGTTAAATCCGAAGTCCGTTAAATCGAGGGTTTACTGTACTGTAATTCATGAAGTAAAATTTCCTAATACCCTCCTCACATGTCCCAGAAACAGAGATTCTAGTTGCAGCACTAATACCCATATGGTGTACTGTATCAATGTTCATCCATGACAAAGTGCTTATATTTGTGAGGGCAGAGAAATTAAAGGGTCACTATGGGTCAACATTCACATGTATTTGACTCGTGCTACCTTATTCATAGAATTCATATATTGATCTCAGGTATTCTAATTGATGAACTCACCTTTTTATGATGTTCAGCACTGACGATTTTGCTGTAACCAAATGTAATGGTAGTGGTAAAGAGGGTTTGTGTGTTCATCATTGCCAAACGTTCCACACATGTATGTGAATGTGTGAACACAAAAATTTTGTGTTGAACCCAAAGCCAAAACCACCCGCTATAAACACAGCGAATTTGCTGTATGGTCAATGTTTAAAACAAGTGACCTCTGTCAGACCAGAGGTTAGTGAGACTAAAAATTTTGAACACAAGTTACATTTTAACTTGAACCATTCTAAAAAAAAAAAATAAAACAATCAAAACACAATGTTTCAACCACTTGGAATCAGTGACTATTTTCAAGTGTACAATAACAGATAATGTATATAACAATAAAATACAATCTGTAAACAAAAAGATCTCATTAAACCAACAATGAATAATGTATAAATTATTATAACATGTATATATAAAGGTAGATAGTTAAATCCCCAGCATGGAAGTCATGTGTGACAGTTTCCACCCGTTGTGTGAAGATGGACACTCTCACAAGTGACCACCAGGCTGGGGGCTTTTTTTGTAAGTTGTCGTTACAACTTACTAAGTAAGCTGTCAACGTACCGGGTAAGTTGTCCCAACAACTTACTTATTGTGTCTCCAACAAGGAAGTTTTCTGTGACAGTTTCCACTGTGGCAGGTGGACACTCTCACAGTTGACTACCAGGCTGGGGACAAAGTTTCATAATTATCTTTATGTGTTTTACTGTATTCATTGTTAATTTTCATAAGATATTTTTGTTTGCAGATCGTATAATTTTATTGAACACCCGAAGATTGCTGATTGCAAGCTGTGAAGCATTGTTTTATGATGGTAACAAGCCAGGATGTAACTTTTCCTTATCGCTGCTAGCAGCATGGTAAGTACGGTACTGCTGGCGGTTGCCACAGGACGCTAAGGCACAAGTGGCAGCAATAAGGGGATATCACTTATTAATTTTGACCTTAATGTTTAAATTTACTAGAAATTTACAAACAAGAATTTTGCTGACTACAAGTACCCACTTTTAATAGCCATTCAGAGGAACGGTTGTAAAAGTGGGGTCTTGTAGTACACGACCATTCATATTTTCAAATTTTTTGAATCTATTGAAAATACGGAGAAAAAAGCGGGAGCATTTAGTTGTTGCTTTGGTTTTCACTTTAAATTCGTATTCAGTGTCGTAATATTCGCATACTTTAACATCATTATTAAATTTTACATTAAGGCGAAATCTAACTGTCTTTTTCAATTTTCGTTGCTGTCCCTCTTTTTCAATACTATTACATCTGGTTTTGGCCCATTCATTTATTGTCTCATTGAGAAGTGCATCTTCGTACTTCAGAATTTTTTCAATCTGAAAACAAATAAGCCAATGATTAGAGATCCTGCAAACCACTATGTATATAAAATTGTATTAGTAAACTAAAAGTGGTTAATTCGTTATTTGTTATTCTGTTATCTCAGTTACAAGACTAGTCTAGTTAAGATTAAAACAGCATTAAGGGAAGAGTTAGACTACTATTATATGGACAACCCTGTCATCTCATACCACGTATAGTTTTCATGTTATATTAGTCTGGTAATTGGCAAACAGTAAGAGGGCGTGTGGAGTAAATATGCCATAAATCTGATGCTATGTTGGAAGCGTTTCATGAAACTATTAAGACTATGAAAAATATTGTTACTTCATAAAGAAAGCAATTATAAAATGAAAATCTCACACTAAACTTCAATGTTTAGGGTGCACAAGAGTTGATAAATTTACTTAATATTTTGGTCATCTGTATTAATAATAACAGGGTGCGAGGCCTGGTATAGAAGTCATATAAATAATAATAAAACTTGCTGAAAAGCAATTTCTTGATTATGGAAAAATACAAGAAAGAATCCTTTCAGTGCAGATGGGGAAAAATGCTTTTATAGAGCTTTAGTTTCAATATATATATATATATATATATATATATATATTATGTGTTAAAAGGAATCGCCTTTCTAGGTTAGTTTTTTTTTATATAAAAGTGTTCATTTTTCTAAAGGCGGTGTGCTCAGATCATATTCTGTGGGTAGTACGTGTCATTTTTGTTTGAAGATATTGTTGCTTGTAATTGTTCGTGAAAATATTTTTTTACTATTACAATTTTTACTATTGTAAAAAATTTTTACCAACAACTGTCATCTTGTTAGCACTTGCAGCCTGCATTATTTAGTTTGTCTTTTCTCTATTTTTCAGAGACTTAGCCATTATATTTTGCTGCTCAATACTATACACAACCTTGCTTGAGGACTGGAAGAAGTATACTAGCCACTGTTTGTACAAGCAACTGGTATAGATAGCACCAGTGAAAACTCGCCAATAAGGAAGAAACAACTTTGTCCTAGAAAAGCAGTTCTTTATCCTTGTGATAGTTGTTGCGATGTAAGTGCAAGAAACCATGATGTCTGGATAAGAGTTCTATAACTTGAGAAAACTGCGCACGCACGCGTGCACACACACACACACATATAACACATTCACAGATAGAGTGAGAGAGAGAAGCAAATTGTTAGTTAGTTATACTTACTTTGCTCAATTTTCGTTTGTTGGCCTCTGAAACAAAAGAAAGTAAATTGATTGATTAAGTTATTGTTAAACAAACACATTAGTCAAAAACAGTTTTACATGCTAAAGGAAACTACATTTGGTAATATTTTGAGTACTCTAGCATGATCACAAAGGATGAGAAATTGGTATGGGAGAGTTCAGATAAGCCGAATCCATATAGAACAGCTAGTCATCCTTGTTATTAGAATGTCTACAGTGAAAGAACTCTTAGTGAGGAACATATGAAACAATTAAACAGATGTGTCACGTTATCAAATCATTAAAATTTTTAAAGTAATAAATTAAAGAGCTGGAAAAGAACCTTGTCTAGAATCACATATATATTATCATGTCGTCATAATGAACACTTTTTTGTTCTATTCATTAATACGAATACTTGTATAAGAAAATTAAGTAGGAAAGGTATACAGTTTTCAAGGTGCTACTGCTGCTGCTATTGCTGATAGAAATGTTTTAATATATCTCAACTGTATGCTTCATTTAAACTAATTTATGCATAATACTCATAAATTTAAAAAGTACTTACGAATTTGTTCTTTAATATTTTTTGAGTTGCGCTCTATAATTTTGATGCAGTTCTTACAGTGGTCCATAATCTCGTCATGTTCGTTATTCACTTTAAATAAATTTTGTTTGAGGCAGTAAAATTCTTCCAAAATCTTTTCTGTGTCGTCTTCACTAGCACTCATGGCTGTAAACATATGAAAATGTTGTATTTAAATTATATTATTTACAAACTTTAAATAATTGTAATTCAGTTTATTGTTTTATTTTGTGACAAATATATTTGATGTAGTTGTTTTATAAAATTTTTAAGTAAATTAAATTTAAATTGATTCTTAAAGCATTAACATGGAAACGACCCAACAATGCATATTATTAAAGCTTTCTAAATTAAATGTGTGTGTGTGTGCGTGCGTGCGTGCATGCGTGCAAGCATTAATAATGGATACATATTGACTTCTCAAGTATATTTGAATAATAATAATAATAATAATACAGTGACTTTCTTAATTGAGCCTCCACCAACGAAGGCCTCTCTCTTAACTATGCTACCAGTCTTCAGCTCCTTTTACAATAAATAAAAAAGAGAGTTTCATTCATTTTACCCATTTAGTGACTTTAGTAGTACTTATGACTATAAGTATTAGCGTACTTAGAGCACTTACGCTGTAAACATCAGAAAATTATTACATACATACATTCATACACAGAAATTACATTATCATATCACAGAAAGCTATAAATGCGATATTGTCACAGAACTAAGATAAATACTCTGTTAGATATAAAATCACAGCAAAGATTATATTAAAGTAAGTATTCCACTTTTAATGTTACATACTTTGGGGTGTGGAAATTAAAGTAGACAAAAGGCTGTCAAGATTTTTAGAAAAGAAATGACTTGGTAGTCGACAGTACTTTAAACTTCATGAAAGAAACAAATTATATGGATGGCTAAAGAAAATTGTATAGGTAAAAGCAATAGGTTACACATTAGTGTAGCAGAAAGTTGATGGAAAGATATATCATGAAAGTTGATAGAGTTACCCAGGAGCAGATGTTTGTTCAGTTCGTAATCTGGTCGTGAGAGAGTTTCGTATTAAAATAAACAGGGAACAGTAGAGAAAATTAAATTGAAGTAAGTTGATGTAAGTTGTAAGCACAGAAAATAATAAAGTTATTTAATTGAAAACTTAAAGGCAAATAAAATGCCCGATGTCTGTGTAAAACAGTACTAGAAGAACATATGGCAGAAGATGAAGGGTAAAACCGAAACAGGAGTGAGAAGAACTGAATGTATAAACAGAAACTAACAAACTTAAGCCAAATGGATTTATGATGCATGGTCTTGAATAGAGAATGGCATGGAAATGAAAAGCATGGCCTTGGGATGTAGAAAAACAATAAGAAATGTTGTTAAAAAAATGCGATAAAGTAAGAAAGAATATTTTGAACACAGATAATGCTTAAAATGTGTTGCAAGTTTGATATAAATAATTTTTTGATAATTGTAAGAAAATTTAATGTTCCAAACTATAATAAAACGGTATAAAGTAATGACTCATAACTATGTGTTATCATATATTAAAATCAATGGAGCAGTTGGTTGTGAGCACATCATGTCTGTGGCCTTTACAACAAATTAGTTCCGTAAAAAGTGTTAAATTACCTGACATAATTTAAATGTTGGATTTATATTAAATTATTTACAAATTTTCAAATAATTGCAATCCAGTTTATTGTTTTACTTTGTGTCAAATATTTGGTGTGGTTATTTTACAAAATTTTCAATCAAAGTGAGTTTAAATTGATTCTTAAACTGTTAACATGGAAACAACACAACAATGCATATAATTAAAACCTACTAAATTTGTGTGTGTGTGTGTGTGTGTGTGTGTGATTCATACATGTTGACTTATTTGACTCATATAGGGATTCATTTGAATTGGAGAGAGTTGTAATGTCAGTAAACAAATTTCTTTATTAGTAGAAAACAAATATAATTAAAATTATGATTTGGAAAGAACTGTATGAGCTTGACAATTGAGTGAATGACATTAAGTGTAGGTTTTAATGGCCAATTAGATATTCCTTAATTTCTTAAAACTTCACAGGTTAAGAATACTTGCAACATTATTTGTTTTATTATTATTGTTTAATTTATATGGCTCCAGTCGCTTTTTTTACTTGAGTATGCCAGTTTTCCTATTCTAATATGTATGATTAAACATGAGTTTTATATAATTATAATCATAAATTACATTGTACATTGCAACTTAAGGTGTACTGTAAATCCAAGAAGCCTATCCAAAAAGTTCCAATGTGCTCATCAGTATTTTCACACACTAGTTTGTTGATCTGCATTATCATGGCATTATAATTTCCATTTTATCAAATTAACTTTTTCATTCAGGAAGTGTAGGCTATAAGTCTAATGTAACACACTGACACACTTTTTTGACTTCAGAATACTAATTCTTAAGTAAAATTTGTAATTAAATTTTATCCTGAGCTACAAATTAGTCTTCCATAGTTGAAAAAGTGACTAAGAACTTATAATTCTTGTGAATACACTTTCTTAATATTGAAATTAATTTTTCATAAAATGTACTACATTATCTTGACAAAATATGTGCACTTCATGCTCAAGATCATTTTACTCTTGGACATTTACAAGCAGAATGTTTTAAAATTAAAAACCTTGCTGTTTTTTTAAATAAGAAACTTGCTATTGTCCAGTAGAAATTATTTTGATTACATTGTATTGTAGGGAAAAGGATAGTTGTTTTAATTGTAATAAAGTGTTGTGTTTTCATATATAATAATGACTATATTAAAAACACTTAAAATTTGGTGTCGTTTATTTTATTTCCATTGTTGCTACCTTGATATGGAATTTAGACAAATTTGACAGATAATCTTTGTAAATATTATATAACTTTCAATAAATTTGTAAACTTGTTTGTATGTAGCAGCTACTAATTTATTAAAAGTAATCAGACCCTTTTTCATACAATAAAATGGTGTAGGAGATTAGGAGATCAGAGTAGTAGGTGGGCACCCAGTATAAGATAATGCCTTAAGCGTCGTACACTTGATATTATCCGAACTTGTGT
This sequence comes from Magicicada septendecula, assembly GCA_034769895.1. NCBI lineage: Eukaryota > Metazoa > Arthropoda > Insecta > Hemiptera > Cicadidae > Magicicada > Magicicada septendecula. Next base: position 19,918,929 of record CM068367.1, on the reverse strand, counting down.
TTCTTTTGGTACTGGAATTGACTTGACAGCTAAAAAACTGCCATACTATGAAAACATCAGAAAATCACTTCTACTGCTCTTTTTTTTTGGAAACAGACATGGTAAATGCCACCTTTTTAACTTTGTAGTGGATACATAAATAGTGATTTATGAAATGTTTCTAATGTCCTTCAGATATGATAATATATACTTAATTTTATCTCCAATTAATGCTAAAAGGTAAAACAAATTTCAGAGTTAAATTCTGTCTGAGGCTTCCATGGCCGGCTTCAATGTTATGAGAACTTCGGCTTGCCGGGCTGTAGCTGTAAGCCCGTGGTCCAAGGTTGTTTGGTGCAAATGTTTCAGCCATGCCTTTGACAGCCATCTTCAGTGCAGAAAGCTGCAAAATACTGACAAAGGTTTCATAGTCAGTAACCACTGAACTGTGTTAAGGTTAGTGGCTGTGAGGAGGACACCCATATTTATAAACTTTTGGTGTCCGCACGAAGTTGTTGTCTGACACCTTTCTTCTGATTGGCTGGTGGTTTCAGACTCATAAGAGAGTTCTTGCCAGACTCATAAAAACACCATCTTGCCATATGAAATACAGTGACAATGATATACTCTCTCATTGTACACTCTGTGACAATGATAGGGTGACATTTTAAATTCATGTTTAGGATGTAAGCAAAGACTATGATGTCAAAAGACAGTTTATTCTTTCATGTGTGCAGGTTAAACAAAAAGAATGGTGCAGGAGTACTGATGGTTCCAGAAAAAAGAGTATTCTTTAATTTTAAGTTTTATTATTAATAAGAATCCAATCCGTGTATCTAAAGTGATGCTTCTCAACACACTTTCTATATCCAATACAGTTGTTATAAATGCTTTAAAGAAAGATAAGGCAGGTGGACTTATGGAACCAGATCAAAGAGGGAAGCACATTCCTGGTACTAAAACTCCTGAAATTGTTTCTGACAACATTGAAAAGCATACGTCTTTCTTCCCAACCTATTGTAGTCACTATAGCAGAGAACAAACGTCAAGAAACTTTTTAGGTACAAAGTTAACAACTGAAAAAATATATTCCTTGTACTTGCAGTATTGTTTATAATAGAATACTGAAAAACAACTTATAGCCAAAAAATAGTTGTATGCAGATGTATAAAAAATTTAACTTATCTTTTAACCACCAGGTTTATACACATGATACTTGTGACTCTTACCTTGCACATCTTAAAGGTAACTTATCTGAAGAAGAAAAAGGCGAACTTAAAAAGTGACTACAAATTACAACTGACTGAATCAAAAAGCGATATGAAGTGAAGAGTACAGATACAGGATATTCAAAAATTAACATAAAGCATAAAGTTCTGACCAGTGGCGTAGGTAGGCTTTTGGGCGCCCGGGGGAAGGAGATCGTCGGCCACCTCACCTTGACAATTAATGGGGGACAAAAGAGCAAAAATGAAGGCCCATCCAGTGAACAAAGTACTTAATAAATGCAGATGTGTAGATTTTTGTATGAAAGCACATCCAGCAAACGTCTTAACAATATTTGTTAAGTCAAATTTAAGAAATTACATATTCTTGAATTTCGTTGTCCATTACATGTCCGTTACTTAACTAAATATAATTATTTCACTATGACTCGGAACACAAAACTTTTTATGGGTAAAAACGTAAATGTTTACCTTGTAACCTGAACCGGTTTTCACTTTTAAAAAGCTTCTTCAGAGGTTGCTGCTGGTAGCACTGTCCGTCTTGTTGTTGGCAATGAAATTGATTTTCAAAAGATCGATGTTGTGTGTGTGGGGTGTGATATGTTCGAATAATGCATGTGATTTGAATTGCGTCTGTTCGTTTAGGATGTCGTTTTTATTTGTTTTCGTGTGTTTGTATATTTCCAATTGTTCTAGAGTGTCTAGTTTTTGGCATTTTGTGTGTACGTGTAGAATGTTCATGTTGTCGATATTTTTGTGTGTGTGGTTTGCTTCAATGAGGTGGTTTGCAAAGGTGGATTTTGTAGTGGAGTGGAGTGCCTTTGTGTGTTCAATGTATCTTTGTTTGAAGCTACGTCCTGGTTTAGGACTTGAAAATGGTGGTCATGGTTTAGGACTTGAAAATGGTGGAAACACTGAAAGGCCTCATCCAGAACATGACATTTAGCAGTTTTGCAAATAAGCGTGACAAAATTGGAGACAATTATTTGGCGTTAAAAAGATATGTTGGAAAAAATCGAGTTTTACAAGAGGAAGATATACATGTATTACATTGTAGCATAGAATGCCTTATAACAACTTTGAAAAAATTAGGGTTCTGGTAGCAAAAATTATGTCTAAATTAATAGTTGCAGTGCGAACTATGTAAAGGTGGAAATAGGTTTGGATTGTGAAAAGAATCTTCGGCAACAGTGCTTAGAAAGGGAAAATGCCTGAAAAAAATGTAGGCGAGTTCAAATTACAAGTCAGTGGACACCTAAATAGGTTATTAACAACACATGAATATTGTAACTAACCTGGGTGTTAGGAAGGTAATAGCATTATTTGTTACAAGATTTGGCCCTGACTTCACTGAACTGAGTGTGACCCATTTGCTTAAAGATGTGAAATTGTCATCCGTTGTCCGTATCAAGCTTGAGACTAAGTATGAAGAATACATCTCCATTCATGTTTCTATTTAAAAAACCAACTGTACTCTGTTTAATAACCCTAAAGAGAGGCAAATGGCCCTCCTCCCTTCTTCTTCTTCTTCTTCTTCTTCAGCACTACAGCCCGACTTGAGCCCCGACTTCCAACACCAATCTTCTCCAAAGTCTCCTGTCCACTGCCATCTCAGTGTAACCCCTCGTATCCATTCTTCTGAGACCTAGCACATCATCCAACCACCTTATCCTACGTCAGCCCCTTCTTTTGGCGTATGCTGATCATCCAGCCACTCTAGGTGACCTAGCCATTATATTCATTGAACCTTTATGAATCTTGCAAAACCTTCATGATTCAATAGCTCATCTATCTCCTGGTTATTTCTTATTCTCCACTGGTCATCTTCTTCAACCGGGCCATAAGCACTTCTATGACCTTTTTTGAAACCTTCTTAGTGTTTCTTGTTCCTTGTTTATCCATGTCTCGCCTCTATAAGTAACACCCAATAAGTGTATTATATATTTTTATTTTTGTGTTACGACTACTGAGTTTGCTTGTGAATAGTCTGGTGTTAGCATAGTGTACCAGCAGACCCTATACCCTACCGTATAGTATACCACCCTATCTCCTATTTTTATCCTGTCATGTATTGTCGTGTTCATGGACCCTTCATTATCTATCATGTTACCTAGGTATCTGAACTTATTAACTGCTTCAAATAAATTACTCTCTATGTATAAATTATATAGATTTCTTCTCCTTTCTGATGGAGAAATCAGCATGTATTTAGTTTTGTTGACATTTACATTTACACTCAGCCCAATTCCAGTAGAATTTTTATTCAGCTCCTTGTATACTTCAACTAGCCATTGTCTTGATCTGGCTAGTATCACATCATCCGTATAAGCACGTTTTTGGTTTGTCTTATTTAATATTGCTCCTCACTGATTTATGTCTTTAATGTCATAGTATAGCACAATAATAAAGATGGCCATAACCCATCACCTTCCTTAACTTCGTGGAAAAATTTAAGATAATCAACAAGTAGATGGTAGCTATACCCAGTAGCACTTCCAGTCCTAGAAATATCGGACAGTAGCTGTTGGCAAATATCCAGACACCAGTGGCTTCACTCAGGAAATTATTTCGGAAGGGGAGAGAAACATGTGAGTGGCGATGTCGGTCAAAGCCAGATGCAAGACGGCCAGTAATCTTCTATTTCTGGAAAGGTAACCGGCGAGGACTGTGGTCGATATGAAACCTCCGCCCACCACAACGGCTAAGTATGTGTGTACTGTCGAAGCAGGAGTGAATGTCAAAGCATCCATGAATTCACTCTCATTTTTGACAGATCTCAACATTATTATTGTTGTTGTTACTATTAACTGCTAAGTGTTATATTTATAAAATAAAATCAGTTTACAATAAAGCACGTTTAATGCCAAGATGCTTCAAACTTACGTGTGCCAAGATAGAATGTTTTCTTCTATGCACTTCAGTCATAAAAAAAATATTGGATGGATCAAATGCACGATCACTAAAAACTTTATAGCCACTCACAAAACACCGACATCGTGTTGAAAATATCACTTTCAGATTGACCTGACATGCAAAACATTTTCTGTTCGACACTAAACAATCGTACACAAACGTTGTTAGCCGGTTTCGAAAATAAAATGTATAAATTGGCACTAGACTAAGGTGTGATACTCATATCAACACACACACACACCACTCATTAAAAAACTCTGTGCTCTCTCGAGTTCAACATATGTTATCCGTTCACACAAAGGTCGTGCCTACTAGCAACTGTAAAAACATTGGGTACATTTGGAAAGAACATTTTACTGCAATTAAAACGATCGAGTACCGTCAAGACAGTTAGTAAGTCGTACGGAGGATTGTTACTAGTGCATGTGTAAATTAAATCACGACAAGGAACCGGAGATGGAGTATTATTTCACCGAACCAAGTGCTTTGCTTATCTTCTCTTTTTCTCCCACTAACCCAGTTTTTTGTACGGTCTGCTTCTTATGAGAAAAACAGTTTTAATTTGGTCTGCCTGCTGCAACGTTTCTGTTATTCGCGTGGGAAACAAACGTATAGAGCAAGAGAATTGTTTTGTTTACTATTATTATTTCTGGTTGTTTTTTTGCCAGCAATCTATCTTTACAAAAATTTTGTTTGTTCTATTCATTAATATAAGAAAATTAAGTAGGAAAGGTATACAGTTTTCAAGGTGCTACTGCTGCTGCTATTGCTGATAGGAATGTTTTAATATATCTCAACTGTATTCTTCATTTAAACTAATTTCTGTATAATACTCATCAATTTAAAAAGTACTTACGAATTTGTTCTTTAATAGTTTTTGATTTGCACTCTATAATTTTGATGCAGGTTTTACAGTGGTTCAGAATCTCTTCATGTTCATTATTCACTTTAAGGAAATTTTGTCTAAGGCTGTAAAATTCTTCCAAAATCTTTTCTGTATCGGTATCTTCTGTAGCGCTCATGGCTGTAAACATCAGAAAATGTTGAATTTAAATTATATTATTTACAAATTTTAGATAATTGTAATTCAGTTTATTTTTTTATTGTTTGACAAATATATTTGGTGTAGTTGTTTTATAAAATTTTCAAGCAAATTGAATTTAAATTAATTCTTAAAGCGTTAACATGGAAACGACCCAATAATGCATATAATTAAAGCTTTCTAAATTAAATTGTGTGTGTGTTCAAACATTAATAACATATGTATTGACTTGTCAAGTATATTTGAATAATAATAATACAATAGAGTCTGTTATTTCAGCTTCCACCAACAAAGGCACACTCTTGACTATACTGCCAGTCTTCAGCCCTTTTTGTAATAAATCAGAGAGTTTCATTCATTGTACCCAATGAGAGATTCTGCAATGAAGTTATTTCTTGTGGACTGAATTCTCATGTTATGTACACAATAAGATTACAATGGGAGTATGTACTGGCAACTAAACTGTATCCAGTAAATGCTTTAGTAAAGTATGGCCAGCAACAAAACTAATGTAAGGCCTGCCACAGGTGTTTGTGTATTCAGCAGTTAGCAGACATAGTATAGTGTGTACTTTACTGCCACACCCACGTTGCTGCTTAGTGCTGAAGACTGGAGGTTACACTGTACTGTAGGTGTTCAGTTGGCAGAGTTGCATATCATTAATACTGTTGTTTCCACAACACAAAGTTTAAACATTTGGTCTCACAGCTAATAATATTTTGTCTTGAGAGTGAAGGAAATGTCTGACTTTTAAAGTTGTACTTGAGTAAGCTTGTGCACCTATAAGTTCATGATACGTATTATGACTGGAAGGAATTATCAACTATTTTGTATATTTAAAGACACCTCGACTAAGTGTTAAGCGTGTTTATATAAACAGGGCACTGTAAACCAAGATTAGGTTGCTTGATGCGGGAATAAATTGGATATACAACATTTAGAGCGGTGGGGACAGACCAACAACAGTTTCCATGTTCACTTTCTATTTTACGTACCCAAATAGCTGTGGCAAAAGATTTGCTAAAATAGTCTGTTCAGTGTGTAGTTATCATGTGATAATTGTCGTAACTACCTTCAAGATCTGTTGGTTAGGTAATTGTAAAGTGTATGTCGACCATGCACAAATAGTACAAATGAATTTAAGTGTACAGTTTTAATCATATATAATAATTAGTTGGTTATAGTAAGACATTTCTTATTTTCCCAGAACTATTCTAGTAGAGATCTTAATTTGCATAAACATGTTAAGAAAATAGGAAACAATATAGCAGAAAACATAAACCCAATGTAATGATATTCAAAGTGCTGCGATATGAAAATAACAATAAGTCAATCGATTGTCATCGCCTTTTGAAATTAGCGAGTATTTGCCAGAGTTACTGGGTAATGTATAAGAACAAGCACTTATTATCAAGTGATTCTAATAGAATATTATTAAGCTTACACACATACACATACACACATTTATTCCAGTTAATAATCAGGCTACTGGTTATTTGGGCCAGCCACTTTATTGGGACAGTATTCAAAATTCAAAATCACAACAGGGTTACATACAGAATGTTTTTTCACGTTGTCGTTCTGGTCTGCTGATTATTCAGTCCAGTAATGTCTCAGTTTTTCTCTTATTAAACAATTTTTTTTTAATATGTAATTACGCGAATAGACCAGTGAGGTCAACAAACCACAGTACATTGTTAACAACTACTCGACAACATGTGTATGGTTTTGGACTTTCGGTGTTTGTCCTTGGCGACATAACACATGCCAACTACAGGCACCAAAATCCCCTTGAGAGGAATGTTATAAAGTTTTTGATAAAATGCTCTACTAACTCACATTTAGCAAGATTTTGAAGTTTTGGAATATAAATGCATGGGGAATTTGTCACTTTACAAATTGTATTCATTATTTATCTTTGTCTATACCATTATACATCAAGAGTACTCCAGTACCGTTACACAGGTAGAGAAAGCTCACCCGAACTCGTTCTTATTGAATCTATGGTAAAATTCTATGTAATTTCATCAGCTTTCCTTACTGTGCCCCTAAACTACATTTTTTTGTTACTGTATTCAACCAGCAATTGAAAGTGTTAAACTGTATATGATATGGCTTCATGTGGCTTAATCATACTAAACTGTTCTGTATTAAAATACTGTAATGAGCCCAGTAAACTGTATTTTAGTTTACATTTCAAAGATATTAAATTTGTTATCATTTATTTTCATTCTACTGTCACTGCCTTGATGTGAAATTTATATAAATGTAACAGGTAATGTTTGTAAATGTTATATCAACTTTGAATTAATTTTTCATGCCCATGTAGGATTACTCATTTACTAAAAATAAATCGATCATTCTTCATACAAAATAGTATAGGAAATGAAGGTCGATAGCTGTGCAAGCTTGTGAGCTATGCAATGTGTTACATTAAGTTTAATGGTAAGTGGTAAGTGGGTAGAGTCTTTATCAGAGTTTTTCTTCTTTAGTCAAACTATGACAGATTTCAACTGTATGTTTCCATTTTTCTCGTGCCTGTACATTGTACATGTACCATACTTGAGGGCATAAGCCAGTGGGACAAGGAATACCACAAGGGTCTTTAATAAGGTGGTTTGCACTCCAGTGTCAAGAGGATGGAGTTTATAGTGAAGTAAACCTTCTATTTGTTCAAGCACTTCGCAGAGGCTGTTGGCACTTGACAGAAGGGAATCTACTTATCCTGAGAGATACTCAGTCCCTGCATTTGTTAGCCACATGTCAAACTAACATTGCCCCATTTCTGCCTCGTGGAAGTGAACATGAGGTTTTCCCCTTTTACAAGTCTAAGGCTGTAATGGTGTTTCCTAGAATCTGTAGTACTTTGAGAGAGTGTATCAGACATACTACTATTGAAGACAGTAATACACCAGTATTCCATTAGTTAGTAACCTGAAGAATGTAACAAGGCACGATTGAAACTGCAAAAAGAGAAAATAACATCATAGATAAATTTTCTACAGCCATTCACATAAATAATTAAGAAACCATAAAATTGGTGAATCATGAAATAAACTTTTAAAGGATGCTGGCCGTATTGGGATGACCAATATTACCCATTAATTTTGACCAGAATTTATTCTTTTAGTGTACTAAAAAGGTATTTGAGGCTTAGGGAAAACAATATCGAGTACTACCCAAAAAACGCAAACACTTTTGATGTTTTAAGTGCGCAGTAGTTTCGATATACCATGCAGTGAAGAAGAAGGGTACCAGTTTGCAAATGGTTTATCACTGAATGTAATGCAAAAATATGGAATGTGAGATTAAGTAAGAATGTTTCAGTTTAATGTATTCTTTAAAGAAAATGAAACATGGTTATCAAGATATAATGTTTACTAAGTAAATTAATACAGTGATTGTAACAGACTGACATTAGCTGACAATCTCAGGACGCATAAAAAACCACAAGTAAAAGCAAATTGAACTAAGCATTCTTGTGACAGTCAAACGTTTTCTTCTTCTTCATTCATACACATGATGAAACCTACATCAGACATCATAAACCTATACTGAAAGTGTTGTTCATAATGGATGTATTTTATTGCTGTAGAATTATGTTAGGTAAACCTAACCTAATAATGTAGCATTGCAAACAAAAACATTACACTTTCTTGCTAGCGTGTTGTGATTAAAAACTTGCTAACGCTGTAGTAAGAAATTTACACTTGTATTACTAACGTCAGATAAAATAATTGCTCACACTGTTAAAATATATTGAACTAAACGGGGCATTGGCCTATACAACTAAGTCATTGTTGATCTCACCTGATTTAACATAAATTAATGTCATGCAAAAAATGTCTAAAGCTGTTTTATTTCATTAAGATAAATATAATATAGTAAATGTTAGAAATGTAAATTTTATAGTTATGTTATTTAGTTGCTGTATTTATTTGTTTCTGTGCATTTAAAATTGATTTATGAATGTTTCCTTAGAAACAACAACAATAATGGATATACATTTATTTAATTTATGAACAGTTCTTCAAATATTAACTATTTCTGCAAGTAGATATTGCCATAATAATATAAGGTGATAACAGGGGCGTAGCCAAGGGGGGGCAGGGAGGGGCAGCTGCCCCCCCTAGATCAAGTTACAAAGTAAAAAATATAAAATAAAAGTAGATAAAAAACGCATGCGAGGAGTGCTAGAACAGGAGCAGTGATGGACAGTTATCCTTACTTTACTTTAAAGAATTAAAGAAACATATATAGTTAATTTACAGTTTTGAACTTCCCGCTTTTGTAAGTCCCTAGTTTTAAAGCATCCGCCATTTTCCTGGTGAACAGACCAGTCGCGTTATAGTTCAACTCGGCTTTGCAAGCTTCTTTTTAGTTTCTGTCTTTATTTAAATATAGTCTAACCTCATCAGAGACCTCACTTCATCCACAGTACCTACAGGACACATCAATAGTTAGTAGTAAAATGGATGTACGAAAGTTTTTTAAAGGTAAATTAGCCATTAATTTTTTATGTCGATTTCTAAAATTTCAGGATATTTCTACAACGTTGAATAGTATTAAAATATATTGGTCACGTAATAGTATTTATAATTATACCTATAGTGGTTACGTTATTTTGTTTGTCTCAAAAAAGTCAAGACTACAGAACTCTCCCTGAGTGAAGAAAGTTAGGTTAAGTTTCGATTATTCGGACGCTTCCAATTTCCAAAACTAAAATTTCGGATACACTAATTACAAGCAGATGTGTATTTTATGATTTCAAAATACCTCTCGCAATAACAAGATATAAAAAAAGAAAAAAAATTACATTTTAATCGGCCATTTCGTCTCGTTCCACTTTGCGAATATTCAGTTACTTGGCGTAATAACCAGGGTTGTGAAATTTTTGAAAAAAGATGGTGGATATAATTTTTTTACAACGCTTGTGATCAGGGTTGTAGCAGAGTAAGCATGAGAGTATAAGTCTAGTCTAGGGATAGTAGTGCTGATGCCTTAAGATTGCTGATAGGGATGGGTATCGATATATATATATATATATATATATATCAAAATATCGATATTGTCCCTTCAGTTATCGATGTTTTTCTTATTTTATGATAATGTTTTCTTATTTTCTTGTTTATGTCCTTGACAGCTGAATACGAGAATAGTTGACTTCGTGTAGTTTTATTTTAAAATCAGTTTCAAATTACCTTTTTTGAGTTTTTTGTGGAACAGTTTAGGAACCACTCAGCTATTCAACATCCATTTAAATGAGTGTCCAAGTATCGATATTTACTATTCATAATAACAGTTGGTCTAAGTGATGTTTGTTTTTTACATTATTTCTATCCAAGTCACATAAAAGATAAACAGAATCAAAGACGGAACAGACTCACTTGGGGGATATTATAAATCTCTGTACTTCCAACTTGAACTTAAATCATGACCGATATATCGATGGTTTTCCTTCGATAATATTTATATATCGATGTTAATGACTCGATATTTTATCGATATCAAATATTAATAAGTTGGCGATCGATACCCATCCCTACTTGCTGATTGGTTTCCGCCATATTCAAAACTGCTATGTTAATTGAGCCGGTGAGAATGAAAGTGGCATAAGTCATAAAATTTGAATATATAAAGTATATAAAAACATGCAGAATACATATTTATAAATCAGATTAATCACATGTAGACAGTGATCAGTTTTTAGTATTACAGTATCTTTTTATTTGATTTTTCAATAACAATTTTAACAAACCATTAAATTTCTCCAATTAGCCATAAAGCATTCTCACCGGCTCAATTATATTCGCCTTGTTTCGGCATCAGCAGCGCCACCCTAGCGACTTCTTGATGAAATGTCTAAACGGTGAAAAATTATATTTATATAGAAAAAATGTAAAGTTATTTCATTTAATAAAAAATTAAAAGAAAAGTAACAAACTAAAAGAAATTTGGACACACCTTCCTGTATGCGGTAATGTAAAAATAAATTTGTTTAATTTTTCCTGCATAATCTTCTTTATTTGGGAATTCTCATCTTTATTTTAGGGAGCAAAAAAAGGGATTTAGATGACAGTGATAAACGTGAAAGCGAGAAGAAAGTTAAAACCTCACCAGCACCTTGCCCTGTTGAGCTTCAACCAGGGCCTTCTTCCATTCCAACACTCAGTGAGTCACCTAAACCTGATGTTGAAGACTGCTGTGAGTGTGAGAATGATTTGGGTCGGTGGATCGGACGGACGTCTCAGATGACAGCGCCAAAAGAAAAGGAACTGTTGACAAACTGTTGGGTTCCACCCACTACTTATGACTTTGCTAAAGATGTCGGCCTCTCAAGCAGGAAGTTTAATCACGGTTGGCTTCAAACTTACTCCCTTTGGTTAGCATATTCGAAGGGGTCGAAAGGCGCACTCTGCAAATTCTGTGTGCTGTTCCCACCCCTTCTTGGTACAGTGAAGGGTGTTTTAGGATCGTTCATTGTAACTCCTTTTATACGTTACAAACATTTACATGAAAATTGCAAAAGTCATGCTTCCACCCACTGGCACAAAGCTGCAGTCAGTGCAGCCAAAACCTTTATGGACGAAATTCCTGTCGACGTTCAGGTGATATCGGGCCACAAGATACTAATAGAAGAAAACAAAAAAATCTTAGCATCGATAATTTCTACAATCGTATTTTGTGGTACCCATGATTTGCCTCTGAGGGGAAATGAGCAGCATGAAGGTGTATTTCAAGACCTGATCCACTTCCGAATCGATGCTGGTGACCAAGAACTAAAACGTCACTGTGATATCCTTAATATGAGAAAAAATGCAACATATATGTCCCCTCAGATCCAGAATGAAATTATTGATCTCTGCTGAGCTGTTATCAAAGCTGACATTATAGAACAAGCAAAGAAGGCATTTGCCTTTAGCGTGCTGGCAGATGAGACTGCTGATATATCAGGGAAAGAGCAGCTGTCTATCGGTTTGCGCTTCTTCGATGAAAAAGAAATGCAAGTTCGGGAAGAGTTTGTGGGTTTTGTGGAACTTCCTGCCCTCAATGCCACCACGATTGCAACAGCGATAGACAAGTTTCTGGAAAAAGAAGGACTTGACCCGAAGAAATGTGTAGGTCAGGGTTATGATGGATGTTCAGCTATGGCTGGCAAGTATGGAGGTGTACAATCAATTATAAGAAATAAGTATGAGAAAGCTATCTTCTTTCATTGTGCATCACACAAATTAAATCTTGTTGTAAATGACTTGAATAGTGTTCCACAAATACGCAACACCATCGCCACTATCAAAGACATTATAAGGTTCTTCAGAGAGTCAGTGTTGAGAAGACGCTACGCTCCGAACATTCCAATGCTCTGTGAGTTGCGATGGTCCCAAAAATGCAAGAATATTTCAGTTTTTAACGAGCATTTCATAAAAATTGTTGAAGGGTTGAAGAGATTATCACTGGAAGAAGGAAATTCGAACACGAGGAATCAGGCATTTCAATTACATTCTGCAGCCACAAAACCTGAACTTATTGTTGCTGTTGCCTTGATAGCCAAATATTCTGCCTTATTGGAACCTGTTGTAAATGTTCTTCAATTTAAAACCCTGGACCTGGTCCAATGCTCAAAACACATCAAACGGATCCTTGGAGTGATAACAACTCATCGTAGTGATGCAGAGAAAGTTACTACAGAGCTTGTAAATAGTGTCGACGAGATTACCAAAGATGTTAGAGTGGAATTGACAGTCCCAAGATCTATTCAAAAACAAAAACATCGCTCCAATCCTCCAGCTTCCAGTCCTTTAGAGTACTGGAACAGATCCTTGGTAATTCCTTACTTCGATTCATTAGTTTCTTCACTGGAGGCACGTTTTTCAGATGAACACTCACCTGCCTTTTCAATTTTGTCTCTACATCTGTTAGATGATATCCATGATAACCATGAAAGACTTTAAAATAAAAGGCAAGGAGTTCTCAGATTTTTATAACTTAAAAGATGTTGCCTCCGAAGTTGAATTATGGTACACTATGTGGGAGAAGAAGAAACTCAATAAAGAGCAGCTAAAAATCTGACAATAGCAGATCTAGTAAAAGAGGCTGAAATCTTTTACCCGGCCACAAAAAAAGCGCTGCTTATCTCTATTACTCTGCCTTGCACCACTTGTACTGTAGAGCGGTCGTTTAGTACGTTGCGGAGAGTAAAGACCTGGCTTAGGTCGACGATGACAGGGGAGCGTCTCAATGGACTATGCTTAATGAGTGTCCACAGAAAAACTGCTTTAGAAAAAAAGGAGCAATTGGAGAAGGAAGTGCTGAAAAGGTTTTCTGAAAATCCAAGAAAACTTATTTTAGTTTAACATTTTTTAGTTATTTGATTTAGTTTTTATTTTAGTTTAACTTATTTTAGTAAGTTATTTTAGTAACATGTTTTAGTTTAATACTTTGTGATAATATATCCTTTGCTAGTTTGCATACGAAAAACTAATATTGTTTTAAAAATATATAATTGTATAAAATTATACTGTACTATACTAATTTTATATCATACCGTACTATAAAACTTTAATTTTGTCATTCATCACGGTATTTGTAAGTAATTCTGTTTTTTCATTGTTGCCACGTTTTAATTAAAATCACATTATTATTTGTGACTTTTGGTGATTATTTAACCCTTAAAGCATCTTGGGGTCTCAGACACCCCAGAACATCTTTTCTTGGATCAAGTGTTCCAATCTTTAATTTCACCCCTTGAATTAAAATATTTTTGAACTTCTTGCGGTATATATTGACAATCTAGGGTACCCTCTTAACGATCAAATAGAAGTAATCGCCCAAGAATATAACAGTGCCTAGTACAGCCACGAAAGTAAAATATATCAAATCTAAGTGTGCACTACTATGGTTAAATCTGAAACATTTCTTCGTAGTATTCTTCATTCCAGAGAAAAAATTCCTAAAGTTTTTAAATAAAGGAAAATTTTAATTTTTAACTCGATAACGGTGCGTGTTACTAAAAAGTAGCTAATAAAAAAAATTCATGTGAGAGGTAACTCACAAATAAAGTAACATAAAAGTCTTTTAAATAGATCCGACAATCACTGCTTTGGATCAATAGAGTAAAACTTTTTTAAATTCCCTTTTGGATTAATTTTAAAAATTCTTTTTAGCTTAGATTCCTATAATAGGTATGCGATGGTTATACTGACGAGCCTTAATAACATACCGAGACGAAACAATTTGCTTATCCCCCCCCCGGCACTTTTTAGGTAACCCTTTAGTCCTCTGCCCCCCCTATCCAAAATCCTGGCTACGTCCATGGGTGATAATACAATATTAGTAAAGGAAAACACAGGATGGGCCAAAAGTAGCTATTCGCTAGTAGTAATAAACATGGATTGTAAACGATATTTCAAGTATCTGTATGTATCCTGTTTTAGATGGTAGCATTATCAAGTGTTGAACATTACACAGTTGTTAGTGAGGAGACAGATCCTTAGGATATCAGACATGGTAAAGACAACAGTACTTATGATAATGGCTGTATACTTGTATTGTGTAGTTTATATATAATCTTATATAATTTTATGTAAAAGGGCAGTTAAAAGTTACTTGCACCAGCATAAAACAAGCAACATGTAGAATATCTGTGAAAATTGAAAATTCTTTTATGTATCTAAACATACATTTGAAAATCTGCTTTTCCTAAAAAAGCACCAGGTTTATTTAAACATTTGTCATACCATAAGATGAGTTTTTCAATGCCACTACTGAAAAAATTCCTGTCCAAAATTTGATAACCATTCCTCCACTGCATTTTAGACTTCTTCATCAGTATCATATCATCACTTCTTAAGGGGCTGTTTCATAGGACTGAACATGTAGAAATCACACAGCACAAGGTCAGGACTGTAAGAAGGATGATCACAACTCCTCACCCAAAATTTTTCAAGAAGTTCCTTCATGACATGTGTTCTCTCAATAAATGAAGCAACTGTCGAACTCAGATTTTTCAACATTGTAGTTGCTCAGTGGTGATGTAGTGTTGTCTCCACTTCCGACATAATTCAGCTACAATTTTGTCCGCTGTGATTTCCCATCAGCCATTGGTGAACGTGTTCAATATTATCATCTATTGTCAAAGTTAATGACCTTCCCAGCCAGTAATCATCCTAGATATTAGTACGATCATGTTTGAACAACTCGTGCCATTTTATGATGGTCTATTGCCAAAATACAGGAAGTTGTAACCATATGTAATGAGAAATCAGTATTACAACAAGAGGGCGGCAGTGGCAGCTATATGTATAATAAAAGATAAATAAACGGTATTTCTGATGGCACATAAATAATTTCAAAGAATTATGTTCTAGCAACTTCAAATAGATACAGTTAACTACTGAAAGTTACATACAGTTAAAAGTCAGTTATTAATTTGGGATTAAATATACTTGAGCTAAATCTTTATAGACTTTAACATGAAGTGGGATGTACATGTGGCTAACATTGTAAAAAAAAACCAAATACTTAGTCTACGTTTTTTACAGACTTAAACAAATTTTATCGAAAAAGCAACTACTACAAATATACTATGGACTATTCCATAGTGTGGCAGGGTATGCTATCATAGGCTGGGGGGGTCTATATAAATCATCTCTAGACGCATTGGATCGGCTGCAAAAGTGTATTCTTAAAATTATAGGAGTCAGTGAACAAGATTCGAATAAACTATTGAATATTAAACAGGTGTTTGTAGTGAATTCTATAGTTTATCAATACAATGATCTAAAAAGTGAGTTTTTACAAAATCAAATCAACACACGGTATAAAAGTATTATATTGCCGCGACACCTATTAAGTATTGGGCAAAGAAGCTATGCGTATTATGCCATAAAATATTTTAATGAATTACCTAATGAACTGAAAAATCTAAGTGTAAATATAAAAGTGCTTAAGAAAAAAATCAAAGAAAAAATTAGGAACATTGTTATTGAATAATCAAAAAAACAGTCTATTATGATATGGACCTTTTTTCTCTTTTTTTTCATTTATTTATTGAATTGTATTATAGTACAAACTAAAATTTTGTTAAAATTGAAAAATAATTTATTTTTAATATATTACTATGATCGGTGAGGTAAAACTCACAATTAGTATTAAGTAAATAAATATTAATTCTAAGGACCAACCTATGTACGGGCATTTATGCCCCCTATAGGTCCTTTATTGTATAATTTTTATTGTATGTAAAGGAAAATTGGTAATAAATATTATTATTATTATAAATCAATTAGCAATCTTATGTCTGTGCTTGTGTTTCAAGGGAGCCAATCTTGGAGGTTCCATGTTTCAAGGGAACCAGTAATACAGAAAATGCAGTCTATGTAAGCTATTATTATTATAACTGTATACTTTTTATAGCTAAATATAGTTATAATTTTAATTGTTTAAAAATGTTGAATCCTTTTAATATTCTTTAATAGAAATTAACCATTGGTTAGAAACGAATGGTTTCCCAACTGAAATTCTTTTTAGAAAATAAATTTTGCATTGAGAAACTGTAAACAGTTCAACTGCATTTAACCAAGTTCGGGTGGCAGAATTCTCTTATATATAGGCCATCACTTTTTTTAGCATTGGAACGTAAATAATATACATTATTTGGTGTAATAAAAGGTGTAAAATGTTTGTAAATCCTACAATATGTTGTGCAACAGACTGATTCTGTTCAGTAAGATAACAAAAAATTGACTAAGGTTGAACGTTTTCATCTTCAAACTTTACTGGATTATGTGTTACAATTTCTGTCACCTAAATACATTTTTTTTTTTACATTTCCTAAGAAAATTAATTTTAAAATGATGTATGTAAAAAATATATTAATGACAAGTTTCCACTTGAAGATTAATTAAGCTTTGCCTATAGGGCAATACAGGATTATGATACGACTGGTTAAAACAATTGAAATAACTTGTAAAAGGATTAAACAAATTATTTGGAGTACATTGAAAACATAACGTAGCAAATGGCACAGTCTTTAGTATGTTTATCAGTAGCAAGCAGCATATAGGTCTATGCCAAAAAAACTTGTTACATTTTGTACATTGTGATGGGTATAGTTGAAACTTCCCCCAAATTTTGTACATTTTAATTAGCAAAAAAATTTTTTTTTTTGAGGGGCGTCCCTTAAATTTTAAGACTAGACACATGATCTAGAAGGAAGCATAAAATGCACTGAGCTCAGGGTGACAGTACTTGCAAATAGGCTCCATGCATGTCTCCCCTGCATGTTATACAGGTAAATGTCAAAATTTTTGAGCCTCTGATGAAGCCTTCTATAGGTGAAAGCCGGTTTAGGCTGTAAGGTAAAACTTTACGTTTTTACTTATAAAAAACTTTGTGTTCCGAGTCGTCAATATTATAGTGATATTTAGTCAAAATTTCATATGGCCACTTTCCAATTAACACTAACACTTATAGCGAATTCCACAAGTGATATATCAGCAATTAGTTGTTATATGCACATCAACCTTATATGCCCTTTCAAAATGAAATAATAATATTTATGGTAAATTGTACAAGTGACATCTCAGCAATTAATATTTATGTATTTATGTGTATATCAAATCTCATGTAGCCTCTCAACAATCAACATTAACCTTTATAGTAAGTTTCACAAGTGACACATTAGCAATAAAAAGTTACATTCATTTAAATCTCCATGTGACCTTTTAACCATTAACAAACAACATGGATATTAAATTTTACAAGTAACATCTCAGCAATTAATAATCTTTTTTATATTAAATCTTATGTGCCTTCTCAACAATTAATAAATAATATTCACAGTAAATTTTACAAGTGGCATACCAACAATTAATAAATAATACATATATGGAGTAAATGTCATGAAATAATTTAACAGTGACAACCAAGTGCTCACCAAGGTTGCAAACATGAACAGCCCGACTGGAACCTGAAAACAAGAACTTTTTATAATAAATGTGACCCAATGAATAATAAAAAAAAAAATCAGTAAATGCCTGTTTCTTATATACAATTTACTATTGTAATTAAACCCAATTCCAAATATGACCGACAGCACCCCACATGCTTTAACTATGAAGAACTTGCACTAACATGTACCGGTGGAATGAAAGCATTTGTGAAATCAATCATTAATTACCAAAATGGAAAATACGGATTGTCAGTGAAAGTCTCCAGTTTAAGAAAACTGTAAAGCTCATAATAAGTAAGGATTATATATTAAAACATGAGCACAAGATACACCGGTTTGGCAGATCATGAAAGCGCATGTTATATGAGGGCAACCAGATGTTTTTAAAAAAATCAGTGTTTAAAGATAAAAGAACAATCGGTCTGTAAATGCTTGCTGGCCCCGCAAAACAATTATCAACATTATTAATAAAGATTACATACTAAAGCACTAGAGTCTAACTTGGCGCACCATGAAATGGCATGTTCAGTTCTGATCATTGGTTGTGCTAACTTCAAGTTAAAATTTAAAAAAAAAGGAAATGTAATTTTGCGTTTATCACAGTAATTATTTATTCACAGCAAAACTTGTGTCGTGGAGGTTGAGTTTGAACAATTGAAATCTTTCACCTGGAGTTATGATGTTACCGGATGATGCTGATAAATGCATTTCAGCTGTCTGCTACTTCAGAAATAGAGAGGGTTAATCTAGGTGTAATTCAGGACCCGTTGGTGTGTGTCCGATGGCGAAAGGAGAGCCTGTCAGCATTGCTCGGTTGATGGTGAAAGGTGGAGTCATCACCATCAGATTGCTCCCAAAAACTCTTGGCTGGGGCGGGAACCCTAAAACACATGTTTTCTGTAGCACTCCGTCACAAAAAAAAAAAATCAACTCCTTTTTGCTTGACCTTAACCCCACACATACGCACCATTCAATCATGAGCACCTTATACTTACAATTACAATAAAGTTACCTACACGTGCATTAATTAACAATTAAATTGTGCCACTGCAAAATATCATGATTGTCTCGTACTTAAACAACAGCTGTTACAATTCCATAACATAATTTACTTTCATTTAAGACTTCGCCACATGGCTTAAGTTACGTTAATTTCTGTCAATGTATTGCTGGTTTTTGTTAAACATTTCTTCGCCACATTTGCTTTACAAAATATCAATTAACAACTATAAATAGTTTATGGATTTTATTTTTAACTTATCATTGCACATATTACTTGAATATTGCCACGTGGCTTGAAATCAAGAATGAACCAGCTCCGGATCGCACACACATTTTAATCCAACTTCATCCAAACAGTAAATATACTTTAACATATTTCCCCTTTATTAAGAAACAACTAAATAACTAAAGAAGCTTACCAGAGGCACTTTATGATTCTACTCGCCCATGATAGAAGATGAACACATTATAAAGAACTATCTATTCCGCCGTTGGACCAGTGGTTGCCACGATGCCTGAATTCGGACTGCCCCGGTCAGAGTCGCAATGCACAGCATGTTCAGCGCTGAACAGCTGACCAGCATGGTTTTTGCATTCGGAAACAGATAGCGTACAACTGCTATTCACGATTCACAGTGGCCGCACGACAAAATTCCACAGGCCAATAGCAGACGACGCCAGCCTGTGCAAAATATGTACGGGTTAAAAACAATTAGCATATGCCGTGGAATTCTATTTTAATTCCCACGGCACGTAGTATAAGTACTGTCTTCAATGTCTGGACCCTAAAGTGTTGTGGTTTATAATCATACTCAAACTGTCTTCTGTACATGAGGTTCAAGGCATATGAACTTATTACGAGTGATACAAAGAAAAAAGCCGATTAAGTAAGGATATCCATTTATATACAAAAGTCATGTTCAAAAACACTAAATGTGTTGAGTTACTTTGTTGTAAGTACTAAACCAACTTTATGCTATTTGGCTGTACTTTTTCTAGTGATTAACAATCAATTATAGAAGATGTCACATCATGTTCATTCATGAATAAATGTGACTGTTACAGTGTGTTTCAGCAGAACTAGCCCTACTTAAAGATTAGTACAATTAACAAGATTGCTGATGATGATCAATGCGACTATTCTGTTATAGTGATCTCTTGCTGTTTGGATGAATAAAAAGTATTAATGACAGAGTCAAAGAAATATAGTATAAATACGGAGAAATACTTGCTTGTTAATATATACACAGTAGTATTATAAAAATTAAATTAATTCAATGTAAAATGTGTTATTCTGAACTGTAAGTGTATATTTTCACAAACCTGTAAATTACATTTCATGTAATGTATGTATTTTTTTTTTAATTTTTGACCTTCAGTGTATTAACGTGGACAGGAATAACTTTTCTAAGTAGTAAAATTCACTGAACAAGGAAGAACAGAATTTTAGGTTCACAATTTTGTAATTATTTCACAAAAACAGTGGAATTGAAAATAAAGAGTGTTAAAACAAAATGCAGCATTTGAATCATGCTGATTTATGAATTTGTACAAGGGTAATTGTAAATGCAATACACAAATAGAAGTTTCAGTATAAAAATTAAATCAAATCATTGAAATAAACAAGGAAGAAAAAATAAGGAAGAGGACCTCCTAGGAACAAAAGGAGACATACCAGTGATAGAATTTATAATTCTAACAAGGCAGATCTTTCTTTACGTTAAAGTAAAGTTTTAAGGCTTACTGGTGGTGACCGATACTCTAGAAAGGGATAACAGTATTTGCTGCTGCAAACAAAAGAGAACGATTAAAAAAGACCGCATCGTTACTCGAAAACAAAATAGCTAATGTATTATAGAATATAAAAAATAACTTGAACCATTGATCATTCAGCATTATGGAATATAAAAAAGTACAGAAAACAAACTGTTGGTTAAAATATTTAATTTAATAATTTTGTTTAATAAACTTTGGAGTAAATTAATTACATTTAAAAAAACATAACCAGTTTTAAATATTTTTGCTCCAAATGTTTTTTTAATTTAACCCCTCGTAGGTTTGACCGTGGTTTAACCGATTTAACACAGCAAAATAACTTATCGAGTTTTCTAATGTGTTTCTATAAGACAATTTGACTTAGGTATTATTCTTCAGTTATTACACCAAAAAGATATTTCAGAAATTTCAAACCATTTATTACCATACACAACTATCAATCAAAAAATATGAGGAAATTGATTATTGAAAGATACCGGCGTTATGCCATTATGAACGCGTATTCAGTTACTAATTAGATCATGTTTTATCCGGATGCAGAGAAATTACATGCTGTGGGGCTAAAAAATCTCAAAAGGCATATTGGTGGTCAGAAAATGTATAGACTACTGTAATGATTATTACTTGTTCCTGAATTTTAATTCAGCACACCTACCCCGAGGCGTATTTACAGAGGGGGACGAACAGGAACGGACCCCCTCCCCACGAGATCGAAGAAGTTGACAAATTTTTTATTAATCTCTTAAATTTTTAGACTGTTTTGTGATTTTTTCATCTGTATATGCTAATATATAGAACCTCTTTTTTAAATACACAAACAGGTTTATTACACAGTATTGGCGTATATGTTTTAAATCTGAACTGGAGGAAAATCAGTTCAGTCAATAAGTGCCTTGTAAACAATGTTACAATAACGCGTATTTTTATTGTGTTATTACCTTTTACATTATTGGGACTGATTTCACCCACTTTAAAGATAGTAATGTTGATTAATGTTAACTTGTTTTTATCTTGTAGGAAGCCTACCTGACCCTTTTAAGCCCTCACCTAAGGCAAGATTCTAGATACGCCACTGAAACTTCCACCAATCGCCTATATATAGCTAAGAAAGGTTGATCTAATTCATATAGTAATTTTCTAACTTGATTAGGAAGGTTGGAAATCTTAAAATATTTTAACTGTCATTTGTTACAAACGAGTTATATAGTAGTTTATAGAATATTGTGTAATGTTACAAGAACCATTACCTGTTTAGACAAGCAAGAGATTTCTTTAAACAGAAATGTAAATAAAACAAACCATTGTTAGAATAAAACACCTTTAATATATCAAAGTGGGGCTCAAATGGGGGAGTGACGCGTAATATATGGCCTGCATACAAGAGCTGGTCACTAGCCTCTCCTCTCCAACTCCAACTCTCACCTACAAGCGGTGGGCCCTGTTAAGTCGAGCAACCCATGCTAAAGTTGTGGTAACCAATCCCTTCGGCAGCTTGGGTCGGCGAGCCAACGAGAGATGGGGGTCTGGGCGAGGTGGCCCTGAGGTAATCAGGGACCCGGCTTACCAAGATGTAGTGTGTCGGCAGCAGGATGCATGGCGGGGTTGGCGGCGGAAGAACATAAAAATGTCAACGGCGGCGCCCATAGATCTAGTGAGTATGGTCTACTGCGGACAGGTGGCTGAGACTCGTTCGCTCAGTGAAGGCAACTCATCTAAGAGACGGGAACTCTAAACATAAAACCCCTGGTCCTCCAGGTTGGGGGTTGGGCGTAGGGTTAACAACCCACCCCATAAAATAATATTGTTATGAAACCAAGAAAAAAAGGAAAAGCCGGACGGATTAATGGAATTGGGACTGGATCGTGGAAAAGGGACAAAGATTTTAAACTTGCGTTCCTTATACAGACCTGGAGCCTTGAAGATATTAATAGGAGAGGTTCTCAAATATAAGATAGATGTTTTGGCTATGCAGGAGATGAGGTGGACTGGCGCTGGAATCATGGATCGAAGGGACTACTCGGTGTATTACAGCTGTCAGAACCGGGACCATGTGCTTGGAACTGGCTTCTTGGTAAGCCGTAGAATGAAAGCAAATATCATTGATTTTTAACCCCTTACACCTAGAATGTGTAAAATAAGACTTAGGGGAATCTTCTTTAATTATACTATAATAAACGTGCATGCCCCAACTGATGATAAGCCTGAGGAAAAGAAAGATGATTTTTATGACTTGCTGGAGAATGCATATGCTAGCAGCCCTAGACATGACATAAAAATAATCATAGGTGACTTAAATGCCAAAGTGGGAAGCAGCCATGCTTGTAGTAATATAGGAAAGTATAGTTTACACTCTGAACACTCAGACAATGGTTTCTGATTATTGAACTTCGCAGTTGGTCAAAATATGATCATAGGAGGGACTTTCTTCAACCACAAAGACATACATAAGGGCACATGGATCTCTCCAGACGGGAGAACGGTCAATCAAATAGATCATGTCCTATTGGATGGCCGCCATAAGTCAGACTTACAAGACGTTAGAGTTTATAGAAGTGCCAACATGGATAGCGATCACTATCTCGTAATTGCACAACTGAGAGCTAGAATTTCCAATAATAGAAATGAAAAAGGAATAAAGACTGTTAGATACAATACAGAAATACTAAAGGAAGAAGAAATAAAACAGAGGTTCGAGGAAGTTACTAATGAGAAAATAAGACAGTGGAGACTTGAATGCCGTGAGGAACAAGATATAGAAAACCACTGGCTTAATCTAAAAAACATGTTAGTGACCACGGGAGAAGAAATTGTTGGTTTGAAGAAGAGACATGGGCGAGATGAGTGGTTTGATAAGGAGTGTGAAGAGGCAACTGACTTCAAAAACAAGACATACAAATTTATGATCCAAAGGAAATGCACTAGGGCTGTTCGAGAGGAATACAGGAAGGCCAGGCGGATGGAAAAGAAGATTCATAGAGGAAAAAAGAGGGAGTATATGATGCGACAGATAAAAAGATAGAGGAATATAAAAGGCTGAGCCGAGATATGTACAGGAAGGTGAATGATTTGATACAGGAATTTCAGCCTAGAACAAATGCCTGTAGGGATAATAATGGTGGCCTTGTGAGTGATAATGCTGGCGTAATCAGGAGATGGACAGAACACTATGAAGAGTTGCTAGGCTCAGTTGGGGAGGCTTCGATGGAGGCATCTGAGAATGAAGAGGAAGCAGGAGAATTCGAGGATGATAGAGAGGAGTTGGTGCCATCCTATGATGAGGTGTATGAAGCTCTAGAAAAGCTTAAAAATAACAAGGCAGCAGGTTCCGATGGTTTACCAGGGGAACTATTAAAGAGCGCAGGAGGAGATTTCATAAAGGAATTTGCCCATCTCATAGAGCGAATATGGCTGGAGGAGGTAATGCCTGATGAGTGGAACAATGGGGTGGTGTGTTTAATACATAAAAAGGGTGATCCGCTCATATGTAAAAATTATAGGGGCATCTCTCTACTTAATACAGCGTATAAGGTATTGTCCAACATCATATTTTCTAGGCTGCTTCCCTACGCTGAGGAAAACATAAAAGAATATCAATGTGGATTTACTAGGAATAGGTCAACAACAGACCAAATATTTACACTAAGGCAAATCCTAGAAAAAACGGAATATGGAGTGGCCACTCACCATCTCTTTGTGGATTTCTAGTCGGCATAAGATTCAATCAACCGGAAAATGCTATATAGAGCTATGAAGGAGGTGAATATACCATCTAAGTTGGTGCGTATGGTTGGAGTAGTTATGTCCAATTCTAAGTGCCAAATAAGAATACAATCAAATCTATCTAACTCCTTAAAAACACTGAATGGGTTGAAACAAGGAGATGCCTTAGCGTGTCTGTTGTTCAACATAGCTCTAGAAAAGGTCGTCAGGGATTCAGGAATTCAAACTAGCGGACACATATTTCACAAGGAGGTACAGCTTCTGGCCTATGCCGATGACATTGACGTCATAAGTAGGTCTGAATCTGGCTTAAAGAAAGCCTTTTGGGAACTGGAGTTGTCCGCTAAGGCTATGGGCTTGGTTATAAACCAAAGCAAAACCAAATATATGGTTGTAGGTGCCAACACTCGTGCCCTGTCCCTGCGCATTAACGATTATGAATTTGAAATGGTTCAGGGTTTTCCATATCTCGGGTCATATGTGGACTCTGGAAATGACTCCTCTAGAGATAATGAAAGACAGATATTATCTGCTAATAGGTGTTACTACGGACTGGTGAAACATTTTAAGTCTAAATTAATAAGTAAAGATACAAAAGCCAACCTATACAAGACCTTGATTAGACCAGTCCTGATGTATGGCTCGGAATGCTGGGTGGTAAAAAAACTAGATGAGCAGAAACTATCCGTTTTTGAGAGGAGGGTACTGAGGAGAATCTATGGCCCTGTGAGGGAAAACGACATTTGGAGGCGATTGCATAATCGAGAGTTGTACGAAAGGTTTAAAGATCTTCCGATCGTGCAACTCATACAAATTAACAGATTGCATTGGGCTGGTCATGTGCAGAGAATGGCGGAGGATAGAATCCCAAAAAGAGTGATGAATTATTTGCCGATGGGAAGGAGAAGGAAGGGAAGACCGCGTACAAGATGGCTGGACCAGGTTGGTAAGGAGGCAGTGAGGCTGGGTGCAGCAAACTGGTGGACATTGGCCGGGAGTAGAGACCAGTGGGGAAGATTTCTTTTGGAGGCCAGGGCCCGGACTGGGCTGTAGCGCCGAGGATGTATGTATGTATGTAATATATCAAAGTATAGAATATGCAACAGAAACAGTAAAAATAAAAAGACAAGTATTTTGTGGACATTTATATAGAATGGACTACAATGGGTTAACAAAACAGATCTTCAAATATTTGTGGGAAAGAAGTCAACATCAAGTTGGATTGAAGAAGTCAAAAAGGATTTTGGAAAACATAATATAAATGCAGAAGAAGAATTTGAAAGAGAAGTTTTTTGGGCAAATGGAAGTGTTAAAAATGGAAGGAGTCCGGGGTAGGAGAGAGAAACATAGGTTCAAAGTTAACTGAAGACAGGAAGAAGAGACATAGTGAAAAGATGAAAGAATATTGGAGAAAAAGAAAAGAACAAGGAATAAAGAATTTAAATTGGCATGTGGTCTCAGATGGCCGATACAAATAGAAAAAAAAAATACATTTAACAAAGAGATTAAAAGAAAATGGTAAAAGAAAAAAGTAATGAGAAAAAGGGCAAAATTTAAAATTTATTATGAAGTCTGTATAAAATTGAATTTATAAAACAGAAACTAAAAAAAAAGACTTTTTCACGGATCAGTAAATACAACTTTCAAGCTTACATCAAAATACATTCAAAGCTTTATCGTTACATTCAAAATACAATTCTTTTATAATTTGAAAGTAGTTTTATGACATTCTCTTTGTATGTATTAAACAAACAGTCTGCAAAGTGACTTGTCAATTGCAACAGGAATTAATTTTTAAAATTCTGTGATAATTTTAAACTTTGTTGTAATTTTGTAATAATAGTATACCATACTTGATAAAAAGAATTTGCATTATGTCAACTTTTAAATAAGTAGCCTCTATAAAAGTTTCACAATATGATCCATGACAGTAATTATGTACAGTTGATCAGTGTTTTTCGTGACTGATTCTATAGCATGATTTATAGACATAATTTCAACTGTGGTGTACTCATATTATGCCTGTGTGTGTATGTGTATGTGTGTGTGTGCGTGTGTGTGTATATGTTGAATTGATTATTTTTTATTTGAATTTTGAATACTTAATATTTGAATAACTCTTCGTGCGTTTTGAACATCTAAACGCATACGGAAAACCAGAAAGATATAAATCTAATTTGGCCACACATTCAATAAACACAGGACATGAATTCCCAGACATAACCAACATGACACTAATAAAACACATACCACTCAAAGACACCACAATGAACATATGGGAAAATTTACAAATATACAAACACAAACGATAAATAAATGAATACCTGAACAAATACAAATTAATACAAAACATGACACAATTTTCAAAGCACTCAACATCAAAAGTACTCAAAAAGATAATATATACACCACAATCTCACACAATAATACCAGTAAAAAACACCAAAAACCAACAGGAAAGGATAAAAACGACCAACCAAAACACAAATATTCCAGAAGACTCAACATTATGAAGGCTGAGGATGGGAACAATAGGATTCCCGAAACATCTTCCTAATAAGGGGAAAAACATCTTGAGGTAAATAAATTAAATATTAAATAAATTATATATATAAACTTTAAACATTTTTATAATAAAAATGTATAAACGATGTTACTTAAAATCTTATTGCACAAAAATTTCAGGTATAATTATATTATTCTCTTTAAAGTATTCCAATATTATTTTTGAATATAGATTGTGTCTACCTTCAAAATTTTCTATAAATCTAAAAATATAACTTTATCAAATAGAAATACTGGATGAATACAATTACTATTTGTTGGTCCATAAATAAAATAAACATTATATCCGAAATATTCGTAAAGTAGTACCATTCTTTCTCTATAATATTTTTATTTACATAGACTTCTACATCCTTATCCCAAGAAGCAATATCTTTAGGAATAGTTAATTTATAAGTTTGTGTTTTATTTAATTATGCGTTGTTTGTTAAATAATATTATATGAATTAAAATCTTAAACCTCTTTCAAGTCTACAGAAATTATTGTGTCTATATTTATAAATAAATTAATTAATTAATTTGTGGAGTTAATGTCCAAATGGAGAAGTTTAAAACATGAAACACAAAACATGAATCATAAACATGAAACATAAAATATGAAGCTAAAAACATAAAACATAAACATGAAACTTAAATTACTAGGAAAGAAACTAAACCTACGACTTTTTGTGATTGAAGGGTTTCGGAAGCCGTTCGTAAAAAATCTTCCAAGCATCTCTTGCAGCGGCTGTAAAAAACACTTCTACAAACTTTTTACAAGGATTATTACTTAATTTCCAAACATTTTTTAAATATTTCATAAATGTTGGATAATTGGCATCATCTAAAGATCGAGGTAGATCGCATTTTACAATGTAATAGTTTTTAAATTTATTAAATAACATATTGTGAACTTCCCGGTTTGGTATGTTTACTTGAATTGTTTTCTCTTGGTAATCATAATTGAAGTCAGTGCTACTGAATGTTTGATTGTACGTTAATAATCCTAATTCAAATAGGTGAGACATTATTAAATTTGAATTCGGTTTAAAAGTTGTGTTACTATATGAATATAAATCTTTCAAATTTAAAACATCATTTAAACTGATCTTATCGTATAATGATATATTTATACTTTGACCATCCAACAGCATTCTAATAGTATTTGCCATTTCTGGATAATCTAATATTCTAATAATACTTGAAGTGTAATCAGTTGTTTCCCAATGCGTAATTACTTTTCTAGTTTCCAAAAACATTAAAAATGAAAATGTATTATATATGCGCCTTCCCTTTTTGCATATGTATCCGTTATAAAATTGTTTTGCCAGTTCAGATTGATTAGATAGTAATTTAAAATCATCTTTATTTAATAGTTTACGGACTTCATCCTCTGTCAGACCGTAAAAATCTACAAATGGATGATCGTCCAAAAACCGGTATCTTCTCAGGTTGTTAACATCCGATAATCCGGTTGTTGAGATATAAGACACTCCTGTGACTACCGCTATCTGTACATTATCGTTACCTTTTAATAACGTTGTTAGCATATGTGATGTTATGCGCTGTATAGCCAGAAATTTTGAATTGCTTTTTAATTCAAATAATGCATTGTTAATTACACTGTCGTACTCGTCAATGAGCAACACAACTGTCTTATTAAAGTGTTTGTTTAACATGCGAGCTAATGCTGCGAGACCAGACTTTACTCTTCCCTCTCCCTGTTTTTCGAAAGTATATTCATCGCTCCATAGATTGCACATTTTTTTCTCGCCCTCTGATAGACGTTGACTGGTTATAAGATATTCGTGTTGAAGGTAAGCATAATGTATTGCGCTCTTATAGGAATAAATAGCTTCTTTGTAAGTTCTTGTTATTCCAGATTTAAAGTCTACATGGAGAACCGGATGTTTGCCGAAATGCTCGTTACAAAAATTTGTGTCATTTTTACAGATTTTTAAATTTATAAAAGTATCAGAAATTTCTTTGTGTTTACTTGATTCTTTTGATAGAAAAGTTTTTATCATAACCAAATTTGTACTCTTTCCAAACTTCCTGGGCGCTGTAATTAACATTCGACACCCAGATTGAAAAACAGTTTTTATCAGAATTGTCTTGTCCACAAAAGCTTTTGTTCTCGATACTGCCAAGAAGTTACTTTCTTCACAAAACACTGTTCCCTAAAACCAGAAGGACAAAATTAAAACCAATAACAAAATATTTAAAATGGTTATTTCTAAAACCATAAAATCTATTTTTTAAACTTGCAAAGGTGTCGGTTGAAAATGACTAAAAGTTTAACATCACACTTGTAATAATAATGATACAATATTAAATGTTTTCATTACATTGTATGTAATAGCATAGGAGCCGACTAATCAACTTTTTACATAAAGTAACGTATTTTGCTTTGATTTCATAATTTTAATACCAAAAATTGTATAGTATCAAAATAATCTTTTATAAAATTATAAACTTACCTTACTGTGTGCACAGAAGTTAAGAAAATAAGTAATATAGATGGGTTTTAAGAAATCCATTTTTGATCAGCTTCAAAATATTTATTACAACTTTATAGCTGTAACTTTATAGTTCTACTATAACTTTATATCAAGATAGCTGTAAGTACCTTGACACTCAACCAACGTTACAGTCTTGTGTTATAAGAATACCAATCTCTACAGATGTTATCTGGTGCTAAATTATCAACATTAAATATAGTGCTTTCTTTTTGAGATAAGAAAATAATTAATAATACTAATGGGCAGTTACGTAAACAATGATCCATATCTAATAAATCTCTTGCCAATACATTCAACAGATAATAAAATACAATTTAAAACATGTAACAGTACAGACTGACCCAGTACCAGAATTATGGGAATTATGGGGATTTTCAATGTTTTATTATGTATTTTTTTTTAAACATACAGAATGGTTAGGTACCTTGTCCCTCTGGAAAACGGAACAATGTAAATTCGGCCAGAGTAAAACACCAAGGTCTCCGGTGGACGTGAAAACAGCAAAATATACCATGGCGGTGTTTATGACGAAGTACCACAATATGCATTATGATTGGGCTATAACACTAGTCCGTCATCGCTAAGAACAATGACGCACTGAGTACAATGTATGTAACGAGGCGTTGTCCAGTAAGACAAAGCGGGATGACGTAAGAACTGCACACACACAAGCAAGAAATTACACTTGCCTCGCTCTCATTTCAACGCCATTCTTCAAAGGAGCCACAGCGATGTATCGTTGTGTGTATAAATTTTCAACAATACTTTCAATTAACTAACAAAATGTTATCAACAGTAGTGGAGCAATAAAGGCTCATCTTGTTTACAGTATAAATATATAAAAAAAATGTAAATTCAGTGCACACTTCCATCTAATAAACTCAGCGGAATTAAAGGCGAACACCGACCATTACCATGGGCGTACCACACCAACAACGGATGGACACCACCACCTAACAAGCAGAGAAGTTCCTTTTGTCATTTTTATAGTTAATGAGCTCATTAATACCACATCGATAATAAAAAGAATGTACGGGTCTGAAAGTGAATGTGTGAGAATGAATGCTTGAATGTATGGCCAGAAAAAACATAAGCCGAGGGCATTGGTTTGTGCAGTAACTAATTAACTATTAATAAATGATTTTAAGCTGCAGCTATAAAGTGTACATTGATATTAATTCAACAGATAAAGAAATAGAGAGAATCAAAAGAGATAGAAAAAGTAGCCACCATTTTGTTTTGAGTCATATCATATGACGTCACTATTTTGACCGCATGGTTGTATGTGTACTACCTTAGATTGAATTAAATTTGATGGTTAATTTCAAGAATATCTGGTTATCATTTGTGTCGTCAACTGTGTTTCAAAATCTTCCTGTACCCGAACCCTGGTACCCCTTAGGTAGAAAACAAGTTATAAAAGAAGAAGATGAGCCCGGCAAATAATGATATTGGTGAGTACTAGTAATACCGAATTATGGTATTTGTTAGATATATCTTACATTTATATGGTAATAATGTTATTGTGATATATATATAAAGAACATCACAATTGGCGCCCGAACAGGGACTTTGTATAAAATTAATTTATATAAAACAGATAGATGGAGAAACACAGAAGACGATATATAATGAATGAGAGGTTATGTTGTTAAAGGGTAAATAGTTAAATACGAGTTGAGTATATTGCGTAGTCAAATACAAATAGAGATAAATAACCATTTAAATACTAAAATACAAAATGGCAGAAAATAACAATAGCATAGAAATAGAAAATTCAGAGACAGAATCTATTTTATTGGAAAGACACATTAGCTCAACGCCCAAAATAGTCGAAAATAAAATTTCATTAGAAAATTTATTTACATTAATCAATGACAAATTCGAACAACAAAACAATAAGTTTGAAGACAAAATAAATCAGATGAACAGTACACTTAACGTAAAACTAGATAGTTTTGAAAGTGAGTTAAAAAAGCAAAATACTTTACAGAATATCAAATTAAACCAAGTAGAAGAGAAATTAGAAAAATTTAAAAAGAAAATACAGAGACAAAATTGTAGTATTGACAAAGTAGACAAGTTAGAGATAGACAAAAACAAGGTAAGTGGTGAGAATTATGATAGAATTACAAATATGGTGTTAGAAAATAATTGTGTGAGTATTGAGAGTGGTGATAAAAGTATAATGGGAGTAGAATTTGATAATGAAGTGATAAAAAGTGTTGATGAATTAGAGAGAAAGTATAGAGAGAATTTACAGATAAAGGGGTTGCAGGGGGTAAAATTTTCCCTTAATGTTGTAGTAGGGGGTGAAGTAAAGACTTCACGTGTGTTTAGGAAGGACGAGAGTGCCTTCAATGCGTATTTGGAAGACAGAAGGTCTACAAATAAAGTGGTCCCTGGTTTTTTTTGTACACTTCACAGGTGGTGCAGTGATAAAGTAGTAGAGTCCCCTGCATATATGGAGAGAGAGTGTGTAGCTTGGTATGATGGTGAGAAATGTTTTGAGAGAGAGAGAAAGAGAGAAATTGAGATATATAAAGTAAAGAAAAATTATGAAGAGTTTATGAAAAGGTTAGGTATAGAGATGATATATAATAAAAATATGAAATACTTACCTTGTAAGGAAGTTGATATAGTAGTAGGAGATGATAATGAAAATAATGACTTAGTAATTTATCTGATTGTGACGAATTATACTGGAGGTGACGGGACAATGACCAATCATGACAGATTAAATGAGTTTGCGGAAAATAATGAAAATTTGAATG
The DNA here is from genome assembly GCA_034769895.1 of Magicicada septendecula. Taxonomy (NCBI): domain Eukaryota; kingdom Metazoa; phylum Arthropoda; class Insecta; order Hemiptera; family Cicadidae; genus Magicicada; species Magicicada septendecula. The sequence goes on along the minus strand of CM068367.1, from coordinate 19,886,479 downwards.
GTAGATGCATTTATGATCTTAATATAAGAGATTCAATAATAAGCAATGTATATAGATATAAGATAAGACTATTGTTCGACGATATGGGGTAATTGTTTATTGTGTTATGAACATTTAATTGTGTGGACAGTGTTTTTAAAAATGGACTGATCAGGACTGATTATGGTAAATGATTTAATGATTATGTGAATTGTATATTTTTGTGTATTGATGTCTATGTATTTGTGTAATTTTGCTGTTGTGTATTTTATGTATTTTTTGTGTGTAAACTATTGTAGAATTATAAATAACTAAAGGAAGTTTAAAGGATATTATGAGAATTCAGATTCTAATGGTTAGTAGATGATTATGTATTTGGATATGAAAGTTGTTGTTAGCAGATAAGTGATAAATTTTGTAATGGTGTATTAAGTTGAAATGTTGTAAAGAGTTTGGGTAATAGTGATAAATAAGGGCATGGGAGTTAGTTAAATAGAGTTATTGGGAGTTAGGAAAAATAAAGTGTTGAGATGCTGATAAAATATAAAGAGGTGTTAGATATTTTAGGGACACAGTGGTTAGTAATTATATGTAGAGTTGAGTAATGTGCATGGTAATTTTATAGTTGTTGATGGTGATATTTTGTAATAAGGGTATTGGTGTAGGAGTCCAACGAGAGATGTTGAGACTGGAAGGGATCGTTGTGTGCCGGAAAGGGTTATCTGAAAGGGTCAGAAACCGATAAGGGAATGAGCATAGTGAGGGAATACACACATACTAGTACAAAAAAGGCGCGGTGCCAGAGGTTTTAAATGGGATTTGTGAAGGGGGTTATATAGAGATATTGGTGTCAAAATATATTAATGGTTAGAAGCGGCTAGTGTAGAAAAAAAGGGGTAGTAAGGTTAGGTTGACAGATGCCAAAATAAGACAGAGAAAAATGAATAATTGAGAGTCACCCAAACGAGTAAGTATAGAAGGGTTAGAAAAGGAGAATTCATGGTAGGAAGGTGAGGTAACAAAGGAAGGTAATTGTAGCAGAAAGGTAAGGATAAATTTGAAATTGTTGTATAGAATCTAATGAATGTCAAATAATTAAAAGTTAATAGAGAATTTATGTTATAAAGTTTGGTACAAGTCATGTAACTTTAAATTGTTTAATGTAAGGTAAATGTAACAATGTTAATATGTAATGTACAATGATTTATGATGTTTTATTATGTTGATGGCAATAGAGTGTGTGGCTAGGAGGTCGTTACAGGGGTAATGACGATAATAAGTGTTAAGAGATAGTAGATTTTAAAGTTGAAAATATAAAGTTAAAAAATGAAGTTAAATAAAATATTCTAGTAAGCTGCCATTTACAAAATAGATAAATGATTATAAGTTGAGCAACAAAGTTTAAAGGAAAAGTGTCTGCCATGATAGTTGTAAGTTGAATTTATAGAAATAATTAGGTGAAGGTATTTTGGGGTATAATAAAGAATGATTGATATATTGTGTTATATGTAGTTGCCTATATATGTTGTTTATTTTCTTACAAGGAAGTAGTTGAATTTGGTGGTGGTAAGAAATCAATGTATTTTAAGTCTTGTTGTGGTTAAGTGACACTTTTGAATTAAAAAACAAACCAATGCCCAAACACAAACCAATGCGTCTAAAAGGGAACATATCAGTTATAGATATGTAAGTGTATTAGACCACTATTTTGAATTTTGTATTGGATGTTTCAGAGTTTTGTGGTGTTGTGACCGCAGTCCTGGGCTGGCTGGAGCGTCAGAACAGGAGTGTAGAGTGCCTCATGGCCTTATGGTGTAGGGATCTCTCAGGAGAAGTCCAGTAAGGTCAGAGGGTGCGACCAGCATCATAGGACCAAGGGTAAGTGATGATAAAATTTTTTTGTGTAAAGTTACAGGGGGTTGTGGTGACGTATCTAGACTGATCCTTTTAGGAGAGTGTGAATGAGTCAAGGAAATTTTTTTATGTTTCGACACAAAAAATTTTCCTTGAGGGGGTTTGTAACAGTACAGACTGACCCAGTACCAGAATTATGGGAATTATGGGGATTTTCAATGTTTTATTATGTATTTTTTTAAACATACAGAATGGTTAGGTACCTTGTCCCTCTGGAAAACGGAACAACGTAAATTCGGCCAGAGTAGAACACCAAGGTCTCCGGTGGACGTGAAAACAGCAAAATCTACCATGGCGGTGTTTATGACGAAGTACCACAATATGCATTATGATTGGGCTATAACACTAGTCCGTCATCGCTAAGAACAATGACGCACTGAGTACAATGTATGTAACGAGGCGTTGTCCAGTAAGACAAAGCGGGATGACGTAAGAACTGCACACACACAAGCAAGAAATTACACTTGCCTCGCTCTCATTTCAACGCCATTCTTCAAAGGAGCCAGAGCGATGTATCGTTGTGTGTATAAATTTTCAACAATACTTTCAATTAACTAACAAAATGTTATCAACAGTAGTGGAGCAATAAAGGCTCATCTTGTTTACAGTATAAATATATAAAAAAAATGTAAATTCAGTGCACACTTCCATCTAATAAACTCAGCGGAATTAAAGGCGAACACCGACCATTACCATGGGCGTACCACACCAACAACGGATGGACACCACCACCTAACAAGCAGAGAAGTTCCTTTTGTCATTTTTATAGTTAATGAGCTCATTAATACCACATCGATAATAAAAAGAATGTACGGGTCTGAAAGTGAATGTGTGAGAATGAATGCTTGAATGTATGGCCAGAAAAAACATAAGCCGAGGGCATTGGTTTGTGCAGTAACTAATTAACTATTAATAAATGATTTTAAGCTGCAGCTATAAAGTGTACATTGATATTAATTCAACAGATAAAGAAATAGAGAGAATCAAAAGAGATAGAAAAAGTAGCCACCATTTTGTTTTGAGTCATATCATATGACGTCACTATTTTGACCGCATGGTTGTATGTGTACTACCTTAGATTGAATTAAATTTGATGGTTAATTTCAAGAATATCTGGTTATCATTTGTGTCGTCAACTGTGTTTCAAAATCTTCCTGTACCCGAACCCTGGTACCCCTTAGGTAGAAAACAAGTTATAAAAGAAGAAGATGAGCCCGGCAAATAATGATATTGGTGAGTACTAGTAATACCGAATTATGGTATTTGTTAGATATATCTTACATTTATATGGTAATAATGTTATTGTGATATATATATAAAGAACATCACAAACACTCCATCGCTTTCTTAGTTAATTAAAGTTAGTTGAAACTGGGTAGTTTGAGGACAGCGCTCTTCAAATCATATCTATATGAACATGTGAAGGCTGTATGTGAGAGAGAATATCACCTCACTCTTTATTTACAATAATTGTTTCTTAAAATGTTTTTTGATCTGTTTTATTTTTTCAAAGGTCGCAAAGCCGGCCTCTGATAATATCTTATTTTCATATGGAATATGTGCTAATATGCAAAATATGCATAATGACTTCATGATTTAATGAAACATGTTTTAATGATTTCGTGATTAATGAATAAGGGCCTGGTTCATCGATAAATATAGTATGTGGTTGTGTGTTTAAAGGTGGTAACGAATTGTCACCCCTTATACTTTTATAATCTGTACGATAATTAAATTGTGGTAAGATACGATAGTGCGCTCGAAAAATGCTATGAGAATATCTGATTTTACAAATTTTAATATATTTATTAAACATAGAATCTTCATAAAGTTTCCATAAAATACGAATAAAAAACTAATAAAAATTAGTAACAGATTACTCGGATTTTAATAAAAATCTTCACAAATTTTAGTGGGCTCCGAAAGTGGAGTAGAATCTAAAATTGATGTAAAAATCTCATAAATTGCATATTTAAGACTTCAGAAAGAATTCCTACTGAAGTACTTCAACTACAAAACTTATCGCCAACAGAAAATGCGCTAAGGATTTCTAGACATAGGCAAATAAATTGTTAAATAATTCTCGCTCAGGTGAGACGTTTGTTAACTTTCATACCAGATATACAGGACAATTCGCAAAAGCGTCATAGCGTTAAGTAGATCATCATCATTATCATCATTGACAGCAACAAATAATGAATCAAAATACGCTTATACTCCTCGTTATTTCAACAGATGTGACATGATTAACTTTATTAACAGCAATCAATAAAAAAACAAATTGCTACAAAACTAAGTGTGCGAATAGTGGTATAAAGTTTCATGAGACCATCACTGTGCAACTTTTTTGTTCGTGGAGGAGATTCCTTTCACGGTGAACAGTTGTAAACGTGCGGTTATATTGAGTGACAATGATATTCGAAGCGTATCGAATGTTTTTAACGTGTACATTTAAAATATAGTTCAGTAGTAGTTTTTAATGCCAGGGTAGTTCAGTGTTAGATAGATCGTTTTGAATATCGTGCGCTAGGCTCAAGATCGAGTCATACCTACTGTTGCTAGGTAGGCTACTTAGTGTTGTAAAAGGTTTGGGTTGGGTATGAAAACTGAACTTGAGTCGGTAACACATACAACTCTCTCTTCTTCCTCTCTGCAAAAGTTCAGCTCATTACTGCTCCATAGAAACTTATTCGATACTGGCGGTGGTGTAGTGTCAGCATGACACCATGACTCATCATCATCATCAGCCGTGGCTCTACAACCCTTGGTGGGTCATGGCCTGCTCCAAGAGTCGATTCCATTCCTTCCTATTGCGTGCCCTGACTTTCCAGTTTCTTATGTTCAGCTTTCCGAGATCCTTCTCTATCTGGTCTTGGAATCTACTTTCCCGTCTTCCCATTTTTCTACTACTCATAGGTTTCTGGTAGAAAATATGTTTCGTAGGCTGTCATTCCTCCATTCTCTCTATGTGTACAACACACCTTAGCCTGTACATTCTGCGCTTTTCACGATGTTAATTGATGACTCGTTGCGCACTTGGTGAAACATATTAATAGAAAGATTTTTTTTAAATATATAAACACTGTTAAATTGTTGTTATTTATTATTGCTTTTTTAGCTTCTACAATTTCTAACAAATACATTTTTTTTACCCTTTTTGTATGTTGTGGAGTAGTGTTAAGTTTTTTGTATCTATGAAGTGATTGTGCTTACATTGCTTACAACACAATCACTTCATAGATAAAAAAAACATAACACTACTCCACAACATATAAAAAGGTAAAAAAATGGATTTATTAGAAATTCTAGAAATACATGAAACACAAATGAACAAACTGAATTCTGTGTATTCCCTTTATTAAAAGCTGTTATTTAGTTTAGTTATTTTGTATTTTGCATTCAGATTATATTTAGTTTTTACGGGCACTTGACCTATCCTTAGCTCCTGCACCCCCTCTCCGTCTTCACACCTCACACATGTTCCGATACACGCCCTAAACAGATGTGAACCATCCTTACATCCTCTGGTTAGTGTTCACTCAGCTTTTTGACAATGGCTTAAGAAGTCGAAACAGCTGTCAGAGTTAAATAAAAAAAAAAAACTGTGAAACTTACCAAGTGTTTATATATTTAAAAAAACCCTCCGTATATTTTGATTATCCTGACAATGTCTGGCTCTTTGTAAAGATGGTATTGTTCATAATTATAGCGCCTGCGCCACATTCCATTTTCTTGAACTCCTCTAAATATTGTTCTTAGAATCTGTCTTTCACAGCAACCTAGAAGTCTGTCACTATTTTTTGTCATTGTCCAGGTTTCTGAAGCATATGTCAGCACAGGCCTGATAAGTGTTTTGTAAATTTTGCATTTCGTGTTTCTTAAGATGAAGCTAAATGTCGTGTGCTAGCAATACCGTGACTAGAAGTCTCAAAATCCTTGGGCCTAATGATTGCGGGAAAACGATAACGATGTTATAATTTAAATATAATTTAATTCAATTTAAAATGTAAATATAATACAATTTGCCAGAAATTGCTATGAAAATGTCTATCCGATGGCTAATGACAGACTATCTTGTGAAAGTCCCATATAAAATCAGCATGTGCGAAGAAGCTTAGTGCGTCATGAAACGTAGCTTGGAATGACCGTGACTAGTAGTATGAGTAAAGCGGATGAGAAAGTAAAGAATAAGAAGAAAAAGTTTCACGTTTGCAGCTTAACTTCGCCCTGTATGTAACATGAGTAGGGCCTAAAAACTCATTAACTCACTGACTAACTAAATACAGTCCTACAACTAAAAAATTTGAATCTTTCAAAATGCTGCTTTACCGAAGAATACTGAGCATTTCATGGACAGTGCATATAAATAATGCTGATGTTCTTACAAAGATGAAGAAAGATAGGGAAGTTATTAACACAGTGAAGATAAGAAAGCTTCAGTATCTGGGACATCTCATAAGAAATGAACAGAGATTTTATTTATTGCAGTCCATACTACAGGGAAAAGTACTTGGAAAGAGAGGAGTTGGGCGACCGAGAAATATAAGGACCTGGTTTGGCCTGAATACAACTGACTTATTCCGTGCAGCAGTACAGAAAATTAAAATAGGCTGTATGATATCCAACATCCGAAACGGATAGGAACTATCAGAAGAAGAAGAAATACCGGGCTGTTAGGCCGTGGTCGGCTGCTATGAATTCTCGACATCGTCGGCAATGTTTTGTATCCCCCTTCTGCAGGCTGCAAAAAGCGACAGAGTATACACAAACAGTAGCGGTCGAACTATACCCGACACTTGTTTCAGGGGAAAGCAACCCGAAACAAGTGTCGATTGATTTTGTCCGAAACAAATGTCGGATATCGTTCGGCGGAAGATCTGCCGGTAGTGTTTTCGTACACGTTGTCGCTTTTTGCGTCCTGAACAAGATCCTCAAGCAGGGATACGAAACGTTGCCGACGATGCCGATAATTCATAGCAGCCGACCACGGCCTAAAAGCTCGGTATTTAGTAATAATTTTGGAAATTTTTTGGGATCCAAAGGGAGCGTGACGCGAATATATGCTTTCATAGAAGAGAAATGCGCTAGCCTCTCCACCCCAAGTCCACCTTGTTCGGTGGCCCCTGTTATGCCGAGCAATCAACTCCAAGGTTGTGGTAACCAATCCCTTCGGCGGAGAGGATCGGTAAGCAAACGAGAGATAGGGGTTCTGTCAGGGTAGTCTGGGGGTACCCTGGGTTCTGGCTGGCTTGGCAGGATGGTGCACATTGGCAGCTGGGTGTGCATCTAGTGTGGAGGCCGAGGAGGCTATAGTAGCCCAATGGCTGCACACGTGGGCTGAGTCAGTTAGCCTACTCCGACCGGGCAAAGAGAGCTCGTCAGCTGAGGTGAAAGCACCTCTCTAGTGGAACAGCACCCCGAAATCAAAGTTCCTGGTCCTCCAGGTTGGGGGATGGATCGGAGAAATCACATATCCCATCAGTCAAACTCTTTTATGTGCAGAAACCTATCGTTTTCTCACCCAGTCAGTTTTACAAACTGGCGGAGGCAGTTAAAGAAGGCCTTGACTCAGTAATGGGTTGTCGCGCCGAGAAGTAATTTTGGATATATTTACACCGGCCGTATAAGCTTTAGACGAACATTAATAACCGTTGTTCGGATGAAAGCATGTGTTCACAGCGAAGTTGTCTGCGTATTTCACTTGACAAACGACCAGTTACGTACTTATAACAACACTTTACATGCACTTTATCCTGCTGCAAGATATTATGTAATTCTCTGAACGTTTCGTAAAATGAAGTAGTAATGACAATAAATGTAACATAGCGGAAACACAAAATTTGTTTCTGTTCTGTTTTTTGATTCCATTGGTCTTTCACTCGTTATGTGCCACAGCTGTTGCTGCTGCCGCGGCCCTGCTCCTTTCGCAAAACAATAACAGGAACAAAAAAAACAAGAAATAATCGATAGCTACGTGAAAGTGTTATCAGAGTAATTGTTTGATAACGGGTGGTGGGGGCGTATTTAAAGCTAGGCCTACTGTATAGCGCCGATCAGCAGCCGTCAACAACATGAAAACTTTGGTAAGATACGTCATCATAGAGTTACGATAAACCCACAAGGCCGGTATCGTTACCAATTTCTCTTAGAGGCTGGTGTTCGTAGTTTACTCCTGTAGTGTAGTCGCAGTAAGTTCCTGAATAAGCACCTTATTTCTGCGATCTCGCATCCATAGTTTAGGGGCAGACGTATTAGAGAGGGAGAGAGAGAGAGAGAGAAGAGTGAATATATCTTAAGTATAAAGAAATATCTTCTTCTTATTCTTCTTCTTCTTCTTCTTCTTCTTCTCTACAAGGATTGTGCCGGTGTTTGCATAACCCGGCAATCGAAGGTATAAAAATTTCGTTTTTCAATAATAATATCGGGTATTAATGTCGATTAGAGCGCTGATATCTGGACGGCACTGTTAGACAGCCCGCGCCATCTCGCGGCGCGGTTAGCTGTCCGTTATGTTGCTGATGTAACGGGCAGTTCGACGCAGACCGTGACAGAATCAACAGGCTCCCGACCTTGGACAGTCAATAATTGGGTAATTTTCTTCTCGTCCTGATGGCAGGCTAATTTTCGAGACTTCCCGGTGAGTGATTTACAGTATGCTATAAAATGATTGAATAATAAGGGAATAATTAAACTTAAATATATTCAGCCGAATGCGAGAGTAGAATGTACGGGTTGCGATCGGACGGGTGTGTGTATTGTAAGAGAATTATTTGATGTTTCAGTATATACAGCCAGTATTTCTTTTAATTATTGTACAATAGTCACTGTAATCATTTGTTAAATTGCTGTATAAAATTATAACTAAAGCCAGTACGTATAGACAGAGTTGAATCGTGTGGGTTATGTATGTACACGCACTGGACCGGAAGAGTGTTTTTACTTCCATATTCCTTAAGGAATGGAAGTATGGTGATGGCAAAAAAAATCGTGTTCGAGATTATTGCAGATTCTGATTCTACTACACTCAAAACATGAAAAAAAGTCGTTTTCCGAAAAGTGTCTGTGTGTCTGTCTGTCTGTGTGTCTGTCTGTCTGTGTGTCTGTCTGTCTGTCTGTAGATTTTTTTTCTATGGCAAACGATAACTGCCGCAAATTCAAACAGAATCAAATAATTTTTTGCATGCAGCCCGGATTTGCAGAGTACTCGCGACCTATTGTTTTTGGTGAAGATCGGTTGAGGGAAAGGGGTAGTTTACCTGCAACGGTTTTTTTTTAGCAAGGGTAATTTTGTTTGTTTGGCAAACGATAACAGCCGCAAATTCAAACAGAATCAAATAATGTTTCGCATACAGCCCTGAATTGTTAGCGACCTATTGTTTTTGGTGAAGATCGGTTAAGGGAAAGGGGTAGTTTACCTGTAACGTTTTATGTTTTAACAAGGGTATTTCCTATGGCAAACGATAACAGCCGCAAATTCAAACAGAATCAAAAGATTATTTGCATACAGCCCTAAATTGTAGAGTTCTCAAGACCTATTGTTTTTGGTGAAGTTCGGTTGAGGGAAAGGGGTAGTTTACCTGCAACGTTTTTTTAACAAGGGTATTTTCTATGGCAAACGATAACAGCCGCAAATTCAAACAGAATCAAGTAATGTTTTGCATACAGCCCTGATTTGTAGAGTACTCAAGACCTATTGTTTTTGGTGAAGATCGGTTAAGGGAAAGGGGTAGTTTACCTGTAACGTTTTATGTTTTAACAAGGGTATTTCCTATGGCAAACGATAACAGCCGCAAATTCAAACAGAATCAAAAGATTATTTGCATACAGCCCTAAATTGTAGAGTTCTAAAGACCTATTGTTTTTGGTGAAGATCGGTTGAGGGAAAGGGGTAGTTTACCTGCAACGTTTTTTTAACAAGGGTATTTTCTATGGCAAACGATAACAGCCGCAAATTCAAACAGAATCAAATAAAGTTTTGCATACAGTCCTGATTTGTAGAGTACTCAAGACCTATTGTTTTTGGTGAAGATCGGTTAAGGGGAAGGGGTAGTTTACCTGCAACGTTTTTTTATCAAGCGTATTTTCTATGGCAAACGATAACAGCCGCAAATTCAAACAGAATCAAATAATTTTTTGCATACGTCCCTCAATTGTAGAGGTCTCAAGGACTTTCGATTTTGGTGAAGATCGGTTAAGGGGAAGGGGTAGTTTACCTGCAACCTTTTACGTTTTAACAAGAGTAAAGTACTTGAAAATTTATTTAAACTTTTTCAAACAATGGTTGGTTTATTGCCAAGCAATAAAATTAAAATTTTTTCATTTTAATGTAAATCATGTATAAGAGAAAATATATCGCGCTTGGCAGGCGATATTAAGATTTAAATATAAATCTTAGAATATGGAAGTCATGTATGGTTCTCCATACCGATATTTTACTTCCATATTCCTTAAGGAATGGAAGTATGGTGATGGCAAAAAAAATCGTGTTCGGGATTATTGCAGATTCTGATTCTACTACACTCAAAACATGAAAAAAAGTCGTTTTCCGAAAAGTGTCTGTGTGTCTGTCTGTCTGTCTGTGTGTCTGTAGATTTTTTTTCTATGGCAAACGATAACTGCCGCAAATTCAAACAGAATCAAATAATTTTTTGCAAGCAGCCCTGATTTGCAGAGTACTCGCGACCTATTGTTTTTGGTGAAGATCGGTTGAGGGAAAGGGGTAGTTTACCTGCAACGGTTTTTTTTTAGCAAGGGTAATTTTGTTTGTTTGGCAAACGATAACAGCCGCAAATTCAAACAGAATCAAATAATGTTTCGCATACAGCCCTGAATTGTAGAGTTCTCAAGATCTGTTGATTTTGGTGAAGATCGGTTAAGGGAAAGGGGTAGTTTACCTGTAACGTTTTATGTTTTAACAAGGGTATTTCCTATGGCAAACGATAACAGCCGCAAATTCAAACAGAATCAAAAGATTATTTGCATACAGCCCTAAATTGTAGAGTTCTCAAGACCTATTGTTTTTGGTGAAGTTCGGTTGAGGGGAAGGGGTAGTTTACCTGCAACGTTTTTTTAACAAGGGTATTTTCTATGGCAAACGATAACAGCCGCAAATTCAAACAGAATCAAATAATGTTTTGCATACAGCCCTGATTTGTAGAGTACTCAAGACCTATTGTTTTTGGTGAAGATCGGTTAAGGGAAAGGGGTAGTTTACCTGTAACGTTTTATGTTTTAACAAGGGTATTTCCTATGGCAAACGATAACAGCCGCAAATTCAAACAGAATCAAAAGATTATTTGCATACAGCCCTAAATTGTAGAGTTCTCAAGACCTATTGTTTTTGGTGAAGATCGGTTGAGGGAAAGGGGTAGTTTACCTGCAACGTTTTTTTAACAAGGGTATTTTCTATGGCAAACGATAACAGCCGCAAATTCAAACAGAATCAAATAATGTTTTGCATACAGCCCTGATTTGTAGAGTACTCAAGACCTATTGTTTTTGGTGAAGATCGGTTAAGGGGAAGGGGTAGTTTACCTGCAACGTTTTTTTATCAAGCGTATTTTCTATGGCAAACGATAACGGCCGCAAATTGAAACAGAATCAAATAATTTTTTGCATACGTCCCTGAATTGTAGAGGTCTCAATGACTTTAGATTTTGGTGAAGATCGGTTAAGGGGAAGGGGTAGTTTACCTGCAACCTTTTACGTTTTAACAAGAGTAAAGTACTTGAAAATTTATTTAAACTTTTTGAAACAATGGTAATTGTTAAAAATAAAATAATTTTGTTGCCAGGCAATAAAATTATAATTTTTTCATTTTAATGTAATATAATATTTTTCATTTAATACAGCAATAAAAAGGCAGGTAAGACACAGCCTGGCTGTTTGGCTGAAAATGATTTTAAATATAAATCTTAGAATATGGAAGTCATGTATGGTTCTCCATACCGATATTTTACTTCCACATTCCTTAAGGAATGGAAGTATGGTGATGGCAAAAAAAATCGTGTTCGAGATTATTGCAGATTCTGATTCTACTACACTCAAAACATGAAAAAAAGTCGTTTTCCGAAAAGTGTCTGTGTGTGTGTCTGTCTGTCTGTCTGTGTGTATGTCTGTCTGTCTGTGTGTCTGTAGATTTTTTTTCTATGGCAAACGATAACTGCCGCCAATTCAAACAGAATCAATTAATTTTTTGCATACAGTCCTGATTTGCAGAGTACTCGCGACCTATTGTTTTTGGTGAAGATCGGTTGAGGGAAAGGGGTAGTTTACCTGCAACGGTTTTTTTTAGCAAGGGTAATTTTGTTTGTTTGGCAAACGATAACAGCCGCAAATTCAAACAGAATCAAATAATGTTTCGCATACAGCCCTGAATTATAGAGTTCTCAAGACCTATTGTTTTTGGTGAAGATCGGTTAAGGGAAAGGGGTAGTTTACCTGCAACGTTTTTTATCAAGCGTATTTCTATGGCAAACGATAACAGCCGCAAATTCAAACAGAATCAAATAATGTTTTGCATACAGCCGTGATTTGTAGAGTACTCAAGGTCTATTGTTTTTGGTGAAGATCGGTTGAGGGGAAGGGGTAGTTTACCTGCAACGTTTTTTATCAAGCGTATTTTCTATGGCAAACGATAACTGCCGCAAATTCAAACGGAATCAAATAATTTTTTTCATACGTCACTAAATTGTAGAGGACTCAAGGCCTTTTGATTTTGGTGAAGATCGGTTAAGGGGAAGGGGTAGTTTACCTGCAACCTTTTACGTTTTAACAAGAGTAAAGTACTTGAAAATTCATTTAAACTTTTTCAAACAATGGTAATTGTTAAAAATAAAATAATTTTGTTGCCAGGCAATAATATTATAATTTTACCTCCATGTTCCTTAAGGAAATGGAAGTATGGTGATGGCAAAAAAAATCGTGTTCGAGATTATTGCAGAATATGATTGTACTACACTTAAAACATGAAAAAAAGTCATTTTTCGAAAAGTGTCTGTGTGTGTGTCTGTGTGTCTGTCTGTGTCTGTCTGTAGATTTTTTTCTATGGCAAACGATAACAGCCGCAAAATCGAACAGAATCAAATAATTTTTTGCATACAGCCCTGATTTATAGAGTACTCGCGATCTATTGTTTTTGGTGAAGATCGGTTGAGGGAAAGGGGTAGTTTACCTGCAACGGTTTTTTTTTATCAAGGGTAATTTTGTTTGTTTGGCAAACGATAACAGCCGCAAATTCAAACAGAATCAAAAGATTATTTGCATACAGCCCTAAATTGTAGAGTTCTCACGATCTGTTGATTTTGGTAAAGATCGGTTAAGGGAAAGGGGTAGTTTACCGGCAACGTTTTATGTTTTAACAAGGGTATTTTATATGGCAAACGATAGCAGCCGCAAATTCAAACACAAGCAAATTCTTATTTCCATACAGCCCTAAATTGTAGAGTTCTCAAGACCTATTGATTTTGGTGAAGACCGGATAAGGGAAAGGGGTAGTTTACCTGCTACGTTTTATGTTTTAAATGGGTATTTCCTATGGCAAACGATAAGAGTCGAAAATTCAAACAGAATCAAATGATTATTTGCATACAACCCTGAATTGTGGAGTTCTCAAGACCTATTGATTTTGGTGAAGATCGGTTAAGGGAAAGGGGTAGTTTACCAGCAACGATTTTTTATCAAGGGTAATTTTTTCTATGGTAAATGATAACAGCCGCAAATTCAAACAGAATCAAATGATGTTTTGCATACAGCCCTGTATTGTAGACGTCTCAATACCTATTGGTGTTGGTGAAGATCGGTAAGGGAAAGGGGTAGTTTACCAGCAACGTTTTATGTTTTAAAACGGTATTTCCTATGGCAAACGATAAGAGCCGCAAATTCAAACAGAATCAAATACGTTTTTGCATACGGCCCTGTTTTGTTGAGTACTAAAGACCTATTGTTTTTGGTGAAGATCGGTAAAGGGAAAGGGGTAGTTTACCTGACATGTTTTTTGTCTTATCAAGGGTATTTTATATGGCAAACGATAACAGCCGCAAATTCAAACACAATCATATAATATTTTGCATACAGCCCTGAAATGTAGAGTTCTCAAGACCTGTTTGTTTTGGTGAAGATCGGTTAAGGGAAAGGGGTAGTTTACCTGCAACGTTTTATGTTTTAACAAGGGTATTTTTTCTATGACGAACTTTAACTGCCGTAAATTCAAAGAGAATCAACTAATGTTTTGTATACAGCCCTGAATTGTAAGGTTCTCAAGACCTATTGTTTTTGGTGAAGATCGGTTAAGGGAAAGGGGTAGTTTACCAGCAACGGTTTTTTATCAAGGGTAATTTTTACTTCCATATTCCTTAAGGAATGGAAGTATGGTGATGGCAAAAAAAATCGTGTTCGAGATTATTGCAGATTCTGATTCTACTACACTCAAAACATGAAAAAAAGTCGTTTTCCGAAAAGTGTCTGTGTGTCTGTCTGTCTGTCTGTGTGTCTGTGTGTCTGTCTGTCTGTGTGTCTGTCTGTCTGTAGATTTTTTTTCTATGGCAATCGATAACTGCCGCAAATTCAAACAGAATCAAATAATTTTTTGCATACAGCCCGGTTTTGCAGAGTTCTCGCGACCTATTGTTTTTGGTGAAGATCGGTTGAGGGAAAGGGGTAGTTTACCTGCAACGGTTTTTTTTTAGCAAGGGTAATTTTGTTTGTTTGGCAAACGATAACAGCCGCAAATTCAAACAGAATCAAATAATGTTTCGCATACAGCCCTGAATTGTAGAGTTCTCAAGACCTATTGTTTTTGGTGAAGATCGGTTAAGGGAAAGGGGTAGTTTACCTGTAACGTTTTATGTTTTAACAAGGGTATTTCCTATGGCAAACGATAACAGCCGCAAATTCAAACAGAATGAAAAGATTATTTGCATACAGCCCTAAATTGTAGAGTTCTCAATACCTTTTGTTTTTGGTGAAGATCGGTTAAGGGAAAGGGGTAGTTTACCTACAACGTTTTTTTAGCAAGGGTATTTTCTATGGCAAACGATAACAGCCGCAAATTCAAACAGAATCAAATAATTTTCTGCATACAGCCCTGATTTGTAGAGTACTCAAGACCTGTTGTTTTTGGTGAAGATCGGTTGAGGGGAAGGGGTAGTTTACCAGCAACGTTTTTTATCATGCGTATTTTCTATGGCAAACGACAACTGCCGCAAATTCAAACAGAATCAAATAATTTTTTGCATACAGCCCTGATTTGTAGAGTACTCGCGACCTATTGTTTTTGGTGAAGATCGGTTGAGGGGAAGGGGTAGTTTACCTGCAACGCTTTTTTTTATCAAGGGAAATTTTTTTTTTTTGGCAAACGATAACAGCCGCAAATTCAAACAGAATCAAATAATGTTTCGCATACAGCCCTGAATTGTAGATTTCTCAAGACCTATTGTTTTTGGTGAAGATCGGTTGAGGGAAAGGGGTAGTTTACCTGCAACGTTTTTTTAACAAGGGTATTTTCTATGGCAAACGATAACAGCCGCAAATTCAAACAGAATCAAATAATGTTTTGCATACAGTCCTGATTTGTAGAGTACTCAAGACCTATTGTTTTTGGTGAAGATCGGTTAAGGGGAAGAGGTAGTTTACCTGCAACGTTTTTTTATCAAGCGTATTTTCTATGGCAAACGATAACAGCCGCAAATTCAAACAGAATCAAATAATTTTTTGCATACGTCCCTGAATTGTAGAGGTCTCAATGACTTTCGATTTTGGTGAAGATCGGTTAAGGGGAAGGGGTAGTTTACCTGCAACCTTATACGTTTTAACAAGAGTAAAGTACTTGAAAATTTATTTAAACTTTTTGAAACAATGGTAATTGTTAAAAATAAAATAATTTTGTTGCCAGGCAATAAAATTATAATTTTTTCATTTTAATGTAATATAATATTTTTCATTTAATACAGCAATAAAAAGGCAGGTAAGGCACAGCCTGGCTGTTTGGCTGAAAATGATTTTAAATATAAATCTTAGAATATGGAAGTCATGTATGGTTCTCCATACCGATATTTTTCTATAGTAAACGATAACAGCCGCAAATTCAAACAGAATCAAGTGATGTTTTGCATACAGCCCTGTATTGTAGAGTTCTCAATACCTATTGGTGTTGGTGAAGATCGGTTAAGGGAAAGGGGTAGTTTACCAGCAACATTTTGTGTTTTAACAAGGGTAATTTTGTATATGACGAACGATAACTACCGTAAATTCAAACAGAATCAACTAGGTTTTTGCATACCTTTTTGAACTAAAGAGAACTCAAGATCTGTTGATTTTGTTGAAGATCGGTTAAGGGAAGGGGTAGTTTATCAGCAACGTTTTATGTTTTGAAAAGGGTAATTTTTTTATGACGAACGATAACTGCCGAAAATTCAATGAGAATCAAATAATTTTTTGCACCCTTTCCTGAGTTGCAGAGAGCTCAAGGTCTATTGTTTTTAGTGAAGATCGGTTAAGGGAAATGGGTAGTTTACCTGCTACATTTTATGTTGTAACAAGAGACATGTTTTCATGACGAACGATAACTGCCGCACATTCAAACAGAATCAAATATTTTTTGCATGCTTCCCTGAATTGTAGAGGGCGGAAGGTCTATTGATTTTGGAGAAGATTGGTTAAGAGAAAGGGGTAGTTTACCTGAAACATTTTATGATTTAACAAGAGTAAAGTACTTAATTTTTATAAATAAAGTACCCTGATAAGAAGCTCATAGTAATCCACTGTAGAAACGTAGATGAAATATCTATAAATGAAGAGGTTAGGTGAACGGGGTGGGGGTAATTTTCTATTATTAAAAATTTTAGTTGAAGGTGGAGGGGAGAATTTTTTATATGTGTACTACGTTATCGGCAACAAAGAAGTAGTTTTTTGTTAAAATTGCTTCCCGGGCTCTTTAGCCGTAGTCCAATGTTTTCTATAAAACCAGACTTTTCGGCAGTGCCATCGACTGCCATCATCGGTGAAAATCGAGTGCGAAAACGTGAGGTGGTATACGTTTGTGACCACAGTACTGTGGTTAATGCTGAAGCAATAAGTAGAAAGACGTAGTTTCTATGGAAATATTTCATTTCGAATATGATTTTAAATATAAATCTTAGAACATGGAAGTCATGTATGGTTCTCCATACCGATATTTTTCATTTTAATGTAAATCTGTACATAGTATAAAGTAAAGTCGGTCCGTTTTCTCTCTGTGTTTGAAATCGCTAATCTCAGGAAGTACTGAACGGATTTTATTCAAGTTTTCGCCAATAGATAGAGTGTCTATCGAGGAACATTTATGTGTATAATTAATACATATATGTTGTACATTAGCTTAGCTATCACGGTTTATGTCAAGTAAGTGGTATAGTTTACATCTTATATATAAAAATGAATGTTTCTTTGTTTGTCCCGTATGCGTTCCTATACCATTCATCCGATTGCGATGAAACTTCGGTGAGTTGTTGTGCGCACGTCCGCGAAGATTTCTTCCACATCTCCTCCTAAACCACTGTACCGATTTCAACCAAACTTGGCACAAATATTTTACGCAACGGGAGAACCAACATAGGATAGGTGTTTTTTCGATGGGGTCCTTTTGGGGGTTCTTTGGGGTCTTCCACATCTCCTCCTAAACCACTGTACCGATTTCAACCAAACTTGGCACAAATATTTTACGCAACGGGAGAACCAACATAGGATAGGTGTTTTTTCGATGGGGTCCTTTTGGGGGTTCTTTGGGGTCTTCCACATCGCCTCCTAAACCACTGGACCGATTTCAACCAAACTTGGCACAAATATTTTACGGAAAGGGAGAACCAACATAGGACAAGTGCTTTTTCCGATACGATCCTTTGGGGGGTCCTTGGGGGTCTTCCACATCTCCACCTAAACCATTGGACCGATTTCAACCAAACTTGGCACAAATATTTTACGCAACGGGAGAACCAACATAGGACAGGTGTTTTTTTCGATACGATCCTCTGGGGGGTCCTTTGCGGTCTTAAAAAACTATTAGATCTGGTTACTATGGCAACCCAATAGAATAGATTCTGTTCTAAATATATTATCGCATTAAATTGAAGACCACGCGAACGAAGTTGTGGGCAACAGCTATTTATTTTTAAGAAGCCTACTTTAATTAAACTTTATTAATTAAACTAACATTTTCATTACGTACAACGTGAAACTCCGTAGCGAAGCACGGGTATTCTGATAGTCATGTATAAGAGAAAATATATCGTGCGTGGCAGGCAAGCATATCTCAGTTATGTACTGTTTACGTTTCCATTTTATTATTATCACTACCGCAATAAAAAGGCAGGGAAGACACACACACACACACACACAATTCGCGTTATTTCTGGCCTCATTCATGTTTATTTTCTTACATTTGCACGGTTTTTAAATGGAAAGTGCCGAACCCATACCAACATAACGCATGCAAGCCGAAAAAGTGTCCAGCGTGGATAGCGATTTGCTTCCTGTGGATCGCTGGGCAGTGTAACTGCACGTGTTTACAGAGGAACGATTCATAGACAGACTTTTCGTCTTTAGGGAATGAACCCTCTGCAAGATGCTGAGGGTCCATGAGTGACTTCGGAGCGCTCCTTCTTTTCCGCGTGTTTGTTCTGTGAAACGTACACTGTAGATTCGCAGATTTATTCTAAGCAACGCTCAATAGGAAATGTTGAAAATTTTGTCCACGGTGAACCCTCATACACACTAAACCTGCTCTGATGTTTTAATTACGGACATCATAATATTAAAACTTTGGAAACTTGACCACTACTTAATGGAGATCAATCATTAACTTATACAAGCCATTAATTTTATGCATATTTTTTATATATATGTGTACAACGTTATCGGCAAGAAAGAAGTAGTTTTTGTTAAAATTCCTTCCCGGGATATTTGGCCGTAGTCCAATGTTTTCTACAAAACCAGACGTTTCGGCAATGCCATTGACTTCCATCATCAGTGAAAATCGAGTGCGATAACGTGAGGTGGTATATGTTAGTGACCACAGTACTGTGGTTAAGGCTGAAGCAGTAAGTAGAAAGAAGTAGTTTCTATGGTAATATTTCATTTCGAAAATGATTTTAAAAATAAATCTTAGAATATGGAAGTCATGTATGGTTCTCCATACCGATATTTTAAACCATGTGCTTACGCCGCTAGACAGTCCGATCAAGTGTGTGTCAACAGGACATTCATTATGAACATTATTTGAACTATTATAATATTACTCCATAACTCTAACGTACTATGATTGTAATTGTGTGCTGCACTGGGGGAGCGTGCCAGAGCTTTCTTTTGCTCCTTCATATTTTTTTTTGATGCAAAGGCATTAGGGTTATTATACTTTCTGTCTAAATTTAAGTCATGGGTTTATTGTTTCTGTACCGGCGGGTTCAGGACAGGGTTCATATATTATTCTTGTTTTGGTTTAACATTTAAGGGCTGGGGTTTCGTTTTTCAGGCTGTTTTCAGGGGTAAAATTCACATGGGTTTTTTTTTGGCACAAGTTAGGCACACGTTGATACAGTTTTATGCAGGCCGGATACCTGTCTGACCTGGTCTGGCACATGCTGGCACACTTCCACAGCTGCCAGAATACAACATGCTGTTATTTTAAATTATTTACACACAGATGTCTGACATTAAAAAAATTTTTTTTTTTACTGTGGGCATATACTAATAATTTTGAGATTGTAAGATCATACTGATGCTACTGATTATGGTAACTTAGGTTCTGACTTGCTTGCTGGACCTGTCTGTTGAATTAAATCATTATCATTAAAGAACTAATTCCTGATACATGGATACATCTATATTTGTTACACAAGAATTAACATTCTGGAAAATTATGCCAATTGTTGAAACTTAGGTGATAAGGGTTTTTACCACTTGTATGCAGTTCAAAGAAACTTAAAGATTTTCATATACTTATAGTGTGCAATTTCTTAGATGTTATAAATTCATATGGCTGCCAGGCCACTGTCATCTTGCAGTTATTAGTCAAGTTATTAGTTTCGGTTTTAAAATAATTTTTTTTTTTTTTCATTTTAATGGAGTAAAGGGGTTGTGGTTTTAAATGATTAATTCCAACTGTGGCTGGAAGTTTAAATTTTTATGATTGCAGTTTTTGGGGCTTTATAGAAATACTGCCTGTCTGCCAGGTCGAACATGAGTTTATTGTGATGATATTATGGGTATATGTGTCTCTATGTTTCAATATGTGATGTTAGTGTTAAGTGTTATTTAAGGGGGGGAATTTATATAATTTATCGGATGTTGCCCGATATATGGTGTTTATTTATAGAATTTAAGTAACCAGATATATATATACAGCGTATATAACGCCCTAACTCTGTAGGGCTGTATGCGAAACATTATTTGATTCTGTTTGAATTTGCGGCTGTTATCGTTTGCCAAAAAAAAAAATTTCCCTTGATAAAAAAAACCGTTGCAGGTAAACTACCCCTTTCCCTCAACCGATCTTCACCAAAAACAATAGGTCGTGAGTACTCTACAAATCAGGTCTGTATGCAAAAAATTGTTTGATTCTGTTTGAATTTGCGGCAGTTATCGTTTGCCATAGAAAAAAATCTACAGACAGATAGACAGACAGACACACAGACAGACACACACAGACATTTTTCGGAAAACGACTTTTTTTCATGTTTTGAGTGTAGTACAATCAGAATCTGCAATAATCTCGAACACGATTTTTTTTGCCATCACCATACTTCCATTTCCTTAAGGAATATGGAAGTAAAAGGAAAACGATTTGTAACACGGATGAGCTGCGGGCCAGGCCAACGAAAAATAATAAAAGTTTATATCACCTCAACTGCATGAGTAGAGTTGCATCTTACAGTTGGTCAGCAAGCTCCCTCCTCAGAACAGGTGAGTGTTGGATGGTTCATGACTGGTGAAGGCGTCAGTACACCAGCTGAGACCAAATCTCCGTCTGGGAGCGAGAACCCTGAGAATTCACAAAGGATTAGAAATTCTGTTCACTAAAATATGCACCCTAGTCAAGGTAATAACCTCAGAACGGGGCTCCCGACCAACTCAAGATAAATGCACAAAAGTTCTTGCTTTTTTTTTTTTTTTTTTTTTTTTTTTTGAAAATTGCCTGAGGAGTAATTACGTCTACAAGGTGATCATGAACTCACTAAAAAAAATTAATATTAAAATGTGTCACTTGCACTAGATTTGTGCTGAGTCAAAAGATTCAGCGCTAGTTCAGTCATTTTATTGGCAGTTTTGACGTTATTGGCAGTACGAAATTTAAGGCAGTAATTAGTGCTGCGCTCTACCCGTGGATAGGAAAAATTAATAGTTTAGACAACGACGGTTGGGGGGCGGCACTTGCCGACTCTCAGTGGTATGAACGTTCCTAGTGCTGCGTCCTGGCGAGATTTTCCTTATACAAACGGTGACGAAGCTGAGATACAAGTTAAGGTCTGTCTGGCTACATACCGCGTGGGTGACGATCGACATTATTTTCTCTTCGGTGGAGAGGAGAGTTAATTCCATCTTCTACTTCTAATAACTATGGAAAAATAGTTTCTTAAACGACTGCGGGTTCGCCGACAAGAGACAAAGTCCGCTACATGACTGAACAAATTCCATCTTAAAAGCTACACACTCGCCACCGAAGAGAATTAGCTCACCACAACCACAACAACATGCCAATCATGAGATCGCCACATATTCAATAAAAGATCATCCTTCTGGACCCATAAGCAGGTGAAAAACAACCATTTATAATTAACACGTAGAATCAACATGGCACCAGTTATACATAACCATCAGTTTCTACCGTTCAAGTAAACATTCATTTGGATCCCCAATTGATGGGACAGTTTAGTGTGTACACTAAGAAAAAGAATTAATTGTAAAATTTCAATATATTTATAGTAAATTGTCAGTTCAGAGACTGACATGGTTACAAGACAGCATCCAACATAGATTCCCACTCATTTCATTATAGTGGTTTCTCTACAGAGTTAAAGTCAGTTTTGTTTTTAGTAATTTTCTCAAGTTTGATTTACTATGCATAAAAACATATATTTTCTCTTATTTTTAAAATCAGTTTATTTCATTTGTATAAAAAGATTACTGGGGAGGTAGGCGGATTTTTAACTAGTTTCAACCAAGCTATGCATGTCGAAACACTTTTCAACTTGTTTGTTGAGACTTGTTTGTTGAAACAAGCCGAAAGTTGAATGAACATGTCCGTCTCTGACCTAAGTGTATTTTTTATAAGGTGCTAATATTGTGCAATTTTTCTCTTTTCATTAACTGGCCCTATTTAAGTATATATAAATTCTTTATACTAATTCTGATAACTGGGGGGCATTAATTATTTTAAACAATTTTTATTTCTCACCTTAATTAAGTATTTTAGCACTTAGCCACTTAGGCACTTACTTTGAATTTTTATTAGGTCCTGGGGACATTTGTATGCTATACATTCTCTTATACACATGACGTGCAATTAACCCACACCATGTGGGTACTATTATAAATGTAAATTAATTATCCTAATTCGGATTATTATAAAAGGAAAAGTTAGAATTTATATACACCAGAAGGGTAATATAAAAAAGGGCGTGGCAAGAGACCTTTATGTATTTTATGTACACTGTTGTATAATGTATTTCTGTCCTGTGGAACATGTTATGTCTGTATATTTCTGTGTACATTTTGGGGGATATATATATATATATATATATATATTATAACATTGCCAAACCCTGATCACATTTGATATAAAAAAGTATGTAAAAAATGCCAAGAAACCATATATTTTGATAGATAAATGATAACGAGAATGAAAGTAGTAAATATAATCAATAGTGAAGGAGGAAGAATACAACCAAAGGTGATCACAAAACAAGAAAATACGAACTAGACTGACAGACAACTGACGTTGACACAACCCCAGAGATTGGCCAGATATCAACCAAAGTAAAGCGAGACAAGAAGACAGTGAAGAAAAAAGAAGAAAATAAAAAATTACATGGCCATAACAAGTAACTAACAAGATTGTTTTAAAAGAGCATAATTTTTTATTATTGTTAATAATTTATGTTTAAATTTTTATTAGTGGTAACTTGTAAATGACAGTATCTCAGCAATTGTTATACATAAAAAACCATGTGTAGATATGATTGTATGTATATCCTTATCTATAGGTGATGTGTCAGCTGTTATGTTTAAGGTTACACTCATACAGACAGGGAATAGAAAAGTGTGCGTGGTTCAATCAGAGAACAAATTGTATATCCTACTATATACTTTGGAACTTTTACTAAGATTATATCAGCAGTGTGTATATTATTATAGTATTATGTGTTCGAAAGTATAAGATGTTGGAGAGTTTATTTATTCAATAACATTATTGCTATTGCTACAGATATAGTAGATTTCAATTAACACAATATATTAACATTATTAAACTGTTGTTATTATTACTAATTATGACATTTCAGACCAATTTTTATCACTTTAATGACAAAATATATACAAAGTTATATTTTATTTGAAAGAGGTATTTACAATACCATGTTGTTTGCATATTATAAAATGATATGTGACAATCTGAAGGTACCAAAAAAGACATGAACTCATTAGATACAAAAACTTTGTAATAATAGTGAGATCGTGAGAAATATAAGGGTAATTAGAGATAGGTAGGGAGTGACAAAGACGAACAGTGAAGTGATAAGTGTAATAAAATAAACAGCATATAATATTAAGAAAAAAGAGTGAAACAAGTGTGACAAACCCAAAATATAAGCACATGTTAAATGAGCAATTAAGTTAAGTATATTAGACTGAAAGACACAGAATAATAA
Organism: Magicicada septendecula; assembly: GCA_034769895.1. Taxonomy (NCBI): domain Eukaryota; kingdom Metazoa; phylum Arthropoda; class Insecta; order Hemiptera; family Cicadidae; genus Magicicada; species Magicicada septendecula. The sequence continues at coordinate 19,862,690 of CM068367.1, read as the reverse complement.
TTGTGAATATAAAAAACAGAAAAAATATTATCTCAGTATAAAATCACCAGGGTGGTTACTGTTATAAAAGAGATGGTGTAGATATAACACTCACCAAATTTGTTCATTTGTTAATTTAAAGAAAGAAGTTATTGGCTTAATGTTTAAGGCAATAATTACCAGAAGAAATAGTTTTACAGTAATATGTTAGTATGTTTTAAGTAAGTAAGGAATTTATAAAGAAAATAATAGCAATACCTTTATAAGAAATAATAGGCAAATTATATTAATTATGTGTAACGAAAGGGAACATGGCAGAATTATATTAAAACTTAGAAATAAGTAAATTATGTATTAGCATAGTATTAGCCATTTTGGACTAAAACATTAATACATGACTTAGACCAATCTTGTAAGATATCAAACTAATCTTTGAAAGAAAATATAAACATCTACGTAAAGATTACAACCATTGAAATTATCCCCAAGTAAATATAGCCATTATAAAATATTTATTCAAATTAAACAAAATTTCAAGGTTTGATAACAATGGATTTATTTTGAGATCGACCAGGTAGAATAATTACGTTACCATGGAAACTGTGGAGTAACAAGCCAAAAATACCGTTAGATTTTTTACTGAATGTATGACGCTTTAATGATATAGACGCTAATTTTCGAGTGACCAAAATTGTCCATTAAAACATAGAAAATATCAGAAAAAGTTATTACTAAGTATATACCAAGACATAAGATAAAGGCTGGAGCCAGATTATTGAAGTTGAGGCCAAATTAACGAAAAAAGAAAATAAATTACTACCAGTTAAACTGAAAAAGATGCCTGATGTCCTGAACCCAGCAAATTAAAGAAGATTATAGTATAACCCATGAATAACAGATCGTATGAATTCGCCATAACTACGGAAGTGATAAGTACCTCTTAAATTACCCGAAATATATAAATAAACTCACGTTAATTATCTCACTAAAGGTCGAAATCTCACTGAACTGAAATTCATTACTTTCAAAGATTAAAAAGAAATTTAAGTCACTGACAATTTATAAACTAACCAATATAAACTGTTGTTAATGATCCATAACTTGTAAACACTTTTACTACACTGCACTAAACAAAATATACCTACACAATATGTTAGTTAAGTTTACTTGATGTAAAGGTGTGTATTTTTATTGTTTTTAAAACATTTGTAATCCTTTGAACGTAACCTCAAGATCCTATGACAAACGACATTAATAATTTGTATACAATTTTTAACAGACGCAATCATTAAACGTCTGGTATCAATTCAAATATCGATTGTCAAACCCTGTAATTGTCTCATATAATTAACCGGAGCATTTGTATTAGAATGATTTGTATTAAATGAATAATAATCACTAATAAAAAATGTGTAAGTATTGAGTGTAACCACGGTGTTATAATTTCATTAGGAGGTGCACAATATTTTATGTACATTTTAGCAGATGACTGACGATTTACACAGCCCACGCATCGAACGGCTGTGTGCTACAGTGGGCCTAGCTAGCGGAAATATTTGAATTATTCAAACCGCTTGAGCGGCGCTGGTCATACGCCCTTGAATTTTCTTTTAATTGTTTTAAGAAAACAATTTGGCGCCACCGGGACTTTCTCACCCCTAGTGAACATCAAGACCTGGTTATTCGTACGTTCGCCACGAACGAAATCTACAGAAGTTGCACGCATTCGAACTACGGATCGAGAAGACACGTACACTCATTACACACAAATTGTACATTATTTACATTTTGCAGAGTAAAACGGTAGCCGTACACACGATAAGATAACAATATATATATATAAATATTATGCATTACTGTACTTTTGGTGGGAACTTGGGATATAGGGATTTATTATTCAGGGTCTTTTAGAACAGAAAGTTAACACATGTAGTCATGTGGATACATCCTTTTTAGTTTTTTTTAAGGGAGGTATTCTATCTCAATAATCGTGGCTGATCATTTCTTTAAGGAAATCAATTATTTTATTTAACAAGTATAGGAAGTGTCACCTTTAAAGTTTATTTAATTTGTTGCGTAATTATTTTATTATTAATAGTAACAAGGAATGAAATCATTTATCTTCATTAATTTATATACAGTATTATAAAAGGAACATATAATATCATTTTATATTTTATTAAATAGTTTAATGGGAGCTTTATTTTGAGGTTAATGATTATTTTAAAATTTCAATTCATTGATGGTGACATAGCAATTATTTTCTTGGATTCCGTTAATATTTTTCAGGTGGCCTTGTTGAGAGGGTATACTTCTTTATTTAACCATTTAAAGGGGAATTATAAATCACTGTTGTTTTTTTTTATTATTGTTGTTATGAGATAGAATAATAAAATGGGATTGTTAATTATTTAATTCTTGCGTTTTCATTGGAAGTCCCGTCATACTGGACCCGGCACAATTTTTTGCTTCTCTAGGCCTTAGCCTAGTTTTAATTAACTTGTGGCCCCTCTTTACAAAAAGAAATATTCTTTTTGTTTTAACTACTCAAGATGAAGTAGGGGTTACATTTGGTAGCAGAGCGCGCTTACGACGAGGGTCCTGTGGGTGTGACGGGGCTTGCAAACTTAGGAAATATTTTGGAACTTTCACAATGTTAAGTTCAAATAGAACTTAGAAAAATTTTAAAGGCCCTATATCCCCAGTGAAAATATTTTTTGTTAGTTTTAAGGTTTGAAATATATGTACATGTACTTGCCCGCCTTGCATAGTGAATAGTGCCACGTGGTGGGAAATTTTAGAAGGGGAAATCCCTGGGCAAGACTTATCGCAGTCGGTGCTTGGTTAGTTTGAGTTTACCTTGCCCATGTTCGGGGAGGTGTTGCCGTTTTTGTGATTATGCGGTATGGCCCGATCGGCAGTCGGTTTTATCGGTTTCTTCCGATAAATGGTAGCCGGAGGTAACCTAAAAAATGGTTAAAATAAATTTTCGTTGGTCGGTGTTTTGTTTTCGTGTTGTGTGTGTGTCGCGTTCCTTTTGTCTGGTGTGATCGAGTGTGAGCTGTTCAGGTAGTGGACTAGTTCTCGCATCGGTAGGTGGACCCGCAGTCTACTCTTTGGAAGTATAGTACGTGAGTTTTTCTTATTCCAATCTTATTATTGTCAATATGTTTGTAGGTGTTAGGTATTTGTAGGGTGTTGTGTTTTGTTGATAGTGTTTTGCGAATTGTGTAATTCTGGCGGCGCTATGCTTTCAGAAATTGTCGTCCCCCGACCACCGGGAGGAACAGAAATTGCCCCACCCTCTCACCCCAGTTCACCAGAAATTTTCGGTGGTAGATGCATTTAAGGAGGACCAGCTGCTGGTTTTCTTGGACCTTGTCCTGCAGTTGGCAGCCTATCCGGGTATATCCGATGGGGAGGTCTTGTGCCTTATATACCCGTATTGCCAGGGTACGTTGGCAGAGAAGGTCACCAACACTTGGCGTCGGGGCGGCACGGTCGACACTTTTCATGGGGAAGTGTTGGATTACTTCATATATCCTCCACGACGTTCCCAGCTTAGGTTGGATTTATTTTACCGTTATCAGGCCGACGGAGAGCCGTTGGGGGATTACGTGCAGGACATACGAAAAGCTGCCCGGGTATTAAGATTAGGGTTGACCGACACCGAAGTCCTAGATATAATTATAGGAGGACTGAATTCCCAAGACAGTTCCCGTTTAAGGTTTGGGAATCGTCCACGTTGTTTCGTGGAGATGGCCCGGTGTTGTGCTGCTTCAAATACTGTCCGACCAAAGGTCGCAGTAATTGTTCCGGTAAATCCATTTCTGCCCAAGGTGGATCCAGAGCCGATAACATCATCATCGCCTACGCCGGAAGATGAGAAGTCACTTGATGGTGGAGCTTTACCATCGTCAGTAGAAGTTAATTTAGACATTGCACATGGACCTGGACAGCTGGATTCCAGGTTGAGTACTGTTGAGGAAGTTGTAGTTGCTGAGAGTGGTGAAGAAGAGGAATCGAAGGAGGAGGCAGAAGAGTGGTCTGCACATGCTACGCAGGGGAGTATAAGTGTAAGTGTTAGGGAGGCTGCAAGTGTTTCTGAGGTCGCGGATGGACTAGGGGATGTCCAGTCTGCAAGTGTGGTAGAAGTAGATGAGGTAGAAGTTGGGGAGAAACTGGGTGGCAGCGTTGTAGAGTTTGTGGGTGAGAATGATGTAGTGTGTGAAGATGTGCAGACGCTTTCTGTAAGTATTGTTGAGGATTCCGAGGAATGGAAAGAAGTTTCAGCTGGACCAGGTGAGCAACTAGAAGATGAAGATGTGCAGTGTCGTGATGATGATTTGGATTATGTAGAGGAGGAAAAGGAAGAGGTGGAAGAAATAGAAACAGAAGCAATTGTAGAAGAGAAGAAGATAGAAGCAGAGGAGTTAGAGGTTGAGGATAATCCAAATCGGGGTAAACGTAGAAAGGTAAGTTACCTTGATTATAATTCAGATGAAATAAATCAGTATTGCTCTACACAAGATAGTTTCTCAGAGAGTGACGTCCACAAGGAACGGGTTCCTAAAGTTCGTCATAAAAGGGTGAGACAAAGCGGTTAATGGGTAGCGGGTAGATGTTCCCCACAATCCCAGTGGTGTCCATCTACTTCAGGGTTGCGTCCCTGCCTCCGCGAGCCTTGGTTTTCTCCACCTATCCTTATTACCGGAGGGAACCATGTCCTTTACCTTAGTCCTAGCTGTTGAACTTTCAATGATCCTTGCCCTTTTCATCTTCCCAATTTTCCTACCCCTCCCCTCAGAAAACAAAAAAAAAAAAAAACAAAAAAAAAACAAATAAAAATTAGAAAGGAAAAAGAAAAAAAAAAACATCCGAGAGGAGTCAGAGAGAAGTTAGTTGGAAGAGTGGTGACTACGTGGGTAGTGAGTTTAGTGTCGTTTTCATTTTTCTTTGTTGTAGGTTGTCGTTGATTTTTGTAGAGTCCTGGCCATGCCGCATTCCCTAGTTGCTTTCCGTGGTGGTTATTTTAGATTAAGTGTAGGTTGTTCGACGTGGTCGTACTGAAGCAAACCCCCCCTCGTTAGTTCTGCAGTAGTGAAGACCAAGTGAAGGGATTGATGTTCGCGTGCCCTCGATGCGGTTTTCTCTGTCCGGCTAATAGGGGCCGTCCGCCCTAGTATAGGGATGTTTTTTTTAACGACCAGTTAGATATGTCAAGGATATGTGATGCCTTGTTTTAGCATATGGCGGGTCAGTCCATATGTGGACAATAAAGTTATGGGCGCTCACATACCAAGGTATTAGTTACCTTGTTTTGGTCTTCGGACGCGTGTGTGAGTGGCAGCAGGAGGAGTAGGTGGTGGTCACCAGAGAGTGTGACGTATTGGGGCGGTCCTGTGGGGTTGGTCTGGCGGAGAGGGTCGCATGAGGATGGTTGCATTGGCGTTGAGATTTCCAATCCAGTAAGAAAGGGGGGGTAGTTGTTGTCCTGTGTAGGTATCAAGTTGGGCCTCAGTTGGTGGGCAAGCCTCAGGAGGTCAGAAGACCATGGTAGGAATCTTTCTTTGGTCTTTAGCTGTCTCTCTCTCTTGTGCTGTATGCGGACTCTGATCAGGTCACCATGCAGCACCCGCACACTTACATAATACATATCTTCTTTCGTCTCTTTCATTTTCCTTTTTGATTTCTGTTCTCCTGAGAGCAAGCTCAGCTGAGCCAACCCAACCACGACGTCAACCGGTATCTTTTGGGGAGAGGTACACTGCAGGGTACCCTCCTGACCTTTAACGTTGGGGCAACTATGTTGCCCTTTTGGGGTGAGGGTGTGCTGAGTCAAAAGATTCAGCGCTAGTTCAGTCATTTTATTGGCAGTTTTGACGTTATTGGCAGTACGAAATTTAAGGCAGTAATTAGTGCTGCGCTCTACCCGTGGATAGGAAAAATTAATAGTTTAGACAACGGCGGTTGGGGGGCGGCTCTTGCCGACTCTCAGTGGTATGAACGTTCCTAGTGCTGAATCCTGGCGAGATTTTCCTTACACAAACGGTGACGAAGCTGAGATACAAGTTAAGGTCTGTCTGGCTACATACCGCGTGGGTGACGATCGACATTATTTTCTCTTCGGTGGAGAGGAGAGTTAATTCCATCTTCTACTTCTAATAACTATGGAAAAATAGTTTCTTAAACGACTGCGGGTTCGCCGACAAGAGACAAAGTCCGCTACATGACTGAACAAATTCCATCTTAAAAGCTACACACTCGCCACCGAAGAGAATTAGCTCACCACAACCACAACAACATGCCAATCATGAGATCGCCACATATTCAATAAAAGATCATCCTTCTGGACCCATAAGCAGGTGAAAAACAACCATTTATAATTAACACGTAGAATCAACATTGCACCAGTTATACATAACCATCAGTTTCTACCGTTCAAGTAAACATTCATTTGGATCCCCAATTGATGGGACAGTTTAGTGTGTACACTAAGAAAAAGAATTAATTGTAAAATTTCAATATATTTATAGTAAATTGTCAGTTCAGAGACTGACATGGTTACAAGACAGCATCCAACATAGATTCCCACTCATTTCATTATAGTGGTTTCTCTACAGAGTTAAAGTCAGTTTTGTTTTTAGTAATTTTCTCAAGTTTGATTTACTATGCATAAAAACATATATTTTCTCTTATTTTTAAAATCAGTTTATTTCATTTGTATAAAAAGATTACTGGGGAGGTAGGCGGATTTTTAACTAGTTTCAACCAAGCTATGCATGTCGAAACACTTTTCAACTTGTTTGTCGAGACTTGTTTGTTGAAACAAGCCGAAAGTTGAATGAACATGTCCGTCTCTGACCTAAGTGTATTTTTTATAAGGTGCTAATATTGTGCAATTTTTCTCTTTTCATTAACTGGCCCTATTTAAGTATATATAAATTCTTTATACTAATTCTGATAACTGGGGGGCGTTAATTATTTTAAACAATTTTTATTTCTCACCTTAATTAAGTATTTTAGCACTTAGCCACTTAGGCACTTACTTTGAATTTTTATTAGGTCCTGGGGACATTTGTATGCTATACATTCTCTTATACACATGACGTGCAATTAACCCACACCATGTGGGTACTATTATAAATGTAAATTAATTATCCTAATTCGGATTATTATAAAAGGAAAAGTTAGAATTTATATACACCAGAAGGGTAATATAAAAAAGGGCGTGGCAAGAGACCTTTATGTATTTTATGTACACTGTTGTATAATGTATTTCTGTCCTGTGGAACATGTTATGTCTGTATATTTCTGTGTACATTTTGGGGGATATATATATATATATATATATATAAATATTATGCATTACTGTACTTTTGGTGGGAACTTGGGATATAGGGATTTATTATTCAGGGTCTTTTACAACAGAAAGTTAACACATGTAGTCATGTGGATACATCCTTTTTAGTTTTTTTTAAGGGAGGTATTCTATCTCAATAATCGTGGCTGATCATTTCTTTAAGGAAATTAATTATTTTATTTAACAAGTATAGGAAGTGTCACCTTTAAAGTTTATTTAATTTGTTGCGTAATTATTTTATTATTAATAGTAACAAGGAATGAAATCATTTATCTTCATTAATTTATATACAGTATTATAAAAGGAACATATAATATCATTTTATATTTTATTAAATAGTTTAATGGGAGCTTTATTTTGAGGTTAATGATTATTTTAAAATTTCAATTCATTGATGGTGACATAGCAATTATTTTCTTGGATTCCGTTAATATTTTTCAGGTGGCCTTGTTGAGAGGGTATACTTCTTTATTTAACCATTTAAAGGGGAATTATAAATCACTGTTGTTTTTTTTTATTATTGTTGTTATGAGATAGAATAATAAAATGGGATTGTTAATTATTTAATTCTTGCGTTTTCATTGGAAGTCCCGTCATACTGGACCCGGCACAATTTTTTGCTTCTCTAGGCCTTAGCCTAGTTTTAATTAACTTGTGGCCCCTCTTTACAAAAAGAAATATTCTTTTTGTTTTAACTACTCAAGATGAAGTAGGGGTTACAGATTTAACAAGTGCCGACATAATCAAACAGGTTGGCCTCACCACGTGGCAACACAAATATCGTAATTTGTCAGAAAATGACCACACTAAAGGCACTTACAGTTACACACAAATAAAAGATTTATAGTGTTTCATCTAAGGGTGGTCTCACAATTTATTTTCAACTGCCATAATTAATTTAAAAAAAAACACTCTTCCGGTCCAGTGCGTGTACATACATAACCCACACGATTCAACTCTGTCTATACGTACTGGCTTTAGTTATAATTTTATACAGCAATTTAACAAATGATTACAGTGACTATTGTACAATAATTAAAAGAAATACTGGCTGTATATACTGAAACATGAAATAATTCTTTTACAATACACACACCCGTCCGATCGCAACCCGTACATTCTACTCTCGCATTCGGCTGAATATATTTAAGTTTAATTATTCCCTTATTATTCAATCATTTTATAGCATACTGTAAATCACTCACCGGGAAGTCTCGAAAATTAGCCTGCCATCAGGACGAGAAGAAAATTACCCAATTATTGACTGTCCAAGGTCGGGAGCCTGTTGATTCTGTCACGGTCTGCGTCGAACTGCCCGTTACATCAGCAACATAACGGACAGCTAACCGCGCCGCGAGATGGCGCGGGCTGTCTAACAGTGCCGTCCAGATATCAGCGCTCTAATCGACATTAATACCCGATATTATTATTGAAAAACGAAATTTTTATACCTTCGATTGCCGGGTTATGCAAACACCGGCACAATCCTTGTAGAGAAGAAGAAGAAGAAGAAGAAGAATAAGAAGAAGAAGAATAAGAAGAAGATATTTCTTTATACTTAAGATATATTCACTCTTCTCTCTCTCTCTCTCTCCCTCTCTAATACGTCTGCCCCTAAACTATGGATGCGAGATCGCAGAAATAAGGTGCTTATTCAGGAACTTACTGCGACTACACTACAGGAGTAAACTACGAACACCAGCCTCTAAGAGAAATTGGTAACGATACCGGCCTTGTGGGTTTATCGTAACTCTATGATGACGTATCTTACCAAAGTTTTCATGTTGTTGACGGCTGCTGATCGGCGCTATACAGTAGGCCTAGCTTTAAATACGCCCCCACCACCCGTTATCAAACAATTACTCTGATAACACTTTCACGTAGCTATCGATTATTTCTTGTTTTTTTTGTTCCTGTTATTGTTTTGCGAAAGGAGCAGGGCCGCGGCAGCAGCAACAGCTGTGGCACATAACGAGTGAAAGACCAATGGAATCAAAAAACAGAACAGAAACAAATTTTGTGTTTCCGCTATGTTACATTTATTGTCATTACTACTTCATTTTACGAAACGTTCAGAGAATTACATAATATCTTGCAGCAGCATAAAGTGCGTGTAAAGTGTTGTTATAAGTACGTAACTGGTCGTTTGTCAAGTGAAATACGCAGACAACTTCGCTGTGAACACATGCTTTCATCCGAACAACGGTTATTAATGTTCGTCTAAAGCTTATACGGCCGGTGTAAATATATCCAAAATTACTTCTCGGCGCGACAACCCATTACTGAGTCAAGGCCTTCTTTAACTGCCTCCGCCAGTTTGTAAAACTGACTGGGTGAGAAAACGATAGGTTTCTGCACATAAAAGAGTTTGACTGATGGGATATGTGATTTCTCCGATCCATCCCCCAACCTGGAGGACCAGGAACTTTGATTTCGGGGTGCTGTTCCACTAGAGAGGTGCTTTCACCTCAGCTGACGAGCTCTCTTTGCCCGGTCGGAGTAGACTAACTGACTCAGCCCACGTGTGCAGCCATTGGGCTACTATAGCCTCCTCGGCCTCCACACTAGATGCACACCCAGCTGCCAATGTGCACCATCCCTGCCAGGCCAGCCAGAACCCAGGGTACCCCCAGACTACCCTGACAGAACCCCTATCTCTCGTTTGCTTACCGATCCTCTCCGCCGAAGGGATTGGTTACCACAACCTTGGAGTTGATTGCTCGGCATAACAGGGGCCACCGAACAAGGTGGACTTGGGGTGGAGAGGCTAGCGCATTTCTCTTCTATGAAAGCGTATATTCGCGTCACGCTCCCTTTGGATCCCAAAAAATTTCCAAAATTATTACTAAATACCAAGCTTTTAGGCCGTGGTCGGCTGCTATTAATTATCGGCATCGTCGGCAACGTTTCGTATCCCTGCTTGAGGATCTTGTTCAGGACGCAAAAAGCGACAACGTGTACGAAAACACTACCGGCAGATCTTCCACCGAACGATATCCGACATTTGTTTCGGACAAAATCAATCGACACTTGTTTCGGGTTGCTTTCCCCTGAAACAAGTGTCGGGTATAGTTCGACTGCTACTGTTTGTGTATACTATGTCGCCTGCAGAAGGGGGATACAAAACGTTGCCGACGATGCCGAGAATTCATAGCAGCCGACCACGGCCTAACACCCCGGTATTTCTTCTTCTTCTGATAGTTCCTATCCTTTTCGGATGTTGGATATCATACAGACTATTTTAATTTTCTGTACTGCTGCACGGAACAAGTCAGTTGTATTCAGGCCAAACCAGGTCCTTATATTTCTCGGTAGCCCAACTCCTCTCTTTCCAAGTACTTTTCCCTGTAGTATGGACTGCAATAAGTAAAATCTCTGTTCATTTCTTATGAGATGTCCCAGATAGTGAAGCTTTCTTATCTTCACTGTGTTAATAACTTCCCTATCTTTCTTCATCTTTGTAAGAACATCAGCATTATTTATATGCACTGTCCATGAAATGCTCAGTATTCTTCGGTAAAGCAGCATTTTGAAAGATTCAAATTTTTTAGTTGTTGGACTGTATTTAGTTAACTCTATTTACCTCTTCCTCACCCAAGTGAGCACCAGATTACTACCTTAGTCAGTGAGTTAATGAGTTTTTAGGCCCTACTCATGTTACGTACAGGGCGAAGTTAAGCTGCAAACGTGAAACTTTTTCTTCTTATTCTTTACTTTCTCATCCGCTTTACTCATACTACTAGTCATGGTCATTCCAAGCTTACATTGCTTACAACACAATCACTTCATAGATATAAAAAACATAACACTACTCCACAACATATAAAAAGGTAAAAAAATGGATTTATTAGAAATTCTAGAAATACATGAAACACAAATGAACAAACTGAATTCTGTGTATTCCCTTTATTAAAAGCTGTTATTTAGTTTAGTTATTTTGTATTTTGCATTCAGATTATATTTAGTTTTTACGGGCACTTGACCTATCCTTAGCTCCTGCACCCCCCTCTCCGTCTTCACACCTCACACATGTTCCGATACACGCCCTAAACAGATGTGAACCATCCTTACATCCTCTGGTTAGTGTTCACTCAGCTCTTTGACAATGGCTTAAGAAGTCGAAACAGCTGTCAGAGTTAAATAAAAAAAAAACGGTGAAACTTACCAAGTGTTTATATATTTAAAAAACCCTCCGTGTATTTTGATTATCCTGACAATGTCTGGCTCTTTGTAAAGATGGTATTGTTCATAATTATAGCGCCTGCGCCACATTCCATTTTCTTGAACTCCTCTAAATATTGTTCTTAGAATCTGTCTTTCACAGCAACCTAGAAGTCTGTCACTATTTTTTGTCATTGTCCAGGTTTCTGAAGCATATGTCAGCACAGGCCTGATAAGTGTTTTGTAAATTTTGCATTTCGTGTTTCTTGAGATGAAGCTAAATGTCGTGTGCTAGCAATACCGTGACTAGAAGTCTCAAAATCCTTGGGCCTAATGATTGCGGGAAAACGATAACGATGTTATAATTTAAATATAATTTAATTCAATTTAAAATGTAAATATAATACAATTTGCCAGAAATTGCTATGAAAATGTCTATCCGATGGCTAATGACAGACTATCTTGTGAAAGTCCCATCTAAAATCAGCATGTGCGAAGAAGCTTAGTGCGTCATGAAACCCAAGAATTGAGTCATCAATCTTTTCAGTAAATATTTTCAGGCATTTATAATTGCCTTCCACTCTGCCACTAGTTTAGTCATTGTTAGTGTATCATGAGGCGAGTGTATGGTGCCTTATCGTGATGATATTAATGTTGATGGTTATGCGTATCATATGTATGAATTTGTGTGTATGTTTTTTAATGGTTTATCTTCTTCTTCAGCACAACAGCCAATGTGAGCCCTGGCTTCCAACAACAATCTTTTCCAAAGCCTCCTGCCATTGTCATCTCAGTGTAACCCTTCACACCCTAGATTCGCCCCCTCTTTCTGCTTTTATAGAGACTTGCCCCTCAGGATTTTGTTTGACTTATGCTGATCATCCATCTGCTTTAGATGGGCTAACCACTGTATTTGTTGAGCTTTTATGAATCTTATAAAAGTCCTCATGATTCAATAGGTCATGTATCTCCTAGTTATTTCTCATTCTGTATTCGTTGTCTTCTTTAACCAGGCCATAAACGTGTTTTATGATCTTTCTTTCAAACTTTCTTAGTGTTTCTTGTTCTTTTTTGTCAATGTCCATGTCTTGCTCCCATAAGTAACAATAGACTGCTATTGGCATAATACGCCCTATTTCCTATTTGTATCCTGTCATGTATTGTCGTGTTTATGTACCCTACATTATCTGTCATGTTACTCAGGTGTCTGAACTTATTAACTACATCAAAAGAATTATCTCTAACCATAAATTATATAGATTTTGTTCTCCTTTCTGATGCAGAAATCAGCATGTATTTAGTTCCGCTGATACATTGAGTCCCATTATAGTAGATTTATGATTCAGCTCCTTGTATACCCCAACCAGCCATTGTCTTGATCTGGTTATTTTCACAACATCGTCAGTATAAGCACATATTTGGTTCGTCTTATTTAGTATTGTTCCTCACTGATCTATGTCTTTAGTAGCATAATGTAGCGAAATAATAAAGAGGGTGGCTGATAACTCATCACCTTGCTTAGCTCCCTTATTAAATGCGAATGATTTGCTCAGCATAATCTCATAATTAATTTTAGCTTTTGTGAATCTCATGGCCATCTTCATTAACTTATAAGTTTCAAAGGAATTCCTGTATCCTGCATGGCTTCATAAAGTTGTACTCTTCGCACGCTATCAAATTCCTGTCTAAAGTTCACAAACAGCATGTGAAGATCTATTCAACTCATAGCACTTTTCTATAATCTGCCTTGATAACAAACAACTGATCAGAAGTACCTCTTTTCGGTCGGAAACCACATTAGTTTTCCCCTAGACCTTATTCTGCCCATCTTCTAAACCGAAAAAAATTAATTATAGAGGTCAGCGCTGAGTAACATCATGCCTCTATAATTGTTACACTCCAGTTTATTTCCCTTCTTATAAATTGGGCATATTATTCCAGTGTTCCACTCTTCAGGCATTATTTCTTTTATCCAGACCATATGAATTAGATCATGTAAATAGGCCTTAACAGTTTTGCCCCCATGCTTCTGTAGCATGCTCTGCAGGCAGACTACCCAGTCCTGGAGCTTTGTTGTTCTTAAGCTTTCCAACTGCCACTACTATTTCATTTAGTGTGGGGTAATCTACCATATAACCACCATCATCTGTTTTTTGGGCTCCGCTTCTTCTTCCTGTTCATCTTTATTCAACAGCTCCCTAAAATGTTTCATCCACCTCTCCAAAACCCTTCCGTTGTCTTCCACAATCTTCCCGTCTTTACCAATACGTCCCTTACTCTTTCTTTTAATGGTTTATATGACTATTTATAGGAGATAAATGCAATTTATTTAATTTTCACATGTTTTGGCCATTCTATGGGCTGTTATAGAAACTGGAATATTTTGAAAAAAGTGATGTACCAATAACACTGAAACTCACAATGTTTACTGTATGGCACAGTGACAATACCTTACTGTCATATCACCAAAGGTACTTCCCTCCTCCTATTCATCAGATACTTTACTGTTTGTGTCTATATTGTTATCTGTTAAATACTTATATAAATCCCATTTAAACTATACTTTGCCTTATTATTTCCTAATTAATGTGATTATGTATTTTGATTTATGGCTCAAACAATTGTTGGTTGTTACAAATAGAATTCCCTGCTCATTACATAATTTACACTTTCAAAATCTTCATTCTGCCCCCCCCCCTCCAAAGGTAGGCTACAGGTGATGCTTATGCTTGGCATTTTAAAAGATCTGACAGAATATTATCTAGCATAAAACCAGGTACAGATCCTCGGAGGGGGAAATTTCCCTCCCCAATGGTCACTTCACTGGAACGTTTTTGTCGTTTTATGATTGTGAATATGATTTAAAAATCATATCACATTTTGCAAGTTCATGGTTTTACCCTAAAATGACTTTAAATTGTTACTGCAGCTTACCAGAATGCTTAATTTTTGTTTAATACATAACTTAAATAAGTAGTGTTTATTTTAAGCTGTAAGTGAATATTATTAATAAAATACTGTACTAACAAATACAAACGAGAATTAATTCTTATACAGTAATAAATCTATCACGTTGATAACAACAAACTGTATTTTATCTTCACTCATTACTATCATTTATACTTTAGACCTTTAAAGAATGGTCTAACTTTTCAAAATACTCCCCAAAGTCAACACTTTCCTCCCCCAAAACTGTTTGCTGGATCCGCTCCTGATAAAACACAGTAACTTTAATCTGTGTTAAATTAGGCAGAATTTAGGTTTAACTCAGCACTTAGCATCTGACTAATTCATAGTCATAATGTTTTCAAACAGATTGTTTTGATTATTTTGTTTTGTTGCATTTTGGGAATTCTGAAATGTGGCTATGCCACAGGCGGTACCGCATTGCTGGAATGTCGGGTTTTGGCCATTCTAAAGGTTAAATTTATGAATAAGTGTATGTGTAAGGGAGGTGACAGTATCGAAATTCCTACTCATTTTTAAAACAAATTACTAAAATGAGAAATTTGCACCGTGCAACACTTCTAACAGACAAATTGATAGAAAGCATAAAGTGAGAGGCAGCCATGTTTCTTCAGAATGCTACCTGCATTCACATTATATTTTCAATATTTAAAGGCCAAATTGCTGAAGCCAACAGATTGCCCCCCTGCTTTATAATTTTATATAGGAGCACTCGACAGTCCTTCAACTTGTTAGGGCTATAACCCAGCTCTCCGATCCCACGAACAAACATCTATCTACTGTGGCAGTGCTTCTGGATGTGAGTAAGGTCTTCTCTACAAACTGGCTATGTCCCCGCTCCCAGCATCTTTCGTCCATTTGAAGCGCTCGTATCTTTGCGACCGCACATTTAGTATCTGCGTCG
This sequence comes from Magicicada septendecula, assembly GCA_034769895.1. Lineage (NCBI taxonomy): Eukaryota > Metazoa > Arthropoda > Insecta > Hemiptera > Cicadidae > Magicicada > Magicicada septendecula. The sequence continues at coordinate 19,847,316 of CM068367.1, read as the reverse complement.
GCGGATCGTACCCATCGCCGCCGGCGTCCCCCAAGGATCTGTCCTATGTCCCGTTCTGTACCTCGTGTACACGAACGGCCGTCCTGTCCAGGCTGGAGTTACGCTCTCGCTGTATGCGGATGTTGTGTTAGCTGTTTGTAGCTGTTACCTTGGTCATCGACACGGACGCTCACGGCATCTGCTTTGCTTCAACGCCCACGCGACCGATACCCTCGCGGCGTCCGAGCCAAATTTTACCCATTTCTCTCGTGCCGCAGCCTCCCCGGCGCTGCGCACGAAAGTCACCACCTATCTTTTGTTCCTTAGGTCTGTATTGACCTATGCGGCACCTCTTATATCCGCCACCAACAGCGGTAGACTGGAAAGTTTCCAATCTACCCTCCGTTCCTTTTCGGGATCTCCTTGGTTTGTAAGGAATAGTGTTATTCGAGGAGGTCTTCGAGTTCCTATTCTCTCTGCCTTCGTCTGGTCGTTAGCTCCAACTCTCTTTGCTGCAGCTGCGACCTCTTCCTTCCCTTACCTACGGACCATCAGCACCGCGCAACCGCCTCCCACTGTCCGGGTCAAACGCCCTCGGGCGATCCTTGATGACCCGCCATAAGCGTAAAATAAAATAAATTTTAACATCTGGGGGTTTACCTGCTAAGCTGTCCTTCCTTCCATCCTTGCACGCCGACTGCGCTGTTACGCCTATCACTGGCACGGAGGCTCTCTGCCTCGCGGTGAGCGACCGACGCCTCATGGCGTCTGCACTCTGGGCTAGAGACAGGTGACATCTGCCCCCGTCCCAGGGTTTACCTGCTAGGGCTGTCCTTCCTTCCATCCTTGCACGCCGAATGCGCTGTTACGCCTATCACTGGCACGGAGGCTCTCTGCCTCGCGGTGAGCGACCGACGCCTCATGGCGTCTGCACTCTGGGCTAGAGACAGGTGACATCTGTCCCCGTCCCAGGGTTTACCTGCTAAGCTGTCCTTCCTTCCATCCTTGCACGCCGACTTCACTGGTACGGAGGCTCTCTGCCTCATGGCGTCTGCACTCTGGGCTAGAACAGGTGACATCTGTCCCCGTCCCAGGGTTTACCTGCTAAGCTGTCCTTCCTTCCATCCTTGCACGCCGACTTCGCTGTTACGCCTATCACTGCCACGGAGGCTCTCTGCCTCGCGGAGAGCGACCGACGCCTCATGGCGTCTGCACTCTGGGCTACAGACTGGTGACATCTGCCCTCGTCCCAGGGTTTACCTGCTAAGCTGTCCTTCCTTCCATCCTTGCACGCCGACTGCGCTGTTACGCCTATTACTGGCACGGAGGCTATGTGCCTCGCGGAGAGCGACCGACGCCTCATGGCGTCTGCACTCTGGGCTTGAGACAGGTGATATCTGTCCCCGTCCCAGGGTTTACCTGCTAAGCTGTCCTTCCTTCCATCCTTGCACGCCGACTGCGCTGTTACGCCTATCACTGGCACGGAGGCTATGTGCCTCGAGGAGAGCGACCGACGCCTCATGGCGTCTGCACTCTGGGCTACAGACAGGTGACATCTGCCCCCGTCCCAGGGTTTACCTGCTAAGCTGTCCTTCCTTCCATCCTTGCACGCCGACTTCGCTGTTACGCCTATCACTGGCACGGAGGCTCTCTGCCTCGCGGAGAGCGACCGACGCCTCATGGCGTCTGCACTCTGGGCTACAGACAGGTGACATCTGCCCTCGTCCCAGGGTTTACCTGCTAAGCTGTCCTTCCTTCCATCCTTGCACGCCGACTGCGCTGTTACGCCTATTACTGGCACGGAGGCTATGTGCCTCGCGGAGAGCGACCGACGCCTCATGGCGTCTGCACTCTGGGCTAGAGACAGGTGACATCTGTCCCCGTCCCAGAGTTTACCTGCTAAGCTGTCCTTCCTTCCATCCTTGCAAGCCGACTGCGCTGTTACGCCTATCACTGGCACGGAGGCTATGTGCCTCGCGGAGAGCGACCGACGCCTCATGGCGTCTGCACTCTGGGCTAGAGACAGGTGACATCTGTCCCCGTCCCAGGGTTTACCTGCTAAGCTGTCCTTCCTTCCATTCTTGCACGCTGACTGCGCTGTTACGCCTATCACTGCCACGGAGGCTCTCTGCCTCGCGGAGAGCGACCGACGCCTCATGGCGTCTGCACTCTGGGCTACAGACAGGTGACATCTGCCCCCGTCCCAGGGTTTACCTGCTAAGCTGTCCTTCCTTCCATCCTTGCACGCCGACTGCGCTGTTACGCCTATCACTGGCACGGAGGCTATGTGCCTCGCGGAGAGCGACCGACGCCTCATGGCGTCTGCACTCTGGGCTAGAGACAGGTGACATCTGTCCCCGTCCCAGGGTTTACCTGCTAAGCTGTCCTTCCTTCCATTCTTGCACGCTGACTGCGCTGTTACGCCTATCACTGCCACGGAGGCTCTCTGCCTCGCGGAGAGCGACCGACGCCTCATGGCGTCTGCACTCTGGGCTAGAGACAGGTGACATCTGCCCCCGTCCCAGGGTTTACCTGCTAAGCTGTCCTTCCTTCCATCCTTGCACGCCGACTGCGCTGTTACGCCTATCACTGGCACGGAGGCTCTCTGCCTCGCGGTGAGCAACCGACGCCTCATGGCGTCTGCACTCTGGGCTAGAGACAGGTGACATCTGCCCCCGTCCCAGGGTTTACCTGCTAAGCTGTCCTTCCTTCCATTCTTGCACGCCGACTGCGCTGTTACGCCTATCACTGGCACGGAAGCTCTCTGCCTCGCGGTGAGCGACCGACGCCTCATGGCGTCTGCACTCTGGGCTAGAGGCAGGTGACATCTGCCCCCGTCCCAGGGTTTACCTGCTAAGCTGTCCTTCCTTCCATTCTTGCACGCCGACTGCGCTGGTACGCCTATCACTGGCACGGAGGCTCTCTGCCTCATGGCGTCTGCACTCTGGCCTAGAGACAGGTGACATCTGCCCCCGTCCCAGGGTTTACCTGCTAAGCTGTCCTTCCTTCCATCCTTGCACGCCGACTTCGCTGTTACGCCTATCACTGGTACGGAGGCTCTCTGTCTCAAGGCGTCTGCACTCTGGGCTAGAGACAGGTGACATCTGCCCCCGTCCCAGGGTTTACCTGCTAAGCTGTCCTTCCTTCCATCCTTGCACGCCGACTTCGCTGTTACGCCTATCACTGGTACGGAGGCTCTCTGTCTCATAGCGTCTGCACTCTGGGCTAGAGACAGGTGACATCTGCCCCCGTCCCAGGGTTTACCTGCTAAGCTGTCCTTCCTTCCATCCTTGCACGCCGACTTCGCTGTTACGCCTATCACTGGTACGGAGGCTCTCTGTCTCATGGCGTCTGCACTCTGGGCTACAGACAGGTGACATCTGTCCCCGTCCCAGGGTTTACCTGCTAAGCTGTCCTTCCTTCCATCCTTGCACGCCGACTTCGCTGTTACGCCTATCACTGGCACGGAGGCTCTCTGCCTCGCGGAGAGCGACCGACGCCTCATGGCGTCTGCACTCTGGGCTACAGACAGGTGACATCTGCCCTCGTCCCAGGGTTTACCTGCTAAGCTGTCCTTCCTTCCATCCTTGCACGCCGACTGCGCTGTTACGCCTATTACTGGCACGGAGGCTATGTGCCTCGCGGAGAGCGACCGACGCCTCATGGCGTCTGCACTCTGGGCTTGAGACAGGTGATATCTGTCCCCGTCCCAGGGTTTACCTGCTAAGCTGTCCTTCCTTCCATCCTTGCACGCCGACTGCGCTGTTACGCCTATCACTGGCACGGAGGCTATGTGCCTCGAGGAGAGCGACCGACGCCTCATGGCGTCTGCACTCTGGGCTACAGACACGTGACATCTGCCCCCGTCCCAGGGTTTACCTGCTAAGCTGTCCTTCCTTCCATCCTTGCACGCCGACTTCGCTGTTACGCCTATCACTGGCACGGAGGCTCTCTGCCTCGCGGAGAGCGACCGACGCCTCATGGCGTCTGCACTCTGGGCTACAGACAGGTGACATCTGCCCTCGTCCCAGGGTTTACCTGCTAAGCTGTCCTTCCTTCCATCCTTGCACGCCGACTGCGCTGTTACGCCTATTACTGGCACGGAGGCTATGTGCCTCGCGGAGAGCGACCGACGCCTCATGGCGTCTGCACTCTGGGCTAGAGACAGGTGACATCTCTCCCCGTCCCAGAGTTTACCTGCTAAGCTGTCCTTCCTTCCATCCTTGCAAGCCGACTGCGCTGTTACGCCTATCACTGGCACGGAGGCTATGTGCCTCGCGGAGAGCGACCGACGCCTCATGGCGTCTGCACTCTGGGCTAGAGACAGGTGACATCTGTCCCCGTCCCAGGGTTTACCTGCTAAGCTGTCCTTCCTTCCATTCTTGCACGCTGACTGCGCTGTTACGCCTATCACTGCCACGGAGGCTCTCTGCCTCGCGGAGAGCGACCGACGCCTCATGGCGTCTGCACTCTGGGCTACAGACAGGTGACATCTGCCCCCGTCCCAGGGTTTACCTGCTAAGCTGTCCTTCCTTCCATCCTTGCACGCCGACTGCGCTGTTACGCCTATCACTGGCACGGAGGCTATGTGCCTCGCGGAGAGCGACCGACGCCTCATGGCGTCTGCACTCTGGGCTACAGACAGGTGACATCTGCCACCGTCCCAGGGTTTACCTGCTAAGCTGTCCTTCCTTCCATTCTTGCACGCCGACTGCGCTGTTACGCCTATCACTGGCACGGAGGCTATGTGCCTCGCGGAGAGCGACCGACGCCTCATGGCGTCTGCACTTTGGGCTACAGACAGGTGACATCTGCCCCCGTCATAGGGTTTACCTGCTAAGCTGTCCTTCCTTCCATCCTTGCACGCCGACTGCGCTGTTACGCCTATCACTGGCACGGAGGCTATGTGCCTCGGGGAGAGCGACCGACGCCTCATGGCATCTGCACTCTGGGCTACAGACAGGTGACATCTGCCCCCGTCCCAGAGTTTACCTGCTAAGCTGTCCTTCCTTCCATCCTTGCACGCCGACTGCGCTGTTACGCCTATCACTGGCACGGAGGCTATGTGCCTCGCGGAGAGCGACCGACGCCTCATGGCGTCTGCACTCTGGGCTAGAGACAGGTGACATCTGCCCCGTCCCAGGGTTTACCTGCTAAGCTGTCCTTCCTTCCATCCGTGCACGCCGACTGCGCTTTTACGCCTATCACTGGCACGGAGGCTATGTGCCTCGCGGAGAGCGACCGACGCCTCATGGCGTCTGCACTCTGGGCTAGAGACAGGTGACATCTGTCCCCGTCCCAGGGTTTACCTGCTAAGCTGTCCTTCCTTCCATCCTTGCACGCCGACTTCGCTGTTACGCCTATCACTGGCACGGAGGCTCTCTGCCTCGCGGAGAGCGACCGACGCCTCATGGCGTCTGCACTCTGGGCTACAGACAGGTGACATCTGCCCCCGTCCCAGTGTTTACCTGCTAAGCTGTCCTTCCTTGCATCCTTGCACGCCGACTGCGCTGTTACGCCTATCACTGGCACGGAGGCTATGTGCCTCGCGGAGAGCGACCGACGCCTCATTGCGTCTGCACTCTGGGCTAGAGACAGGTGACATCTGTCCCCGTCCCAGGGTTTACCTGCTAAGCTGTCCTTCCTTCCATTCTTGCACGCCGACTGCGCTGTTACGCCTATCACTGGCACGGAGGCTCACTGCCTCGCGGAGAGCGACCGACGCCTCATGGCGTCTGCACTCTGGGCTAGAGACAGGTGACATCTGTCCCCGTCCCAGGGTTTACCTGCTAAGCTGTCCTTCCTTCCATTCTTGCACGCCGACTGCGCTGTTACGCCTTCCACTGGCACGGAGGCTCTCTGCCTCGCGGAGAGCGACCGACGCCTAATGGCGTCTGCACTCTGGGTTAGAGACAGGTGACATCTGCCCCCGTCCCAAGGTTTACCTGCTAAGTTGTCCTTCCTTCCATTCTTGCACGCCGACTGCGCTGTTACGCCTATCACTGGCACGGAGGCTCTCTGCCTCGCGGAGAGCGACCGACGCCTCATGGCGTCTGCACTCTGGGCTACAGACAGGTGACATCTGCCCCCGTCCCAGGGTTTACCTGCTAAGCTGTCCTTCCTTCCATCCTTGCACGCCGACTGCGCTGTTACGCCTATCACTGGCACGGAGGCTATGTGCCTCGCGGAGTGCGACCGACGCCTCATGGCGTCTGCACTCTGGGCTAGAGACAGGTGAAATCTGTCCCCGTCCCAGGGTTTACCTGCTAAGCTGTCCTTCCTTCCATCCTTGCACGCCGACTGCGCTGTTACGCCTATCACTGACACGGAGGCTCTCTGCCTCGCGGAGAGCGACCGACGCCTCATGGCGTCTGCACTCTGGGCTAGAGACAGGTGACATCTGCCCCCGTCCCAGGGTTTACCTGCTAAGCTGTCCTTCCTTCCATTCTTGCACGCCGACTGCGCTGTTACGCCTATCACTGGCACGGAGGCTCTCTGCCTCGCGGAGAGCGACCGACGCCTCATGGCGTCTGCACTCTGGGCTAGAGACAGGTGACATCTGCCCCCGTCCCAGGGTTTACCTGCTAAGCTGTCCTTCCTTCCATTCTTGCACGCCGACTGCGCTGGTACACCTATCACTGGCACGGAGGCTCTCTGCCTCATGGCGTCTGCACTCTGGCCTAGAGACAGGTGACATCTGCCCCCGTCCCAGGGTTTACCTGCTAAGCTGTCCTTCCTTCCATCCTTGCACGCCGACTTCGCTGTTACGCCTATCACTGGTACGGAGGCTCTCTGTCTCATAGCGTCTGCACTCTGGGCTAGAGACAGGTGACATCTGCCCCCGTCCCAGGGTTTACCTGCTAAGCTGTCCTTCCTTCCATCCTTGCACGCCGACTTCGCTGTTACGCCTATCACTGGTACGGAGGCTCTCTGTCTCATGGCGTCTGCACTCTGGGCTACAGACAGGTGACATCTGTCCCCGTCCCAGGGTTTACCTGCTAAGCTGTCCTTCCTTCCATTCTTGCACGCCGACTGCGCTGTTACGCCTATCACTGGCACGGAGGCTCTCTGCCTCGCGGAGAGCGACCGACGCCTCATGGCGTCTGCACTCTGGGCTACAGACAGGTGACATCTGTCCCCGTCCCAGGGTTTACCTGCTAAGCTGTCCTTCCTTCTATTCTTCCACGCCGACTGCGCTGTTACGCCTATCACTGGCACGGAGGCTCTCTGCCTCGCGGAGAGCGACCGACGCCTCATGGCGTCTGCACTCTGGGCTAGAGACAGGTGACATCTGTCCCCGTCCCAGGGTTTACCTGCTAAGCTGTCCTTCCTTCCATCCTTGCACGCCGACTTCACTGGTACGGAGGCTCTCTGTCTCATGGCGTCTGCACTCTGGGCTAGAGACAGGTGACATCTGCCCCCGTCCCAGGGTTTACCTGCTAAGCTGTCCTTCCTTCTATTCTTGCACGCCGACTGCGCTGTTACGCCTATCACTGGCACGGAGGCTCTCTGCCTCGCGGAGAGCGACCGACGCCTCATGGCGTCTGCACTCTGGGCTAGAGACAGGTGACATCTGTCCCCGTCCCAGGGTTTACCTGCTAAGCTGTCCTTCCTTCCATCCTTGCACGCCGACTTCACTGGTACGGAGGCTCTCTGTCTCATGGCGTCTGCACTCTGGGCTAGAGACAGGTGACATCTGCTCCCCTCCCAGGGTTTACCTGCTAAGCTGTCCTTCCTTCCATCCTTGCACGCCGACTGCGCTGTTACGCCTATTACTGGCACGGAGGCTATGTGCCTCGCGGAGAGCGACCGACGCCTCATGGCGTCTGCACTCTGGGCTTGAGACAGGTGATATCTGTCCCCGTCCCAGGGTTTACCTGCTAAGCTGTCCTTCCTTCCATCCTTGCACGCCGACTGCGCTGTTACGCCTATCACTGGCACGGAGGCTATGTGCCTCGAGGAGAGCGACCGACGCCTCATGGCGTCTGCACTCTGGGCTACAGACAGGTGACATCTGCCCCCGTCCCAGGGTTTACCTGCTAAGCTGTCCTTCCTTCCATCCTTGCACGCCGACTTCACTGTTACGCCTATCACTGGCACGGAGGCTCTCTGCCTCGCGGAGACCGACCGACGCCTCATGGCGTCTGCACTCTGGGCTACAGACAGGTGACATCTGCCCTCGTCCCAGGGTTTACCTGCTAAGCTGTCCTTCCTTCCATCCTTGCACGCCGACTGCGCTGTTACGCCTATTACTGGCACGGAGGCTATGTGCCTCGCGGAGAGCGACCGACGCCTCATGGCGTCTGCACTCTGGGCTAGAGACAGGTGACATCTGTCCCAGTCCCAGAGTTTACCTGCTAAGCTGTCCTTCCTTCCATCCTTGCAAGCCGACTGCGCTGTTACGCCTATCACTGGCACGGAGGCTATGTGCCTCGCGGAGAGCGACCGACGCCTCATGGCGTCTGCACTCTGGGCTAGAGACAGGTGACATCTGTCCCCGTCACAGGGTTTACCTGCTAAGCTGTCCTTCCTTCCATTCTTGCACGCTGACTGCGCTGGTACACCTATCACTGGCACGGAGGCTCTCTGCCTCATGGCGTCTGCACTCTGGCCTAGAGACAGGTGACATCTGCCCCCGTCCCAGGGTTTACCTGCTAAGCTGTCCTTCCTTCCATCCTTGCACGCCGACTTCGCTGTTACGCCTATCACTGGTACGGAGGCTCTCTGTCTCATAGCGTCTGCACTCTGGGCTAGAGACAGGTGACATCTGTCCCCGTCCCAGGGTTTACCTGCTAAGCTGTCCTTCCTTCCATCCTTGCACGCCGACTTCGCTGTTACGCCTATCACTGGTACGGAGGCTCTCTGTCTCATGGCGTCTGCACTCTGGGCTACAGACAGGTGACATCTGTCCCCGTCCCAGGGTTTACCTGCTAAGCTGTCCTTCCTTCCATTCTTGCACGCCGACTGCGCTGTTACGCCTATCACTGGCACGGAGGCTCTCTGCCTCGCGGAGAGCGACCGACGCCTCATGGCGTCTGCACTCTGGGCTAGAGACAGGTGACATCTGTCCCCGTCCCAGGGTTTACCTGCTAAGCTGTCCTTCCTTCCATCCTTGCACGCCGACTTCACTGGTACGGAGGCTCTCTGTCTCATGGCGTCTGCACTCTGGGCTAGAGACAGGTGACATCTGCCCCCGTCCCAGGGTTTACCTGCTAAGCTGTCCTTCCTTCTATTCTTGCACGCCGACTGCGCTGTTACGCCTATCACTGGCACGGAGGCTCTCTGCCTCGCGGAGAGCGACCGACGCCTCATGGCGTCTGCACTCTGGGCTAGAGACAGGTGACATCTGTCCCCGTCCCAGGGTTTACCTGCTAAGCTGTCCTTCCTTCCATCCTTGCACGCCGACTTCACTGGTACGGAGGCTCTCTGTCTCATGGCGTCTGCACTCTGGGCTAGAGACAGGTGACATCTGCTCCCCTCCCAGGGTTTACCTGCTAAGCTGTCCTTCCTTCCATCCTTGCACGCCGACTGCGCTGTTACGCCTATCACTGGCACGGAGGCTCTCTGCCTCGCGGAGAGCGACCGACGCCTCATGGCGTCTGCACTCTGGGCTAGAGACAGGTGACATCTGTCCCCGTCCCAGGGTTTACCTGCTAAGCTGTCCTTCCTTCCATCCTTGCACGCCGACTTCGCTGTTACGCCTATCACTGGCACGGAGGCTCTCTGCCTCGCGGAGAGCGACCGACGCCTCATGGCGTCTGCACTCTGGGCTACAGACAGGTGACATCTGCCCTCGTCCCAGGGTTTACCTGCTAAGCTGTCCTTCCTTCCATCCTTGCACGCCGACTGCGCTGTTACGCCTATTACTGGCACGGAGGCTATGTGCCTCGCGGAGAGCGACCGACGCCTCATGGCGTCTGCACTCTGGGCTTGAGACAGGTGATATCTGTCCCCGTCCCAGGGTTTACCTGCTAAGCTGTCCTTCCTTCCATCCTTGCACGCCGACTGCGCTGTTACGCCTATCACTGGCACGGAGGCTATGTGCCTCGAGGAGAGCGACCGACGCCTCATGGCGTCTGCACTCTGGGCTACAGACAGGTGACATCTGCCCCCGTCATAGGGTTTACCTGCTAAGCTGTCCTTCCTTCCATCCTTGCACGCCGACTGCGCTGTTACGCCTATCACTGGCACGGAGGCTATGTGCCTCGGGGAGAGCGACCGACGCCTCATGGCGTCTGCACTCTGGGCTACAGACAGGTGACATCTGCCCCCGTCCCAGAGTTTACCTGCTAAGCTGTCCTTCCTTCCATCCTTGCACGCCGACTGCGCTGTTACGCCTATCACTGGCACGGAGGCTATGTGCCTCGCGGAGAGCGACCGACGCCTCATGGCGTCTGCACTCTGGGCTAGAGACAGGTGACATCTGCCCCGTCCCAGGGTTTACCTGCTAAGCTGTCCTTCCTTCCATCCGTGCACGCCGACTGCGCTGTTACGCCTATCACTGGCACGGAGGCTATGTGCCTCGCGGAGAGCGACCGACGCCTCATGGCGTCTGCACTCTGGGCTAGAGACAGGTGACATCTGTCCCCGTCCCAGGGTTTACCTGCTAAGCTGTCCTTCCTTCCATTCTTGCACGCCGACTGCGCTGTTACGCCTATCACTGGCACGGAGGCTCACTGCCTCGCGGAGAGCGACCGACGCCTCATGGCGTCTGCACTCTGGGCTACAGACAGGTGACATCTGCCCCCGTCCCAGGGTTTACCTGCTAAGCTGTCCTTCCTTCCATCCTTGCACGCCGACTGCGCTGTTAGCCTATCACTGGCACGGAGGCTATGTGCCTCGCGGAGAGCGACCGACGCCTCATGGCGTCTGCACTCTGGGCTAGAGACAGGTGACATCTGTCCCCGTCCCAGGGTTTACCTGCTAAGCTGTCCTTCCTTCCATTCTTGCACGCCGACTGCGCTGTTACGCCTTCCACTGGCACGGAGGCTCTCTGCCTCGCGGAGAGCGACCGACGCCTCATGGCGTCTGCACTCTGGGCTAGATACAGGTGACATCTGTCCCCGTCCCAGGGTTTACCTGCTAAGCTGTCCTTCCTTCCATCCTTGCACGCCGACTTCGCTGTTACGCCTATCACTGGTACGGAGGCTCTCTGCCTCATGGCGTCTGCACTCTGGGTTAGAGACAGGTGACATCTGCCCCCGTCCCAAGGTTTACCTGCTAAGTTGTCCTTCCTTCCATTCTTGCACGCCGACTGCGCTGTTACGGCTATCACTGGCACGGAGGCTCTCTGCCTCGCGGAGAGCGACCGACGCCTCATGGCGTCTGCACTCTGGGCTACAGACAGGTGACATCTGCCCCCGTCCCAGGGTTTACCTCCTAAGCTGTCCTTCCTTCCATCCTTGCACGCCGACTGCGCTGTTACGCCTATCACTGGCACGGAGGCTATGTGCCTCGCGGAGTGCGACCGACGCCTCATGGCGTCTGCACTCTGGGCTAGAGACAGGTGAAATCTGTCCCCGTCCCAGGGTTTACCTGCTAAGCTGTCCTTCCTTCCATCCTTGCACGCCGACTGCGCTGTTACGCCTATCACTGACACGGAGGCTCTCTGCCTCGCGGAGAGCGACCGACGCCTCATGGCGTCTGCACTCTGGGCTAGAGACAGGTGACATCTGCCCCCGTCCCAGGGTTTACCTGCTAAGCTGTCCTTCCTTCCATTCTTGCACGCCGACTGCGCTGTTACGCCTATCACTGGCACGGAGGCTCTCTGCCTCGCGGAGAGCGACCGACGCCTCATGGCGTCTGCACTCTGGGCTAGAGACAGGTGACATCTGCCCCCCGTCCCAGGGTTTACCTGCTAAGCTGTCCTTCCTTCCATTCTTGCACGCCGACTGCGCTGTTACGCCTATCACTGGCACGGAGGCTCTCTGCCTCGCGGTGAGCGACCGACGCCTCATGGCGTCTGCACTCTGGGCTAGAGACAGGTGATATCTGCCCCCGTCCCAGGGTTTACCTGCGAAGCTGTCCTTCCTTCCATCCTTGCACGCCGACTGCGCTGTTACGCCTATCACTGGCACGGAAGCTCTCTGCCTCGCGGTGAGTGACCGACGCCTCATGGCGTCTGCACTCTGGGCTAGAGACAGGTGACATCTGCCCCCGTCCCAGGGTTTACCTGCTAAGCTGTCCTTCCTTCCATTCTTGCACGCCGACTGCGCTGGTACGCCTATCACTGGCACGGAGGCTCTCTGTTTCAAGGCGTCTGCACTCTGGGCTAGAGACAGGTGACATCTGCCCCCGTCCCAGGGTTTACCTGCTAAGCTGTCCTTCCTTCCATCCTTGCACGCCGACTTCGCTGTTACGCCTATCACTGGTACGGAGGCTCTCTGTCTCATAGCGTCTGCACTCTGGGCTAGAGACAGGTGACATCTGCCCCCGTCCCAGGGTTTACCTGCTAAGCTGTCCTTCCTTCCATCCTTGCACGCCGACTTCGCTGTTACGCCTATCACTGGTACGGAGGCTCTCTGTCTCATGGCGTCTGCACTCTGGGCTACAGACAGGTGACATCTGTCCCCGTCCCAGGGTTTACCTGCTAAGCTGTCCTTCCTTCCATTCTTGCACGCCGACTGCGCTGTTACGCCTATCACTGGCACGGAGGCTCTCTGCCTCGCGGAGAGCGACCGACGCCTCATGGCGTCTGCACTCTGGGCTACAGACAGGTGACATCTGTCCCCGTCCCAGGGTTTACCTGCTAAGCTGTCCTTCCTTCTATTCTTGCACGCCGACTGCGCTGTTACGCCTATCACTGGCACGGAGGCTCTCTGCCTCGCGGAGAGCGACCGACGCCTCATGGCGTCTGCACTCTGGGCTAGAGACAGGTGACATCTGTCCCCGTCCCTGGGTTTACCTGCTAAGCTGTCCTTCCTTCCATCCTTGCACGCCGACTTCACTGGTACGGAGGCTCTCTGTCTCATGGCGTCTGCACTCTGGGCTAGAGACAGGTGACATCTGCCCCCGTCCCAGGGTTTACCTGCTAAGCTGTCCTTCCTTCCATCCTTGCACGCCGACTGCGCTGTTACGCCTATCACTGGCACGGAGGCTCTCTGCCTCGCGGAGAGCGACCGACGCCTCGTGGCGTCTGCACTCTGGGCTACAGACAGGTGACATCTGCCCTCGTCCCAGGGTTTACCTGCTAAGCTGTCCTTCCTTCCATCCTTGCACGCCGACTGCGCTGTTACGCCTATTACTGGCACGGAGGTTATGTGCCTCGCGGAGAGCGACCGACGCCTCATGGCGTCTGCACTCTGGGCTAGAGACAGGTGACATCTGTCCCCGTCCCAGAGTTTACCTGCTAAGCTGTCCTTCCTTCCATCCTTGCAAGCCGACTGCGCTGTTACGCCTATCACTGGCACGGAGGCTATGTGCCTCGCGGAGAGCGACCGACGCCTCATGGCGTCTGCACTCTGGGCTAGAGACAGGTGACATCTGTCACCGTCCCAGGGTTTACCTGCTAAGCTGTCCTTCCTTCCATTCTTGCACGCTGACTGCGCTGTTACGCCTATCACTGCCACGGAGGCTCTCTGCCTCGCGGAGAGCGACCGACGCCTCATGGCGTCTGCACTCTGGGCTACAGACAGGTGACATCTGCCCCCGTCCCAGGGTTTACCTGCTAAGCTGTCCTTCCTTCCATCCTTGCACGCCGACTGCGCTGTTACGCCTATCACTGGCACGGAGGCTATGTGCCTCGCGGAGAGCGACCGACGCCTCATGGCGTCTGCACTCTGGGCTACAGACAGGTGACATCTGCCCCCGTCCCAGGGTTTACCTGCTAAGCTGTCCTTCCTTCCATTCTTGCACGCCGACTGCGCTGTTACGCCTATCACTGGCACGGAGGCTATGTGCCTCGCGGAGAGCGACCGACGCCTCATGGCGTCTGCACTCTGGGCTAGAGACAGGTGACATCTGTCCCCGTCCCAGGGTTTACCTGCTAAGCTGTCCTTCCTTCCATTCTTGCACGCCGACTGCGCTGTTACGCCTATCACTGGCACGGAGGCTCACTGCCTCGCGGAGAGCCACCGACGCCTCATGGCGTCTGCACTCTGGGCTACAGACAGGTGACATCTGCCCCCGTCCCAGGGTTTACCTGCTAAGCTGTCCTTCCTTCCATCCTTGCACGCCGACTGCGCTGTTAGCCTATCACTGGCACGGAGGCTATGTGCCTCGCGGAGAGCGACCGACGCCTCATGGCGTCTGCACTCTGGGCTAGAGACAGGTGACATCTGTCCCCGTCCCAGGGTTTACCTGCTAAGCTGTCCTTCCTTCCATTCTTGCACGCCGACTGCGCTGTTACGCCTTCCACTGGCACGGAGGCTCTCTGCCTCGCGGAGAGCGACCGACGCCTCATGGCGTCTGCACTCTGGGCTAGATACAGGTGACATCTGTCCCCGTCCCAGGGTTTACCTGCTAAGCTGTCCTTCCTTCCATCCTTGCACGCCGACTTCGTTGTTACGCCTATCACTGGTACGGAGGCTCTCTGCCTCATGGCGTCTGCACTCTGGGTTAGAGACAGGTGACATCTGCCCCCGTCCCAAGGTTTACCTGTTAAGTTGTCCTTCCTTCCATTCTTGCACGCCGACTGCGCTGTTACGCCTATCACTGGCACGGAGGCTCTCTGCCTCGCGGAGAGCGACCGACGCCTCATGGCGTCTGCACTCTGGGCTACAGACAGGTGACATCTGCCCCCGTCCCAGGGTTTACCTGCTAAGCTGTCCTTCCTTCCATCCTTGCACGCCGACTGCGCTGTTACGCCTATCACTGGCACGGAGGCTATGTGCCTCGCGGAGTGCGACCGACGCCTCATGGCGTCTGCACTCTGGGCTAGAGACAGGTGAAATCTGTCCCCGTCCCAGGGTTTACCTGCTAAGCTGTCCTTCCTTCCATCCTTGCACGCCGACTGCGCTGTTACGCCTATCACTGACACGGAGGCTCTCTGCCTCGCGGAGAGCGACCGACGCCTCATGGCGTCTGCACTCTGGGCTAGAGACAGGTGACATCTGCCCCCGTCCCAGGGTTTACCTGCTAAGCTGTCCTTCCTTCCATTCTTGCACGCCGACTGCGCTGTTACGCCTATCACTGGCACGGAGGCTCTCTGCCTCGCGGAGAGCGACCGACGCCTCATGGCGTCTGCACTCTGGGCTACAGACAGGTGACATCTGCCCCCGTCCCAGGGTTTACCTGCTAAGCTGTCCTTCCTTCCATCCTTGCACGCCGACTGCGCTGTTACGCCTATCACTGGCACGGAGGCTATGTGCCTCGCGGAGAGCGACCGACGCCTCATGGCGTCTGCACTCTGGGCTACAGACAGGTGACATCTGCCCCCGTCCCAGGGTTTACCTGCTAAGCTGTCCTTCCTTCCATCCTTGCACGCCGACTTCGCTGTTACGCCTATCACTGGTACGGAGGCTCTCTGTCTCATGGCGTCTGCACTCTGGGCTAGAGACAGGTGACATCTGTCCCCGTCCCAGGGTTTACCTGCTAAGCTGTCCTTCCTTCCATCCTTGCACGCCGACTGCGCTGTTACGCCTATCACTGGCACGGAGGCTCTCTGCCTCGCGGAGAGCGACTGACGCCTCATGGCGTCTGCACTCTGGGCTAGAGACAGGTGACATCTGTCCCCGTCCCAGGGTTTACCTGCTAAGCTGTCCTTCCTTCCATCCTTGCACGCCGACTTCGCTGTTACGCCTATCACTGGTACGGAGGCTCTCTGTATCATGGCGTCTGCACTCTGGGCTAGAGACAGGTGACATCTGCCCCCGTCCCAGGGTTTACCTGCTAAGCTGTCCTTCCTTCCATCCTTGCACGCCGACTGCGCTGTTAGCCTATCACTGGCACGGAGGCTATGTGCCTCGCGGAGAACGACCGACGCCTCATGGCGTCTGCACTCTGGGCTAGAGACAGGTGACATCTGTCCCCGTCCCAGGGTTTACCTGCTAAGCTGTCCTTCCTTCCATTCTTGCACGCCGACTGCGCTGTTACGCCTTCCACTGGCACGGATGCTCTCTGCCTCGCGGAGAGCGACCGACGCCTCATGGCGTCTGCACTCTGGGCTAGATACAGGTGACATCTGTCCCCGTCCCAGGGTTTACCTGCTAAGCTGTCCTTCCTTCCATCCTTGCACGCCGACTTCGCTGTTACGCCTATCACTGGTACGGAGGCTCTCTGTCTCATGGCGTCTGCACTCTGGGTTAGAGACAGGTGACATCTGCCCCCGTCCCAGGGTTTACCTGCTAAGTTGTCCTTCCTTCCATTCTTGCACGCCGACTGCGCTGTTACGCCTATCACTGGCACGGAGGCTCTCTACTTCGCGGAGAGCGGCCGACGCCTCATGGCGTCTGCACTCTGGGCTACAGACAGGTGACATCTGCCCCCGTCCCAGGGTTTACCTGCTAAGCTGTCCTTCCTTCCATCCTTGCACGCCGACTGCGCTGTTACGCCTATCACTGACACGGAGGCTCTCTGCCTCGCGGAGAGCGACCGACGCCTCATGGCGTCTGCACTCTGGGCTAGAGACAGGTGACATCTGTCCCCGTCCCAGGGTTTACCTGCTAAGCTGTCCTTCCTTCCATCCTTGCACGCCGACTTCGCTGTTACGCCTATCACTGGTACGGAGGCTCTCTGTCTCATGGCGTCTGCACTCTGGGCTACAGACAGGTGACATCTGCCCCCGTCCCAGGGTTTACCTGCTAAGCTGTCCTTCCTTCCATCCTTGCACGCCGACTGCGCTGTTACGCCTATCACTGGCACGGAGCCTATGTGCCTCGCGGAGAGCGACCGACGCCTCATGGCGTCTGCACTCTGGGCTAGAGACAGGTGACATCTGTCCCCGTCCCAGGGTTTACCTGCTAAGCTGTCCTTCCTTCCGTCCTTGCACGCCGACTTCGCTGTTACGCCTATCACTGGCACGGAGGCTCTCTGCCTCGCGGAGAGCGACCGACGCCTCATAGGGTCTGCACTCTGGGCTACAGACAGGTGACATCTGCCCCCGTCCCAGGGTTTACCTGCTAAGCTGTCCTTCCTTCCATCCTTGCACGCCGACTGCGCTGTTACGCCTATCACTGGCACGGAGGCTCTCTGTCTCATGGCGTCTGCACTCTGGGCTAGAGACAGGTGACATCTGCCCCCGTCCCAGGGTTTACCTGCTAAGCTGTCCTTCCTTCCACTCGTGCACGCCGACTGCGCTGTTACGCCTATCACTGGCACGGAGGCTCTCTGCCTCGCGGAGAGCGACCGACGCCTCATGGCGTCTGCACTCTGGGCTACAGACAGGTGACATCTGCCCCCGTCCCAGGGTTTACCTGCTAAGCTGTCCTTCCTTCCATCCTTGCACGCCGACTGCGCTGTTACGCCTATCACTGACACGGAGGCTCTCTGCCTCGCGGAGAGCGACCGACGCCTCATGGCGTCTGCACTCTGGGCTAGAGACAGGTGACATCTGTCCCCGTCCCAGGGTTTACCTGCTAAGCTGTCCTTCCTTCTATCCTTGCACGCCGACTTCGCTGTTACGCCTATCACTGGTACGGAGGCTCTCTGTCTCATGGCGTCTGCACTCTGGGCTACAGACAGGTGACATCTGCCCCCGTCCCAGGGTTTACCTGCTAAGCTGTCCTTCCTTCCATCCTTGCACGCCGACTGCGCTGTTACGCCTATCATTGGCACGGAGGCTATGTGCCTCGCGGAGAGCGACCGACGCCTCATGGCGTCTGCACTCTGGGCTACAGACAGGTGACATCTGCCCCCGTCCCAGGGTTTACCTGCTAAGCTGTCCTTCCTTCCATCCTTGCACGCCGACTGCGCTGTTTCGCCTATCACTGGCACGGAGGCTCTCTGCCTCGCGGAGAGCGACTGACGCCTCATGGCGTCTGCACTCTGGGCTAGAGACAGGTGACATCTGTCCCCGTCCCAGGGTTTACCTGCTAAGCTGTCCTTCCTTCCATCCTTGCACGCCGACTTCGCTGTTACGCCTATCACTGGTACGGAGGCTCTCTGTCTCATGGCGTCTGCACTCTGGGCTAGAGACAGGTGACATCTGCCCCCGTCCCAGGGTTTACCTGCTAAGCTGTCCTTCCTTCCATCCTTTCACGCCGACTGCGCTGTTACGCCTATCACTGGCACGGAGGCTATGTGCCTCGCGGAGAGCGACCGACGCCTCATGGCGTCTGCACTCTGGGCTAGAGACAGGTGACATCTGTCCCCGTCCCAGGGTTTACCTGCTAAGCTGTCCTTCCTTCCATCCTTGCACGCCGACTTTGCTGTTACGCCTATCACTGGTACGGAGGCTCTCTGTCTCATGGCGTCTGCACTCTGGGCTACAGACAGGTGACATCTGCCCCCGTCCCAGGGTTTACCTGCTAAGCTGTCCTTCCTTCCATCCTTGCACGCCGACTGCGCTGTTACGCCTATCACTGGCACGGAGGCTATGTGCCTCGCGGAGAGCGACCGACGCCTCATGGCGTCTGCACTCTGGGCTAGAGACAGGTGACATCTGGCCCCGTCCCTGGGTTTACCTGCTAAGCTGTCCTTCCTTCCATCCTTGCACGCCGACTTCGCTGTTACGCCTATCACTGGTACGGAGGCTTTCTGTCTCATGGCGTCTGCACTCTGGGCTAGAGACAAGTGACATCTGCCCCCGTCCCAGGGTTTACCTGCTAAGCTGTCCTTCCTTCCATCCTTGCACGCCGACTGCGCTGTTACGCCTATCACTGGCACGGAGGCTCTCTGCCTCTCGGAGAGCGACCGACGCCTCATGGCGTCTGCACTCTGGGCTAGAGACAGGTGACATCTGTCCCCGTCCCAGGGTTTACCTGCTAAGCTGTCCTTCCTTCCATCCTTGCACGCCGACTTCGCTGTTACGCCTATCACTGTTACGGAGGCTCTCTGTCTCATGGCGTCTGCACTCTGGGCTAGAGACAGGTGACATCTGCCCCCGTCCCAGGGTTTACCTGCTAAGCTGTCCTTCCTTCCATCCTTGCACGCCGACTTCGCTGTTACGCCTATCACTGGCACGGAGGCTCTCTGCCTCATGGCGTCTGCACTCTGGGCTAGAGATAGGTGACATCTGCCCCCGTCCCAGGGTTTACCTGCTAAGCTGTCCTTCCTTCCATCCTTGCACGCCGACTTCGGTGTTACGCCTATCACTGGTACGGAGGCTCTCTGTCTCATGGCCTCTGCACTCTGGGCTACAGACAGGTGACATCTGTCACGTGAATCTGTTCAAGCGGCAGTGCCCAACGATAAATTAAATTAAAAATAAATAAAAAATTCTTTCTCCCCCGCCTTCTCAGTTAACTGGTTGGCGGTTGTCTCTTCCAGTTTTAGGCACCTGTTTACTGAACCAGCACTATGTGTATCATCAGGCAGCCATTGGGCTCGACCCAGATGTCTACATGCTACAGGAGACACCTGTTGCCTGCTTCTCGGTTCCAGCAGCAATCCCAAAAATACTAGTTTTCTTCTTCCCCCGTGAATAATTGTGATAACGATTTTCTTTCCAGTCTTAAGCTACCCGTCGACTGCCCCAGCTCTATGTTATCTTCTGGCAGCCATTGGGCTCCATCCAGATGCTGCAATCCTGCTACTGGTGAAAAGAAAGCCCGGACACTGCGACCACGGGAGCACGTCAAGCTGCTGCTCTAAACATTTGGACTTGGACTTGTTGGTTGCGCAACAAGTGGACATCATTAGACAGGAGACAGCTGTGGTTCTTAGAACCGGCCGAACTGAAGGCTTTACGGGACCTGCTGGTAATGGGAGCGCGCATGGACATAGACACCCAGTACTAACATAGGAATCTTGGGTCCATTACCTACAGACGTTTCAATAGGGATTCCACGTCGAATGTTGATTAAGCAATCTTCCGTGGTGCCTGACGTGAAGGCTGTTGTCCAGGTTTCCGAGGCACTACCACCTCGCCTTTACGGACTGTCGAAGATCCACAAGGTTACCCCTGCAGCCTATCGTCAGAGCTATCAGATCGCCTACCTATTCCCTGGCGAAGTATTTGACAGCCGTTCTTAGGCGGCGCGTCGGGCACACGTACTCGTTCGTGAAGGATTCGTCGCACTTTTGACAGAAGTTGGATAGCCTGTGTCTTGATCCTGGCGATATTCTTATTAGCTTCGATGTCGTCTCGCTGTTTACTATGGTTCCCGTCCAAGAGGTCTCGGGCTTCATCGGAGGGCTGTTCCCAGCAGACATTACTTCTATCTTCCGACCAGTAGTGACCTCCACGTACTTCCAAGTGAACGGAGGATTCTATGAGCACACTGATGGGTAGCCCACTGAGCCCCGTTGTAGCCAAGTTCTATATAGAAAATTCGAGGAGACGGCCGTTACATCTGCGCCGAAGTGATGGTTATGATAGGTTGATGCTACCTTCGTCGTGTGGAGTCACGGCGAGGAGGAACTTGGGCGCTTCCTGTCGCACATTAACGGCGTTCACCTGCGGATCCAATTTACGATGGAGACGGCTTTTCTCGACGTAGTAATGGTCCTTCGCAGGGTCGACGGCAGTCTAGGCCATAAGGTTTACAGAAAGCCGATGCACACTGACAGGTATCTTGAGAAACTGTCCAACCAGGCAGAAGCGAGCTGTGCTTAAGACGCTGGTGAACCGGGCCACCAAAAAATCTATGAGCCTCGGTTCCTTGATGCCGAGTTGGGCCATTTGGAGCGTGCGCTGCAGAACAACGGCTACTCTGCTGGAGAGGTGAAAAGAGCAGTCGGGCCGATAAGATCTGGTGCGCCGGACCTGTCTGTGTCCGGCGGTCTTGCCGTACATCGAGGGAGTGACCATCCGCATAGGCAGACTGTTGTCGAGGCATGGCGCCCGCGCGATCTACAAGCCGGCCAGGAAGATCCAGCAGTTCCTCAGGCCGGTAAAGGACGCAAGAGATCCGCTGTCGTCCTGCGGCGTCTACTGTGTGCCCTGCTCATGTGGCCAAATCTACGTATATTGGCATCACGAATCGTAGCGTCCGGACCCGCGTGGGTGGACACAGCCGCTGCTGTCGTCTGCTCCAGCCGGAGAACTCCGCAGTCGCTGAGCATGCTCTGTACAACGCCGGCCATTGGGTGTTGTTCGCGGATACTAAGGTCCTGTCTTCTGTCCGCAAAGGCTTCGCATAGTAATTAACCGATGTAGTATAAACCAGCTCACTGACACGTTTTAGATGATTTCATTAAACTTATAAGTGATAGTCACTAGATATCGATACCGACTGTCGCATAGTCGAAATATCGAAAAAATAATGTGGGTACAGTATCAAAATACTTATGTTGTTTACGACTTAGCCAATGCTAAACCGATCGCTTTGCTATACAAGTAAAATAACTGGAAGTAACTATTCTGTTAAGACCAGAGGCGGATTAGAAGCGCGTGGTGCCCTATGCTGCCATCAGACTGGTGCCCTCCCCCCGATTCAAAATTCAACCTTTTATCCATTATTTACACTGATAAATGCCAAATACACAATTTCGAAAGTTAACGATTATTTTATTAAACTCTAAAATTACAAAAAAAGTTTAGCTAAATGGTGATTAGAATGATTAGTACTTAAGCTTAAGAAATACTAATGGATCCATTTTTGTTTTCTTGATTTCGCCTTAACAAAGTCTTGTATAATTTCTTCTAAATCAAGCGATTCAAGTATCTCGCTTAAAAAACAAAACGGCAACTCTTCGAAAAGTGTGCACAAATTTTTATGATTTTGGATTGAGGACTTTTTTTGTTTTGTTTTTTCACATCTATTATCTTCAAAAGTTTTTTTGTGATTTAGGGCTGGACGGTGCCCCCTCTGACAGCTGAGACTCTGGTGCCCGGTGCTGCACTATAACCTAGCGTTATGGATAATCCGCCACTGTATATAGGCAGTAACTTCAGTAATACTCAGTGTAGATGATACACGCAAGGCACGTTATCAGTACAACGCTTCTGACGAAATGTCTGTTCGTGTGAATTAGTATTTAAACTGCATATAAAACGTGATTATTAGTTAAAGCACAGTTTCAGTATGTATAAAAGTGGAACGAAAAAATCAAGTTTGGATTTTTAATTTTTAATAGCGCGGAAAAGTTGCCTTTTGGTGTAGATAAGATAAAAAAAAGATATGAAAAATATTGGAGCACGTCTTGAGGTGCCGCAAGGACGATAAATTTTCATAAAATTGCAATTTTCGCTACATTTTTAAGTTTTTTTAAGAAGTTGTCAAAAAATTTTTTTTATTTCAAATACTGTCAAAAAAGCAGTTTTTATATCAAAAAAGACATAGAATTTTTTTTTAACTTTTTGGATTATGTCTTGAGGTGCCGCAAGAGCGGTAAAGTTTTATAAAAACACACTTTTTGTAACTTTTTCAAAGAATTTTACGTGTCTCGATTATGCAATAAAAAGTTTCAAATAGGCGTTTTAATATGAATAGAAAGATAAAAACAGTTTAACTATTGCATTGCATCAATAGTTTAACTATTGATAAAAACATATTGCATCAAGAAAAGAAAGTAATTAAGTTGTACAAAAAAGTTATTTCAGAAGACCACGTTTCACTAATAGAGGAACCAAACTGAAAGTTTTTAGGCCACGTAACACCTAAATCTGGCACTGGAAAAGACATAGCAGACAGTATTATGTGTTTCTTGAAGATAGAGAACACAACGAACAACTTTTGAACTTTACTGCTATTGGGTGTGATGGAACCGTTGTAAACACTGGACATAAATGGTGTGATTTCTTTGATGGAAAATGAAATAGGAAGACCTTTACAATGGTTAGTTTGTTTGTTCCATGGAAATGAGCTACCTTTGCGACATCTTTTTTGTCATTTAGATGGTAAAACGAAGGGACCCAATGAGTTTAAAGGCGAAATAGGTCAGCAGCTGGAAAACTGTGCTAATCTTCCTGTGGTTACTTTCTTGCCAATTGAAAATAACCTTCCTCTTTTGGAGAACATAAATGATTTAAGTACAGATCAGAAGTATTTATTGGATATGTGTATCGCTGTATCAAGTGGAAATTGCTCACTAGATTTATCTTTAAGAAACCCTGGAAGATTTGCTCACTCCAGGTGGCTTACATTAGCAAACCGTATACTTAGATTGTATGTGGCAACTGAAAATCCAACTGAAAACCTTAAGACTCTGGCTGAATACATTGTGAAAGTGTATGCACCTGTGTGGTTTAACATTAAGTTAAAACCTTCATGTACTTATGGTTCCAAACATCTGTTTAAGCTTATCTCGTATTCACGCTATCTCTCTGATGATTTCAAGAACGTTCTAGACCCGGTTATTCAAAGAAATGGGTACTTTGCTGCTGCAGAAAATCTCCTTTTGTCCATGCTATGTGATGAGCGCAAAAATGTACGAGAACTTGGTTTACGACGTGTTTTAAAAGCAAGAACAGAAAGTAGAGGCGGAGTCAGGAAGTTTAAAGTTCCAAATATAAACTTTGACGCAAAGGATTACATCGACATGATCTCATGGGCTGAAAATGACGTAACTGAACCCCCCTTTGTAAAACATGTTTCCATTGACTCTCTCTCTCAAAGACTTTATACGGAAGACATCTGAAGCTCAACCAAATAGTAAAGTGGACCCGCTTATCGACTTTCCCCGGCTTCCTTGTCACACGCAAGCAGTGGAAAGAGCTGTGAAACTGGTGACCGAATCGGCTCAAAATGTCTGTGGTTCAATCGCAAGAGAAGGATATATAAGAGCAAAAATTGACTCACGTGAGAACATGCCAAAATTTGATACAAAAAAACAGTTTAATGTGTCAATGAAGTAGAAACAAACATTTTGCAGCTGTAACATTTGTAATTATTAAGGGGTTTTTAAATCATAAAAAATGAACTTTCAATTTCTTTAAAAGTGTATTATGATATTTTTTTACGTGTGCTCTAATAAAAAAAATATATAATTGATTTGACGAGCTTTTATTTCAACCTTATTTACTACTATTTGTAACAACCAAAATGTTCGCAAAAGTTTCAAAATTAGCAAAAATACAAACTTTTTGACATTAAAAAATATTTTTTTATTATTATTATATTTTGTAATTAATAATTTTTTCCAATTCTAATGCTTATATATGTATTTACAACTATCTTTTGTAACATTATATGTACGAGAAAACCATAAAAAATAATTTATTAAAGTTTATAATTTTTCAATTTTTTTACAAACTTTAAGCTCTTTGCGGCACCTCAAGATGTTGTAGTATAGCAACCAAATTTTTTTTTCTTCTTTTTGAACCTAAAAGGCAACTTTTCCCCACTATTACAAAACTAAAAAAAAAAAAAAAAAAATTAAAAAAGGCCATTTTCGTTCCACGCTTTTAGCTACTTGGTAATATCCCGCTTAATACGCGGTTTTTACGAAGTCCCTTGATCAGCGTCTTAATAGGGTTTTACTGTATTGCTTTACTTTAATAAACAGCTAATGATAATAAAGAATTTTTTTATTTTCTGATTTACTGATTGCGGATTATCCGCAGAATTCGGTTATCCACGGCGATCGCGCCACCCAATTCCGCGTATAATCGTGGGTTTACTGTACTTCAGATGGTGTAATAATAACAATAATAATAATATAACTGTAATCCGACACCGGTTAAGACTGTGTCATTAACGCAGGCTTCGTCGCAGTGACCCAATGAAATCTACAATGTAATATTAGTACATGTTTAGTACATGTTTTTACTACAGTAAAACCTGTCTTTAGCGGCCACACTTGGATCATCGTAAAATGATGTGGCCGTTTAATAGAGGCGTTGGCGGGGATAATAATAATACAGCATATTAAGTACTGTATCATTTTATTATGTACTTGCAGTTGTACTTCCTATTTACAGTATTTTACAGTGAAATTCCTTATATTCAAACACATTGGTAAAGATTATTACTTTTGAAAAATAGTATTTTAATGTAGTTTGTTTTGCGCTTGCAGTATTCTTTTTAACTGCGTAATTTTCGACCAAACAATAAAATTTACTACAGTGTTCCACAGTATTCTCCACATATTTCTTATCGAGAGTAATGCAGATATCTTTGATCCGCCTAAGAGATCGTTAACACTTCTTTTAAACTCATTAGAGGTTCATTAATTCCTTCTTCTTCGCTCTGTACGTCATCGTCACCCGTTTCTCCAAAAGACGCTGAAAGCAGAAAAATTACTGTATTGTAAAAGTATATATCCCGAATAGTGCTGATTTTAATTGACCATTTCAAAAAGTTTTGATTGTAAATACAGAAGTTTTTCCGACTTACCTTTGTAATCTTACGGAAATCGATCCTCCCAATTGCTCTCGAGATCGTCACAGCATTGTAGATTATCCACTTCCACGTTTTCATCATTATGGCAGTCCAGCAACTGTAGCAAGTGTCTGAAGTTCTTGCGATGTTTCATGTAATGGTTGCGCCTGCAGATCAGTGTCGCTAACTTGAATGCCACATTTTGTAAAACGCTTCTTAATGGTGGTAACAGGTACCTCGTTCCAGGCTGTCTTGATCCAGGATACCGCACCGAGTACAGTGATTTTCTTCGCCAGGTCAAATGCTGAAATACTGTCATCCATATCGGATATAATGAACCGAAGAACTCTTTTCGATAAAAAACTTTACATGTCTGAATTATTCCTTGGTCGAGTGGCTGAAGATGAGATGTCGTGTTTGGCGGAATAAATAACAGTCTGACATTGGACAGTGATGAAACTGGATGGTATGTCGCATTATCCAATAATAAAATAACGCGGCGATTTTTGTTTTGCATTTTTTATTAAATTCTTGTAACCAGTATTCAAAAATTCTGGATGTCATCCACGCGTTTTTGTTAGCATGCCAACTAATGCCCAGTAATGTTGTCTCCAAATTCTTGAAACACGTCGGTTTTAATGACTTTCCGATAACTAACGGCCGCTCTTTTCCACCAGCAGCTCTACAACATAACATAATCGTTAGTCTTCTTTAGCCACTTTTCCACTTTACACGCTTCATTTTCTAGTGTTAATGATTTATTTGGTATACCTCTAAAATATAATCCAGCCTCATCAACGTTGTAAATGTCACTTAATTCGTATTCTGCCAGAATACTTGGTGGTAAACTGTCTTTCCAGCCATTGACTTCGTTAACAGGTACATGCGCCCCTTCACCCGAAATTGTTTTGAACGATATGTTGTGCCGAGTCTAAAACACTCCAACCATCCATCGCTAGCTACGAAATTTTCAACTTTAATTTCTGTGAAAATTTCGAGCGCTTTCTCCTGTAACATACTTGCACTAACTGGGAGTTTATTTCAGCGAACACATTTAAACCACTCGTAAAGAATTTCATTTACTTGTGTACACTTGGATTCTAGCTTTCTTTTTATTCCCCTATTCATATTGGATTCCCGCTCTTTTAAAATATGGTCTTTATTTTTTTATTATGTTCTTCCGCATTTAAAAACGTCGGCGAGTTTCCTTGTTGAAACACCCTTATCGCTTTCAAAAATAACATTTCGCTTAGCCTCTAAATTCAAACACACTCTTCCTTTGTTACTCATTTTTCACACACTGTTACACTATTAAACTATCTTTATCGTTTAACTACTGTTAAATTACATTACAAATTACGAGAACACCTCTTTAAGCACACGCGGATCGTTTACGCCAATTCAACGTTATAAAATATTTCAATAGTTCGGAACGTTCATGTATAACTGATCGCTGACTACTATCTCAACGTTGTCGAAACTTCAGTAGTGCATTGTTTACAAATAACATTTTGTAAATTTAAAAACTAAGCAGATACATATGGTTAGGTTGTTTCAGTTCGTTAGGTATAAACATTACTTGAGTAAACACCGACTCGGCGCTAGTTTCGGAAACCAGAATGAACATTTCATTCCGGCAAACTGTCCGAGTCAGACTACCTGCGCGCGTGTACCGGTGCCTGACGCGTAGAACGTGTTCTCGTCCTAAACACTGGTGACAGTGTCGTGCCGGCCTAGACTATACGCGTAACCTATTCTTAGAAATCTGTACTGTCAAACTACAGTGTTTTGTCCCCTGTAAAATACTGAATTCCAGATGAGTAAACATCTCGGCGACCGTTTTATGGAGGGGAAATTTACACTGATCACGAGAAATAAAATCCGTTCTTCAGAAAAGTGGCTGTTCACAGAGGTGACTACTGAAAAGATGTGACCGTTAGGTCAGGTTTCACTGTAATTAAAGCCAAAGATATTATATTAGATAAAAAATAAAAAAAACGCTGCGTAGGCCATTCACTATGCTAAGCCGCCACATCATGACGTCACAGCCCACAGCCTCCTCCAGTCGGCTGCATCCATTCTCGCCGTCGCTGCCCGATCACTCCAATAGTTCGCATGTCCGCATCTTGTTCTTGGTCTTTCTCGCTTGCACTGACCAAAACGTCTCCCCAACGTTTGTCTAGTAGGATTGTCTTCGTGCATTCTCATAACCCATCTGAGTCAACTTACTTTGTTTTCACAATATCTAGGGCACTTGGAGCAACCTATAGAGTACCAAGTTTTACCTATACGTCTAAGTTCTATTTTCACAACAAGCCCGATAAATTTTCTTTAAAACGTTCCTTTCGAAACATCCCAGAACTGATTCGTGTCTCACAACCATATGCTAACACTGGTCTTATTATTAGTTTGCATTTCGTTGCTCTAAAAATATTCGTTGGGTGCGCTAGGACAAAGCACGTATCCGCAGGTGTGATATATTTCTGCTGATGTGTATTTATCACTAGTGACCGGAGATCCGAGACTGTACTTTGGGGCGGATTAGAACCGCGTAGTGCACTAAGCTACCAACAGACTGGTGCCCCCCCCCCGCCGAATTAAAATTAAACCTTTTCTCCATTATTTACAATTATTTTATTAAACTCTCATATTACAACAAATATTTAGCTAAATAGTGATTACAATGAGCATAGTAGTACTTAAGTTTAGAAAATACTAATCGATCCATTGTTCCTTGATTTTGCCTTAACGAAGTCTTGTATAATTTCTTCTAATTCCAGCGATTCAAGTATCTCGCTTTCAGTATTCAACCTTGCTAACGAAGATAATCTCTCATCTCCAAAAACATAAAGGCGAACTCGTCGAAAGGGTGGACACATGTTTTTATGATTTTGCGATGACGACGTTTGTTTTTTCTTTACGTCTTTTCACATTTATTATCTTCAGAAAGTTTTTGTGATTTAGGACTGGATAGTGCCCCCTCTGACAGCTGAGCTCCTGGTGCCCGGTGCTGCAGCGTTATGGATAATCCGGCACTGACTATATATACCATCTCCTCATCTATGTTAATAGCTGGCTGACTCTGCAGGACTGCTCTTGTGGTTGCGGCTGCTAACATGTATTTTGTTTTATTGGTATTTTACTGTACTAGCTACGTTTTCTACTGCTCTGAAACCCTCTATAACGGCCCGCTCTGATCTACTAATAATGTCAGCGCAAGGAGTTACACAGTCTTGGTTTCCGTATTTTGTCAAGGGTTTTATTAACGCCAAGCTGGCCTCCAGACGTTCCATCATGAACAGACTCGGGGAACCATCAGCTGTATGACCATATCTCGTCCATCTGGACTTTCCCAAGACCTTTTCAGCAATCCGTTCTCCAAGGTTAGAGATTCCCATTGAGCCCAGTAGCTCTTCAGCACTTCGGAACCATGGCAGACATCTTGCCAATCCGGGCGGCTACCTTCCTCTTTTGCCGTCAAGATCGGTTCAGTGTCTTCATCAGTCATCTGTTCTTGTCGAAAATCTTGTGTCGTCCGGCTGTCTGCCAAAACTTTTCAGGATGGCTTGAACATGTTCACATGCGTTCTGTTCTTCCTTTCTGCGGCAGTGTCGGCAATCTTCCGAGCATGGTCTTCGCGATAAGCCATCTGTATTACCATGTAAACGCCCCCACCGATGTTGTACTCTTGCTGACGTTCGAGCTACCTTGCCAACTGTCCTTCCGGATTTTTAAATCTCAAGACCCATGTAAGCGCGGCATGGTCGGTGCGTAGTGAAAACTCTCTCCTGTACAACTTATGAGAAGTGCTCCATGGGTCGGACGATTGCCAGAAACTCTCCCCTTGTAGCGCAATACTTTCTTCGGAAGCTGGAAAGCAAGAATTGGCTGCGAACATAATGCAATTTTTGAAGACCTGAATGCTTGATCACACTCTTTTGACCACTGGAAGGTTCGTCTATTTTCCGTTGTCTCATGTAGTGGCTTAGCAACAGTAGCGAAGCCTTTCACAAAACGTCTGTAATATGAGAATAACCCCAAGAAACTCCGAACTTTGTGTTTACTCCAGTCTCCTACGGTGTCTACTTTATTATCCACACTAACACCCGCTGCTGAGATTAGATGGCCCAAATATTGCACTTCCTTCTGGAACAGAACACTTCTTCGGGCTCAGCTTCACTTGGGCACTGTGAATTCTAGGTTTGGAGAACCTCCTTAAGGTTTTCCAAATGGTCTTTGAAAGTTATTTAATTAATTATGACATCGTCTAAATAAACAAAGCAAGTTTTCCATGTCAGGAGGACTGGATCCTTCAGTCTTTCAAACGTTGCTGGTGCATTACAGAGACCAAATGGCATGACGTTAAATTGGAATAAGCCACTTGGGGTCGAGAAACCTCTCTTTCCCTTGTCTTCTTGATGAACACCGGGTCTTTAGGATGGAACTCTTCAGGTCCAATGTGGAAAACCAGTCAACTCCAGACAGCGCGTCAAGTGTATTGTCGATGCGAGATAGTGGATAGGAATCATTCTTTGTAACGTTATTAAACCTCCGGTAGTCTACGCAGCAACGCAATCCACCATCCCTCTTCGCTACCAGCACTATCGGAGAAGACCAAGCACTTCACGAAGGCTCGATAACTCCCTCTGTCAACATGTCCTGTACTAACCGAAACATTTCCTCCTGTTTAGCTAACGGACATCCTTGGACTTCGTTGTCCATGACGTGTCCGTCACTTAACTAAATACAACTATCTCACTAACGACTCGGAACACAAAGTTTTTTATGAGTAAAAACAAAGTTTTACCTTACAACCTGAACCGGTTTTCACTTTTAAAATGCTTCTTCAGAGGTTGTCGCTGGTAGCGCTGTCCGTCCTGTTGTGGGCGACGGAATCGAATTCCGAAAGATCGATGTTGTGTGTGTGGGGTGAGATATGTTCGAATAATGCATGCGATTTAAATTGTGTCTGTTCGTTTAGGATGTCGTTTTTATTTGTTTTCGTGTGTTTGTATATTTCTAATTGTTCTAGAGTGTCTAGTTTTCGGTCTTTTGTGTGTACGTGTAGAATGTTCATGTTATTGTCGATGTGTTTGTATGTGTGGTTTGCTTCAATGAGGTGGTTTGCAAAGGTGGATTCTGTAGTGGAGTGGAGTGCCTTTGTGTGTTCAAACAAAGATACATTGAACACACAAAGGCGCTCCATTTCGATCTTTCGAAATTCGATTCCGTCGCCCACAACAGGACGGGCATCGCTACCAGCGGCAACCTCTGAAGAAGCTTTTTAAAAGTGATAACCGGTTCAGGTTGTAAGGTAAAACTTTATGTTTTTACTCATAAAAAACTTTGTGTTCCGAGTCGTTAGTGAGATAGTTGTATTTAACGGAGATCTTCGAGGAGGTTGGCGTATCGGTGTTGTACAAGAGAGGCTCTTCCCAATGACTGGCCCCGAACTGCAAAAGCATCTTTAAATTCATGTAAAAACTGTCTGAGTTCTTTTACCTCACCACATGAGAGATCGTTAGGAGATCTGTTCAACATTTCCTGAAGTTTCTCTTGTAATTTTGAATTGTCCGAAGAACTGAGTCTTCGTTGCGTCATTCCGGCTACCCAGGCCACAGGAGACGGTTTAAGAAGGTGCGTATTGCTGTGTAATGTGAAAACCTAGTCCAAAATATTCGACACTCTAATATAGGTACATTTCCTGTTTCGTCTGGTTTTACTAAACTTGTGGCAAGTAGCATGCCCGGTGTGCTGACTACCTGGGATTCGAATATAGAGCGCTGGTTGCCCCTAGTATCTACCTATGATTGTTTTTTTCGGACTATGCTGATTTCTTGGAGTTTGCGGAATAGTTACGGCTACTTGATTTATCTCGTCCATTGATTTTTCTAACTTAGTTTTTGCGGAGAACATTTACCTCTTCTTTCCCGATTCTCAAGACATTATTTTCGAGCCATACGTGTTCATAATGTCTGCAACAAGTACTTGATGATCAAACTTAAGTCGCCCGAGACGTAGGTGTATCTCCACTTTTCCAAACACTTTTACAGGCCGTCCAGTAGCTGTTCGCAAGCTGCAAGAGCATCAGATTGGCTCGAGATTTTTCACATCAGGGCGCACAAAGGAGACTGTGGCACCTGTAATCGACTTCGGTCGTTCTTGAACGAATCCGGTAACCACCAAGCTCCCGCTGTTTTTCTGAAGTGTAGAAATTGCGTATTGTCTAGGGGCTTCGATCCTCCAGTTCGTCAGCACACGCCCCGTTGTACCGACTACTCTCGTTTCCTGCTGCTGAACTCTAACCCGACAATCCCGTTGTAGATGTTCAGGTTTCCCACATTGATAACACTTCGGTCTTCCATCATTTCTTACTTTATTCTGTGGTGCTATCGTCGAGTCTCTGTTCCTTGTTCTTCCTCTTCATCGTCGAGATCTTTTAGCGCGACTTTATGATCTGTCCAACCACACGCTGACTTGGCTGCCTCAAATTGTAAAGCATGTAACAAGGCGTCCACACTGTCCTGGTGTCTTCCCATTCGTAACACTTGCTGTAGTTCACTATCTCTGACACCATCAGTAAATGTCTCCATCGCAAACATCGTTCGAAAATCTTCTGGCGCTTCAGGATAGGCCAGTCTAATCAGTCTGTCTTCAAACTCTTGACGACTCTCCCCGGATTGCTGTCGCCTTGCTTTCAATTGAGTGCAGTACATATCTCGCAAATGTTTATCACAATACCGTAAATCTAAAGCCTTTATCAATTCGGCATAGGTGTTATGGTTATCAGGTGGAACTTTCTGCAGTAGCTCTGCCGCAGGTGTTTTTAAAGCGAGAACGAGTAAATTTCCTTGTCTTTCTCCGTCCAATTATTTGTGCAAGCAGCGACTTCAAATTGCCGATGATACGTTGGGGCCTCGACGTGAACTGTCCCAACTGCAGGTACAATCACGTTACATGCGGGGCATCAAATTAAAGAGAAGTTTAACTAACGTCTGAATGTAGTATTAAGTTTTAGAAATTAAAAATGTTTGATTTCAGGGGCCCAAAAAAAAAAAATTAGTTGAATGTCTGTAAAGTCGGTTTACGGACGATAGTTTTACGTGATAACGTCATAAAGAAACATTGATGAAAAATTGCATACTTTTATGAATTGAATTGAATTATTATCACTGAATTATCATTATTTTGTATAATACAAAGAAGGAGTTAATTGAAAATTACAATTTTTTCGATAAATTAACATTTATTTACATTCGTTAATTCAAATATTTTGAATTAACAAAAATTAACAATTATGTAATGTCATCGAAAAATGTAACGCTTCCACACTTTCGATTCCCACAACACGCTCAGGCTCAGACGGAACGTGACACTTTTTCGTGCGTGCAGCCGGTGTTCATCAATTTATAAGACGTTATCACGTCAAAAAAAAATCTAAAAAGATGGTGGAAATCCAGCAGGCTGTGAAGACTGAAAGCAATTATAACCCAAATCCGAATTTTGGTGTTTACTGTATGATTGTGCGCTCTACGATTGCTTTATTACTAAAGACATATTAGAGACATCGAGATTTTTGTAATTTTTCCCATAATTGAAAAATAATCTGGTAATAATAATCTGGAAATTAAGTAATAATAAATGTGCCGTTCAAAATAGTGCAGATCAGGGCCCACACAAATTATTATCAGAGGAATACACCTGCAAACTTTACCGAAACCCTCCTGAAACGCCTTGTACATATAAGCTTATAGGCTGTAAAAAGTACATATAAGAGTACTCTTGAACAATGTTCATATACGCTTAAATTAAATATTGGTTTTCAGTTTCTGACAAAACTTATAGAATATACTAGAGAAAAATATATACAGGCCTATGCCTGTATTTAGAAACGTATGGATAAAAACATAAGTTATAAGCCTATATAGCCTATATATATGTAATATATTACATATTAAACTCTAGTGACTCTGACGTCATCAGTTGTATAAATAATTAATAACATTCGTTTCTGATGTTGACTAAAATTATTAGAATTCAACTTTCGATGTATACATTTGTGTAACGCCTGACTACAGGTATTTGATATTCAGAAAAATTACATAAATATTTTCGTAAATAAAATACTTTAACTCGGGGTAACTCTTTTGATATCTGCAGTGACCAACGTCATCAATCAACTGCCTTCTGTATTGGCGAAGACACAAACGATGTCCAAATAATCAAAATTATTTGATTCTGTTTGAATTTACGGTAGTTATCGTTCTTCATGAAAAACGTTCTCTTGTTACAACATAAAATGTTGCTGGTAAAGTACCCCTTTTCCTTTACCGATATTCACCAAAATCAACAGGCCTTGAGTACTCTACAATTTAGGGATGCATGCAAAACATTATTTGTTTCTGTTTCAATGTGCGGCAGTTATCGTTCGTCACAGAAACAATTACTCTTGTTAAAACATTAAAAGTGGCAGGTAAACTACCCCTTTCCCTAAACCGATCTTCAACAAAAACAATAGGTCTTGAGAACTCTACAATTCAGGACTGTATGCAAAACATTATTTGATTCTGTTTGAATTTGCGGCTGTTATCGTTTGACATAGAAAAAAAATTACAGATAGACAGACAGACACACACACAGACACTTTTCGGAAAATGACTTTTTCATGTTTTGCCATAAAAAGAATTACCCTTGATTAAAAAAAAAACATCACCATACTTCCATTTCCTTAACGAACATGGAAGTAAAACGTTGCAGGTAAACTACCCCTTTCCCTTAACCGATCTTCACCAAAAACAATAGGTCTTGAGTACTCTACAAATCAGGGCTGTATGCAAAAAATTATTTGATTCTGTTTGAATTTGCGGCTGTTATTGTTTGCCATAGGAAAAAAATTACAGATAGACAGACAGACAGACAGACACACACACACACACACACACACACACACTTTTCGGAAAATGACTTTTTCATGTTTTGAGGATAGTACAATCAGAATCTGCAATAATCTCGAACACGATTTTTTTTCGCCATCACCATACTTCCATTTCCTTAAGGAACATGGAAGTAAAAATAATCTGGGTAATAATAATAATCTGGAAATTAAGTAATAATAAATGTGCCGTTCAAAATAGTGCAGATCAGGGCCCACACAAATTATTATCAGAGGAATATACCTGCAAACTTTACCGAAACCCTCCCTGAAACGCCTTGTACATATATCCTTATAGGCTGTAAAAAGTACATATAAGAGTACTCTTGAACAATGTTCATATACGCTTAAATTAAATATTGGTTTTCAGTTTCTGACAAAACTTACAGAATATACTAGAGAAAAATATATAGGCCTATGCCTGTATTGAAAAACGTATGGATAAAAACATAAGTTATAAGCCTATATAGGCTTTTAAGCTTGTAACATTTAATTACATATTAAACTCTAGTGACCTTGACGTCATCAGTAGTATAAATTAATAACATTCGTTTCTGATGTTGACTAAAATTATTAGAATTCAACTTTCGATGTATACATTTGTGTAACGCCTGACTACAGGTTTTTGATATTCAGAAAAATTACATAAATATTTTCGTAAATAAAATACTTTAACTCGGGGTAACTCTTTTGATATCTGCAGTGACCAACGTCATCAATCAACTGCCTTCTGTATTGGCGAAGACACAAACGATGTCCATGACCGGCTTTGCAAGACTTCAGTTCGTCGGTAGTCGCTGCGGAGTTTGGTGGCTGCTACAGACAAGGTAGGCTGTCATTAAATTTTGTTTACCCTTTTTAAAAAATTATTAAATCTGTTTCTAATTATATTTAAATTTTAATAAATTATATGAGACACAATAACTTTTCTGAAAAGCTGTGGTAACACTTTAAAAGTGGTTTTTAAAAAGAAAAATTTTCATTTGAATTTCAAACTGAACCAAGATGTAATTAGTCTAAAATTTGTAAATAATGAAAATAGTTTAAAAAATATTTGTTATAAACTGATCAGTGTTGGTAATATAGGACATTATATTATACAAACGATGGATTGCAAAGTAAAAACACATTAAAATTCTTTTTAAATGTGTATATTATAATTCTTGTTATGAAATAAAAGACTTCAATTCTATAAATTATGTATCTATGTATAATTAATCTTAATTGGTCATAAATATAATTAAATCACTACCGACTCGGAACACAAAATTTTTTATGGGTAAAAAAAACGTAAAAGTTTTACCTTTTAGCCTGAACCAGTTTACGCTTATTATAAGCTTCGTCAGTGGCTATAAGATAAAACTTTTACCTTTTTACCCATAAAAAAACTTTGTGTTCCGAGTCGGTAGTGATTTAATTATATTTAGTTAATCAACGGACACGTCATGGACAACGAAATCCAAGAATTGCTCATACTTATAATCATCATAATTGTTTTTATACAAATTCGGACACGATTTGAAATTTGGAAACTTATTCAATATGTTTTAGACATTTTTGAAAATTTAGTATTAAGTTAAAAGAAATAATTCGAGCATCCAATAATATGGTGCAATAAGCCAGTCTGAGTGTTGTGTACTTTGTAACAAAGAAAAAGCCAATTCTTAGAACTGGACAGTATTGAATCTGTTACGACAATCTAGTATGTTTCTGAAAATTTAGTATTAAGTTAAACGACAGAATTTGATCACCAATAATACGATGCAATCAATCAGGCTGAGTGTTGTGTACTTTGTAACAAAGACAAAGCCAGTTCTTAGAAGTGAACAGCATCGAATCTATTACAACAGTCTACGCCCAGTATATATTTGTATATACTGATATTTGTATGTTACAAAGATAAAGCGTAATTTACTAAATACATAAGAATTTTTATTTTTAAGTTTATTTTGTCGACGCTTGTGGTAATAAACTGGATAAAATAATTTAAAATTTACTCATTTTGGCAATAATTAATTTTATGTAAAAACATTGATTGCCATACTCTGACAACACGTAATTGTCAGTGACTTAAAAAATTTTAATTTTATAAAATATTTTTCTATTCGTATAACAGAATATCTTTCTTTATCATGTAATTAAATACACGATCGAATTTTTTTTTTAGAAGAAATCATTTGAAAGACAGAAATAATTCAGCTTAATTAACAACGTATTTTTGGATAACTCTGTAGCCTATCTAAAAAAAATTTCGTGCGCACTGAAAATTTCAATTTTTAACTTGAATTACCTTTTCGGGTACTTCTAAACCAATTATAGATGTTATATAAAAAATATTTTAACTGATTTAATAATTTCAGATTATTAATAATTATTAACTTCAAATAAATTATTAATAATTAAATAACTTAATTAAATAATTAATAGTTATTAATTTAAAATATTAATAATTTAATAACTTCAAATTATTTTTCGTATTCCTACAACACGCAGACAAATTTTGTTTTGGTTAGACGAAGTTAAGTTAGTTTTGAAAAAGCTCTTGTGCTAAATACGCGCTGAAGCATGTAAGAAAGATTTTTTTTTCTGAACTTGTTAATTAACAGAGTTTCTAAATAAACAATAGGAATAAATGTTTTAGTGGATGGTTAGTGAAGATCGGTCAATAATAAAAATTTTAGCTATTTTGCGTCGACGTTTCGACAATATTTATTGCATCTTCAGGACAATATAGGAATAACCATAGGAATAAAGTATACTGTTGACGGTTAAGTTTGTTATATATTATAATTACATATAGTCTGTATTATCGAATGTATATATCTTACGTAACATATGCTTTATAAAACAATTACTTTATAACATAATGTACACGATGTTTCAGTAAACATAAAATAGTACTTTCCCAATAACCGTGTCTGCACTAATTTTCGATATTTTGAATATGCGATAGTTGATATTGATATGTAGTGTTTATCGCTTATAATTTTTGCAACATTATAGAAAGCCTGTTAACTGATTATTTTATGCTATGAAATTGTTTGTTTACAGTCGTAATCGGTTTTCGTTGTTGTGCGAAGCTTTCTATCAATATTATACGTTAAACGTGCTTCCGTAACAGCAAAGTATAGTGTTGTTAAGCTGACAGGCAAACTGAAAGAACATAAACAATACATATTTAAAATAATACTCGCCTATTTGTGCAAATCACACAAAAACGAGTCGGAAGTACGCCCAAGGGTTACGAACTCGCTTTTGCTTTAAAAGTTAAATTTTACACGTTTCACCAACGTCTGTTTGTAGTTTTTAATCTTATGCCCCCATACTACATTTGCAGTGTTTATGTACTATATATCGTGCATATGGCTTCAGTACAGTTCGAAAAGATGTTTTCTGCTTTAATCGCAGCACTTTACTTAAAAAAATCATGTATTACATTTTATTATACAAACGTGGAAATAAGTATAAAATAAAGACCAAATAAAGTAAAAATTAACTAAAATTACTTCACTTTTGTTTTTTAAAATAATTGTATTTATAAAAAATCCATGTTAATTGAAAATAATACATAAGTAATATTACAAAAAGTATTTTTATAGAAAATTCTAGTTCTTACTAAAAAAAAAAGGGGGCCATGGGTGTACTAAAACATAAAAAAAAAACAGTGATTGTATCGATATAGACTACTACGATGTGAAGAAGAAGAAGTGTACTAATTTTAAATTGTTCTATTTCATGATATAAAGCGAAAAACATGTTGTTTTTATTTGTGAGTTAGATAATAATGGTTTTTGGTTTTTAGCTTACTGTTTAAAGAAATAAAAATCATGGTTAGGAAATGTATGACGTTTAATGTGTACCCAATGCTTTAAAGAGAGAAACATTAAAAACAAAGAACATAGCGTATTTTTAATGAAAATAATAAAAGAAAATGTAAAATGAAAATTCAATTATTTCTGAATAGTAAGATTAAAAAAAAAGTATTAACAAATGAAAACAAAATTTATATTCGTTAGGTAGTCAATATTCTTTTGGTTATTCAATAAAATCTCGAAAACTTCGCTGGAAGCAAATTTTATGCGAAACACATAACAAGTGGAGACATGTATAGCACCCCGCTTTCTTGGGCTTGGTTGCTTTTCCAGTGATCTGCACAAAAAACGAGTATCCCTATTAGTGGAAAACGATTCTGCCATGACATGTATTGTAATAGGTGAGGGGTTGTTTTTATTTTACT
The DNA here is from genome assembly GCA_034769895.1 of Magicicada septendecula. NCBI lineage: Eukaryota > Metazoa > Arthropoda > Insecta > Hemiptera > Cicadidae > Magicicada > Magicicada septendecula. The sequence continues at coordinate 19,808,867 of CM068367.1, read as the reverse complement.
TGGATTTCACAAAAAGCGAGTATTATTTTAAAGGCATATTGGTTTCCATATGTGATTTTTGTTTGCATGTTGACCTAACAACGCCAACTTTTGGCGTCACAGGAGTTGCATTAACTCTGAAAAAAAGAAACATTTTTCGTAAAAAATATGACAATGAAACACGATTGCAATTTTCAACAAACTAATTTATAAAATACATAAACAAATATTCACGATTTCCTTTTACTAACTAAAATTACATGCGATATTCACTACATATCGATGCCAATAATCGGAATATCGAAAATGAGCGCGGGTGCGGTTATTGGGACAGTACCAAAAGAAAATACATAAACACCAAGCAATTTAAATCATGTGCTTGTAATTCAATGATATCACGTGCAATGAAGTAATTATAAAATTGGCCCTTTTGTTTCTGTATTATCTAAAATGAAAATGCCATTGGCTTAAAACGAAAAACAAAGCTTTGTTTTTTGTGTCTGTACTTTTTGCTATGCGTACGAAATATTTGCTTCTCTGAGTTTTGAACAAATGTGTAGTAAACAGTTTAATTACTGCTGTTTTGAGTTTCAAGAAACAGGTGTAGGATTAGTAATTAATATAATAATAGGGCCCTAATCGTAGGATTATGTTTTAATATAGTTTTTAAACTCTGTCAGTTGTGATACGCAATGCCGTAATTTTGAGATTTTTACGCGAGTATTCATTTAATTTAACATAAGTGAATTGATTTTGGAGGTAAACCTTTTTATGCTCCATCAAGTGACTTGGAGGTTTTAAAGTCATACATATGTACAAAGTCAACACCTACTTAATGAAGCTGTAGCGTTTTACATTTCCACAACATTTTAGTGTTTAGAAATTTTTCAACATTTCCAGCATTCTAAAGTTGCAGCTTTTCATTACAGAAAATAAGATTTCAAGTAATAAAACGTTACGTTTTAAATAATACAAATCTTGATACATCTTACTCTATAATTGATACAACAACAGGCAGATACTAATGTTACTGTTTAACAGAGGTTTGTAACATTAGCATTAAGCGTTATATCAACTGTTGGTATACTCAAGGTGAACCCACGCGCGCGCGCGCGCACACACACACACACACACAGATTCATCTATACAAAATATTTGTAAAAATATATATTTATGTATATATATATAGTTATAATGTACATTTATAATATATATGAATATTGGGTAATTGTTGTTTATGTATTGCAAAAATTAATTTCAAGTATTTTTCTCTGTTACAGGTGGGGTAAGACTACGCTGCGGCGGCGCTCGAAGGCAGCTACTCTGTTGTCTGGTAAACATCACAATATTAAGTCAGTGATTTCATAATTTTTAAAGTTTTAAATTCCATACAAATAATAATATATTAAATTGACTTTCATTTCATTTCAAAATCTGTATTTTAGTGTTGTCTTCTGATAAATGTTTTAATGAAATTTCGAACTAATTCGAAATATTTAATACATTTTTCAGATTGTCAATTTTTCAAAGTTTAAGCGCCGTTTTGTTTTCAAAGTAATATTTTATTGTAAAATTGTAAAGCACGAGGGGATCATGTGTAATTTCTTAAAAATTTCAGTAATACCGAACAACAACAAGAAAACTGGAAAATGTGTTTCTGTTATCGTATCGTATTCCTATATCGTATACGTATCGTATCGTATCGTATCGTATCGTATCGTATTGCTAGTCATCATAACTTAACAAACAGTTAAAAGAATATCTTATTTGATTTAGGGACTGTACTATGGTACTTCTGTAATTTTTACCAGCTTAACCATAAAAATCAAACTAATATTTCCATAAATATTCAACTTTTTACATTTATAGCAATACATTAAGTCGGCAGCGCTGCCAACTATATCATAATACTGGTGGTTCTGTGAGTCTAGGAACACCAAAACTGTTGCTAATTCTCTGCACTGCAATGCATGTATTCGACCATGCATATATATGCTATGTGGTATGTATACATATACTATATATGTATACACTAACCTAAAAAGGGTTAAATTTAAAGATTATATAGTTAGTTCTGAGTTATCTTACATCTCACAATTAAACGTCTGTCTTCTTTAGACTTTAGACTGCTTTTCAAATTATAGGACAATATAGTACGTTTAGTTATTGAACGTAGTGAATGAAGGAAGAGCCTGATAGAGTAAGTGGATGCAGGTAATGTTGGGTGACGTTTCCAAGACCCTCTGGTCGCTGTCTGTGTAGTTGGCGGATGTAGGCGTGATTCCCGCAGTTACTTATTTCTAAATAAACCAAACGCCTTTTCTCTTATAAACCAGGGATTCCGACAAACTTGTCTTCCTTTAATTTCTTCAGCGACAATCTAATCTGTTCCAATAGTAGGCCAATTACTGCAAGACTAACACACAGTTAAATATTTATTCTGTCGTCCGCACGTATGAGTGTAGAAGTCTCTGTATACTGAGCCATCGTGTTGGTCATCCATTGAGATTTTGTATCCATCCATATATGATACAAAAGCGCAACGCTTTAATGTCACTACTCAAAAACTGGGCACTACGTTGAAAAAGATTAATTATCAGATTGCCTGTAATTTATTTTTAATAAAATCAAAATAACTTATATTGTACCGTGATGACTTCTGATTTTTATTTCTCACAGCTTCCATTGTAACAATGCCATCTGAATCCGAAAGTCTGTACCACAGCGAACGTTATAGTTTTGTTTTATGTCAGCTGTTTACTGTCGTCGTAAGCTTACAATTATACGAATTAGAAACCTTTTGTTATCTAATCTAAGATACGCGTAACTCTTGAACGTAGTAACGGTTCCTTGCTTGGGCGAGGCCAAGCCTTGTGCAGACTGCTATTGTGTCAAGCCATTGACCATAGATAATGTTAATGACTACAATGTTAATCACTATCGAACTGTGGTTGTCTTCAGGTGTGTAAAAATATTGACCTACTTCCACTAAAAATTAAAATATTAAAGATCTTCGGAAATACAGAAGTAAATTGTCAAATTGGAAATCAAACGTCACAGAAATTATTTTATTCGACGATCTGCTTTTGCGTGTGCGAGAATCTTGTGTATTTCAGTTTTTAATGAAGTAGGTTAATTTAGTTGTGACACCTGAAGACGATTATAATTGGACAATAATAGAAACGTCGTGCTTTTAAACGACGCCAGACGAAGGATATAATGCTTTGTTTATTCGTAAGGTAACCTAACATCAGAAATTATGTTTACACATCGTATAAAAAATATTTTACTTATAAAAAATTGACAATATCAAAGATCCGTTTTCGGGGTTTTTAACGATTTTCGAGCCACTAATTGAACACTGAATCATTCAAGACCTCAGTAGTGACTTTAATATCTCGAAGATGATTTCAAACCGAAGACGCGTCGACAATATTGGCCGTTTCTAGTGGCGTAGCAACTTAATTTTTTTAGTTACTTTCAGAATTATGTGCTTAAAGCAAGTTACAGTGTATTAAATGCAGTAAGATTGATATTCATTAATTATTATATGTTTATTAAACGTTTCAATAATTATATAACAATTATTGTAAATTTTGTTCGTTCGATTCTTTGACCGTTGCACGTACTTTTTTATTTGTGAAAACAAGTTTTTTTTTTAGAAGTATTAATTGTATTATGATTTAAATAATTCTCAACAAAAACGTATATGCGACTAAAACAATTATGTATACATACTGGCCATTTGTATACGTAATTCTGTTAACAGCTTGGTTTATCACATGGGAAGAATGAATGTACTGTGTAGGCCTACACAAAGTCTGAATGGGAATCTTTACTGTGGCCTAGTTCGTGCATGGGTTTTTTGTGGTTTGTGTTCGTGATGGCATTGTGTTGTAGCTATTGCTTCTTCTTCTTCTGTCCCCGATTGAGCTGAATGCGATTTGAACGTGAATGACTGAAGCAATGATAAAACCAAGCTTTACAAAACTTAAATATGTATAAGCATTTGCTTAACACTGTTTTCACAAATAAAAGAATAGACATTAAAAAAAAATGCCTTAACTCTAATGCGACTTCATGAGAATGTAAAATAAAAAAATCAGTTAAACTACCATAGAGATAAAATTTAAGTAATTACGCTTTACAATAAAAATTTAAGAAAAAGTTACTAAACGAAAATGTTAATCGCTATTTTGGTTTGCATGTAGAACTTTCATGATACGTTTCGGTGTTAAGGCATTTTCGAAACACTCAGTGAAATTGTGTATCACCGAAACCATTGAACGTTTATGCTGAATTGCAACGAACAGTTATTACGAATATTTTAAAGAGACCCAAGTGCAACAAAATAATAAATGTAAACGAATCAGTAGAGTTTGGATTGTACCATTTGTACCAATCATTTGGTTTCGCGTGTTTTCAGTTTTTCTACGTTAAATACAGTAGGTGTGATTAAACAAAAATATGTCTACATAAATTTTTAAGATGTAACTCGGTGCGTTCCTTGTGTATTGTTACAAACCAGATGAGTGGTATTGCTGCCCGGTAACCTCTGTAATTCGTTAGGGGTCACCTATTCCGGTCGTTGTTGCTCCACTTGCACAAAGTCAAGCACAACATGCATAAGTACAGAAACCTGGATAGGTGACCACACAGAGTCTAATGACTTCTACACTGGAAAGACAAAAGGAGAGAAAAGGAGACGATTATCTAGTTTTTTTTTACACGAAGAGGCCGTGCCTTAGTCAGCCGTGGACCACACGAATATCATTTCCTTTTCTTCTCCTGCCAGAAGGCCCTCATTCGCCGCACATTATGCGCCGCCTTCCTTTCCACTGTCCACCCCCCTTTCTCGTCTCCTTCTCACCGCAGAGAACCTCAAGATTTTGAATTTTGTTTGTGTAGGTATTTCAATCCACACAGTCGTTCAAAGAGATAGACCGTTTCATCATTTTCTCCTTGAGTTGCTTGGTGTATCCGTTCAGACTGGAAAGTTGCCAAATATAGTTGAAAATTTGTTTTTTTTTTTTAGTCTGAACCGATCCATCCGAACCATATGTCCAAGGAATCTCAGACTTTTCCTTCAGAAAGGCGTTCCCAGATCTTCCAGATCCCTGTACAGCTCTTCTTTGGGTCTATGCCTGTACCCATCTTCGGTTTTCGTGGGACCATAAATTTCCCGAAGAATTCATCGTTCAATCTTTGATTATCTAGTTTATTAATAATACACCTTTTTAAATTCCTTTCTTGATGAATATCGTTTAGGAATGATGTTTCATTGTTGCTGTGTATTTCCTCAACAGTGTAAGGCATTTCATATCTTGTAGAACCAAACATTTGACAGTACTCAGATGGTAGCCATTGGGTTCCTGGCACTCAACACTGGATTCGGGTATCTCACCGTAATTCACTCAATCTGGTCTTCCCTTCAGTCAGAGGCTTTTCGTTATTGCACGTTAACTTCATTCCCTGTTCTAGATAGCTAACGGTAGATACGGTAACGCGACGTGACACACAGATACATTTTTTTTTTCACGGACCTACTTTGTTCTAATGCCTACTTCACAGTAATGGCCCTGTAATGGTCGTAGAAACGTAGAAAAAGTCAGTGGTAATCATCACATATACCTTACAGCAGCAATGCCTGAGGTTGAGTTATTACCACCTTTCCTTTCCTTTCTATTGCCCAAAGAGTTATCGTATTGTAATAATCTGTCCGTATAAAAAGCGTTCACAACTCGCATACGATACAGACTCGAGAACTTGTACAAAAAGCACAGTATGCCTCATACACAGTCATTCGCGTTTCCGTTATACACATTGCCAGTATTCTTGCTGTAAGCAGTTTATATTTGTTAAAGATCTATAGGTATAGTGGATTTATCTGTGAAGACAGCGGAGCTATAAGGTGACTTTGGTAAATAAATAGCGTAGGTCTGTAGACAGCGTATAGTGCGGTTTAGTATTGTTACAAGTGCGGTGAAGTGCTGTGCTGTGTTGAAGAGGAAAGAAGACAACCTGCCTGATGATGGAGCAGTCTACACGTTTTGGACGGCATGAGGATTCTAAGTGAAGGTAAGTAAATGTAACAAGTCACTTTATCTTAATTTTATGTTTAGCCCTACATACGTACTTTATCTTAATTTTATCTATATTATACAAGGTTTGATCATAACCATAGGCGTGTGCAAGACTTCAGTAGTGGTGGTGCCAAGAATGGCTTCCGGGGGGGGGGGGGGGTCCTCCCCCGGAAGATTTTTGATTTTTGAAAATGTCTTAGTCAGCTGGCGCCGCCACCCTGGCGCTGAGTAAGGCCTAAAAACACGGCAACGACGGCAACTACACTATTCATGCAGCCGCTTCCCGACGCGAAGGCCGACGCCAGATTATGTGAGAAAAGCTATACGAAATTAAAGTTGATTAGATTCATATATTTATCGGTTTAATAGGAATGCTGTCACGGAAACTATGCAGTGCAGTTTCTACGTAAAAACATATTCTGCACGTAAAAAAAACAAAAACAAAAAAATTCTCAATCTAGTGGTGGTGCCACGGCACCGGTGGCACCTTCGTTGGACACGCCTATGATCATAACGTTGGTGCAGTTTTGCACTTTCCACTGCTGCAAGTGTCCGATTAAAAAAAACTGTTTTTATGTGGTGTTGGTACACATGTTAGTGACAATCGTATAAAATGTTACCCTATTTAATGGATAGTTTAGATTTCACAGCTAACTGAGTATTAGGTGTATTAGGCAATGTTTTGTCCTTCTACAATGCAAGATTGAAGAACATGGATTACATTTTGTGTAAACTGTGAGATAAACAGCTCTATCCTGGTAAACGTGTTCAGAAGGCTTCAGGCGAGACTGCTGTGCCTGGACAAGCGGTTTACAAGCTTCTAAGACTGCCGTAAATTAGTTGAAGATCGTGGTTGTCAGATGCAGATTATGTTTTTGTGTTCCACGAAATTTCATTGCTAGGCGCGGTGGTAAATAAAGAGTACTATACGGACATTTTACGCCATTTGTATGAAGCTATTCGTAGAAAACGGCCAGATTTACGGAAGAATACTTTATGAAAATTGCAGCCCGATAACGCGTCTGCACGCATGTCATAGCTTGTTAAGAATTTTGCCAGGCTAGGCAAAAGAAAACGTCATAATGATGACACGGCAACGCATCTGATGATTCAGATGTGTCCCAACGCAATCTTTCCTCTTCCCAATAGTGATAATTTCCACGGAAGGACAACGTTTTGCAACCGTTGAAGATAGCCTATAAAACGAAAATCGCTAAGCGAGCTCAAGGCTGTACCAAAAAGTGCATGCTTGAAATATTTTGAAGCCAGCAAAACGGCTGGCTTAATCGTGTTACATTCGACTGAGACTCCTTTGAAGGGGGGCAGTATATGTGTCGATGAATGAAGGCATAATTTTCAAAATAATGAAGAACTGCATGAACTGTTTGATCAAACCTCGTATGTATTTGTATCTGAATAACTGGATTTTGTACAACAAACTGTTGGCTTATCTTTCAAAAGTAACATTAATAACAACTTTTAAATTAAATCCTACCTTTTTTTAATAAATTAATATAATATATATTTTAAAATGTAGGCCTATTTGAGATTAAAATTTCAAAATTAATTTTATAAACAGTAAGAGCGCCGGAGTTGTAGGCTACTGTACTGTATCGCGCACCCGTAATGTCTTCTTTCAACGAGATTTAAAACTGTTACAAAACACGAAGTTTGTTTAGAAAATCTCTTCGCTTACACCAGGGGTCTCCAAACTACGGCCCGCGAAGGGTCATTCTCCGCCCCGAGGCAACCCGGTCGATTGCTGCGTGCAGTTTTTAATAGATCGTCAAAGACTTCAGATATTATAAATCTTTTTGACATGATAATGTCTTATGGCTGGGGGTCATTTGAAAATTTCTGTAACGCATCACGCTGCATGACGTCATCATTTACCAGCCGGGAATCGTTAACTAAAACCGCGACCGCTAACGTGCTAACGTCCGTCGCAGATTAAAGACCTAACAAGCAAACAACACTGCATAGCTGTAGATAGGTATGTAACCAATCAGTCAGTCAGTAACCATAATAATGTTGCGTTTAGCTGGCGGCTGAAAGACATTATCATGCTCTTAAGCTTTTACCATTTGGTAAACGGTACTTTACATTTTTTATATTATAAATATTCAAATAATTAAACAAGAAATAAGTTTAGTAAAATGTTATAATATTTTGTACAAGTTTAAAATACTTACGTGGTTAATGTGCTTGTTCGTCTGGCAGCCTTGAATGATTCATGGATCAGCCTATATCTGGGAACAAACGTTTTCAAAAATAAACTTTGTGAAATCAAAGTACAGGGCTCACTTGTCAGAGCAACAATTGAAATGCATTCTAGTGATAGGAGCATCAAAATTTGATCCAAAATGGACAGACATTATATGTCAGAAGCAACTCCACACATCCCATACGTACATAAGAAAATAAAAAATAATACGTAGCCTACATAAGAAATATCTTTGAATGCTATTTTTCCTTACTTTTAACATAATGTTTTTAGGCTGGGGGTCATTCCACAAAATGCGTGATGCAAAATGTGTAACGTCATCGAAAAATGTAACGCTCCAGGTAATGTTAACACTATATTTTTTCCACACTTTCGATTCCCCACAGTCTAGAAATCTTATTTTTAAAGCCTAAAAACATTATCATGCTTCGATGTTTCGGTTTCGTCGAAATTCTTCTTGGTCTTTTTGTTTACATTATTTTGAATAAATTAATCTATTTTCTTTGAATAAGTCTGCTTAATTTTTATTTAAATACCTATTTTATTGACTTGATTATTTCGTAAAAACTTAAAAAATATAAGTTTACAATGTGTGTGTGTGTGTGTGTTTGCCCGCCAGACTTCCAAGGTTTTTCAATTCGGCCCTCAAGTGAAAAAGTTTGGAGACCCCTGGCTTACACTGCAGACATTTCTCTTATAGAATGAAAGTTAGTCAAGTGATTGTAGTTTAAAGTCACAGAAAGCAATTCAGAAAATTTAAATTTTCATGATGAAAGAATTCATTGTTCGTACATAATCTACAGCAACTTTAGGTCACAGTGATTACTCAAAGCTAGCAAATAAATACTGTGACAGTCCACTATCGATCAAAACTTAAGAGAAGATAACAAAACTATTTTAATTATATTTTCCTAGTTTTCTACGTAAATCTGTTTGACTGGGTAGACCTTTCCTTCTTACATCGTTCCAGTTGTATTGTTCTCCTTTTTACATTGTTCTCGTTATACATTCTATCACTCTACTTAGATGCTCATCCCCATTGCTTGTGATTTACATTTCATTATAAGCAAGTAATAACTTTCACTCTCGTAAATTAAAGATCATATGTACTGTAACTGAAGGTAAATAAGAATATGTGCTGTGCAAGTAAGTTGTGCACAGGTGTTAATCTACCGATGTCTGTCATTACACTTTACCTTGACTTACAACCCTCAGTTCCTTCTACAATATGGCCTACAAGTGACGTAGCCTAATTAGATTATGGTGTTTCTTTGTTACAGAGGATACAAGGTAGGAGTTTCAGTGGTGTTCCAGAACGGTGAGTAATTTCACTTCTAGTAACAGTGTCAAATAAATCTTAGGGACGCTGACATGTTCATTTATTTCCCAACCCCGGTTCGTCAGTTCACGGTGTGATTCGGGTATACCGCGCCGCGTAACTTCGGGTGTTTTCGGGACGCGTCGGTTCCCAGACTACTATTCTCTATTGACAAAAATTTGCTTTTAATTAACAAGAACAACACTGTTTTTTGGTTTAACTCGCGGTTTATTTTCGTAAACACCAAACCTTTCAACGTTTCGACGCGCGTGACTCAAGTCTGAGAAAGCCACACCGTGAAATGAACAGCAAAACGTTTGGTATTACGAAACATAAAACGTGTGTTGAACCTTAAAACAGGTTTGATCTTAAACCGGCCCAATCTTTAGCTTTTTGGTAGGGGGATGAAGCAGGGTGGAGGGATGTTCTGTTTCAGGAGAGATCTTCAAGGAGAAGCCCACCGTATGTGTAGTTAGTTGGGAATTTCTTAGGTTTCATCCCCACTAAATCAAGTGTAGGTAGTCTGTAAGCAAGTGAACATGTCAGACTTTGATGTAGGAAGTAAACAAGTACAGATTTATTTGACACTGTATAAGTTTCAGTGCTCACAACAGCTCTCATTTTTCCGGACAAACATGGTTGACCGTGAAATTAAAATTTCAATTACTTGTAGTTGTGAGTGCTGTATAATACTAGTAATACAGCAGTACTGAAGAATCTACAGCATCAGCACAGCAGCTCTCCCTTATAGTAGCAGCGAGTCGCGAACTAATTACAAGAATGTGTTTCTCTTGAACTAGACAACAGTTTTCGATTGACAGCTACGTTTATTGGTATTAATGTTACAATCACTAAATGTTTTTGCCAGTCTATGATGTGGTATTCTCAGATGGCAGAGCTGAGACCACATTAGTCTCACAGTCATTAGAGAGTGGAGTCAGCAGCAGTTTCAACTTTCTCACATGAGGGTGTCACTATATATAGAACTGGCAGAACGTTTGTGTTAGTGATAAGAATGTCAATAAAATGTGGTTGTCAATCATAAAGTGTATAACGTAAAAATAACATACTATAAGCAAATTGTATGTAAAAAGTGTATTTAGTATTTAAAATCCGACCACGCAAATCTAGAATGAAAATACTTTTTCTTGTTCAATTTTCTGTATATGCTTTCTGATGTTAAACTTCGTATTCAAAATTTTTAATATAAACATTTTAAGAATTATAAATGACGTTTTTGCTGTTAATAATTTTAAAAATTGTTAAGATAATATCATATTACTATTAATTAAATGTCTGTTGTAAAAGTTGTTAGTTTTTGTTAGGAGCGCGAACAGATAAATTCAAGAGACTAAAAATAAATGTAAATATAATTTTTTTTGTAATTAAATAAATCAACGTTCAGTCAGGTTAGAACCTTTTCAGGTAGGTCCCCGTCGCCAGCGAAGAAGAGTTTCCAATTGTATTTACTAATCATATTTCTCTTTCAGGTACATTTTTGTACTTATCGCGTGGCATTGTCCAGGGGTGTTCACAGCTGGGCAGTGTGTCCATTTTTAGACTAATCAAGCCAATGAAAATGTCCACCCCCGGTTGAAATGTTCACACCTGGCACTGTCGCGCTGGCAGACACACCACACAGTACCGTGTACACACCTTACACAACCCCTCGACATTGCACTGAGTCGAGGGGCTTTTAAGTCCTCAAACACGTATCTGAGGCAAAACCATTTTTTTGTCGTTTGTGTGTCAGACGCGGAAGTATGTTTTGGTTAGCCAATTGGTTAGGGTCCCCTGTAGTATGTAAGTGTGCTTCTTATGTTTCAGGTGCTGGGGCTCTTGATACATAAGTAAAGTTAAACTGTATAGTATTAAATTAAAATGTTAGTTGTATGTGTGTATATGCTTTTACAGGTTTTTGATAGTGTTTTTACTACGATTTTGTATCAGTTGCCATATTATTGTCGATGAGTATTTTCGTATTTTAACGTTTGGGTTTTGTACCCAAGAATTTAATTTAATTTTACTTTTTTCGATGCGTTTTTTGTATTATAGCATTTGGGTTTTGTACCCATGGCTTTTATTTTATTTTATTTTTTTTCTTATTTACCGAGCGTTGTCGTAAATGGAAATGTTTGTTTTGTCGTACGTTTGGCGAATGATAGTGTGTTTGTTTATTGGTGGACAAAAGGAAGCACTTGGTATGGTTTGATTGGTTTGTGTGAGAAGAAAGAAGAACGGATAACCGACAATTATGTGAGGTAGGTTAAATCCAGTTCTCCTTTCTATAGTAGTAAGCTGCTGGATGGTTATGATTTTCTGTTGCTATTTAATTTTCTTTTCGTCTCTGGCCACCTAACCTATTTTTTTATATCATAACCAAATTTACTTAACAACTAATTACTTTCACAGTATAGATAATTATATTTTTCATGTGTGACTGGAAATCATAATTTCGTAGAATAGGTATAAGTATTAAGCAGAGGAACTTCTCATTGGAGTATGGTCTTCTGCTTCTAGGTTTAGTTTGAAGTGCTATTAGTTTGAGCAGAGAAACTTCTTGTTTGAGTATGGTTCTCTGCAACTAGGTTATTACTTTAAATTATAATGAGCTTGACACCCACCATTTAGCTTGTTATAATGTTTGTTATTTAATAAGTACGTTTTGATTTCAAAGTATAAATGTTTGGCAAGAAGGAAATAATACAAAATTTAGACATTTTTCAAAATTTAAATATTTTTTATTAAACAATGGGTTCTTCATTGAGGTGGGGACCATGTCACTCACCCCATCTCAAGCCTCTCCCATTTTGCAGAAAAAGAGGACCCTGTCGAGGCTTGGATACTTTGACGTAGTGACAGGGCTTTTCACCAAATTCCAGCCGAGTGACAGGTGGGCACTAAATGGGACCGTCTCGGATCGGCTCGTTCAGACTTTTGGCCGGTCAGAAATGTTTACTTAATGAGTCAATCTCGCGACACATTGCTACTACAAGCAACAATATTTTCAAAATTTAATGTCCCCATTAGTTTTATGTGTATATTGTGTAGAAACTCAGTGCCAAGGGGCTTAAACCCCACCGTTCGAACAGTAACCGCACTATGTGTTAAGTGACGACCAGAGAATCGTTTCGTATGTGTATTTAATAAAATAAATTTTACAGGAAAATAAAATTAATTTTGTATATTTAACATAATGTAATATTACACCAAATTTTAACATTTTAATGATATTGTAAATTTAAAATGATTTCTGTTACAACTGAAGTAGTTTGACAATCCAGCATTTCAAAATAACTTGCATGTAGAATATGTCTCGTCTTCTCTCAGCCTAGATGCATTACATAGTAGATAACAAATCCATAATCTTGTTGTTATAAATTGTAGGAATTTTTTCTTTTCTTGCTTTGAATTTAATTGTTATTAGTAACGTTTCTTAATATTTTTTAAATAACTTCAAATATTAAGTGCATGCCTATGTAAATTAATTGTCAATTTATTGTTAATTCATCAGCCGTGGCTCTACAACCCTTGGTGGGTTTTCACCTGCTCCAAGAATCGACTCCATTCCTACCCATTCTCCATTCTCATTCTTCCCTATTGCGTGCCCTGGCTTTCCAGTTTCTATGTTCAGCTTTCTGAGGTCCTCCTCCTCTATCTGATCTTCGAATCTACTTCGGCGTCTTCCCCTTGCCTACTACCCGTTGGTTTCTGGTAGAAGATATGTTTCGTAGGCGCCCTTCCTCCATTCTCTCTATGTGTCCAACCCACCTTAGTCTGTATACTTTGATTATCCTGACAAATGTCCAGCTCTTCGTAAAGATGATATAGCTCATAATTATAGCGCCTGCTCCACATTCCGTTTTCTTGTACTCCTCTAAATATTTTTCTTGGAATACCTCTTTCAAAGCAACCTAGAAATCCTCGCTATTTTTTTGTCATCGTCCAGGTTTTCTGAAGCATATGTCAGCATTGCCCTATTAAGTGTTTTGTAAATTTTGCATTTCGTGCTTCTTAAGATGAAGCTAGATGCCAGGCGCTTTTTTAATTCATAATATGTTTTATTTGCGAGATATATTCTTATTATTATTTCAGTGTTGGTGTCGTTAGTGGTGTTTACCTGGGAGCCAAGATATATGAACTCTTTTACTGCCTCTATATTTTTTACGCCTATTTCAAGGTTTTGTTGGGTTGGATTTAGTAGTAGTTTGTTGGTAGTATACGTAGGCCTATATATTGTTAATTAATTATCAACATATTATTATTAAGTCCCTTAAAATGTATTTATGTGGAAGAAAATATCTCGTTGGTATTTGTTGTCCCATTTTCCGCGAATAGCTTTGCTTACAACGCTTTCATAGTAAATTAAATTAAATCAATCTAAGGTTTGTTCGGAGCCATTCTGACGCAATGTCTGTATTCTAGATAGGGTTATACTGCAAATCGCTGAGCACGCTGTCCCCTTGGTTTACAAGTTCCGACCTACCGGAAGGAGCGTTGTGGTCCAGTCCAGAACGGAATATTTTATTTAAATTTAGGGGCCGTTACAACGGCATGCTCGTACTATGCCGTTCTAGTACAATAGTTTGCCGATGCCGTTTCCAAGAATCACCTGATCGTGGACGGTACTTGCCAAGGCCTGCTATGAGAGGGTTTGTCTGGGTCCTTGATCCTCGGACGTAAAATTTTTGTCCAAGACGCCGCACGGTGTCATCCACGGAGGAGTGGACACCGAGTCCACTTCTCAAAAGACGAGAAGGGAACCGATAGGCGGCTTTGGCCGCTAGCCAGAGTCCTCTCTCGAGAACGCTTTGCAAATTTCTTTGATGAACAGCGGCAAGGTAACCCCAGACGGGGGCGGCATAGATGATGATCGGCGCTGACAATAAATTCTGCGCGGCGAGCGTTACTTGTGTGACGTCCGTGTGAGCCAATCCGAGACGATCCTGTGTGTAGTCTCGACGTTTCGACACTGTTTATTGTCATCATCAGGCCCTGTGTATGAATACACAAGATGTAAACAAACTATCTAAACTCCTTCACATATACAATGATACATACATACGCACGCACACACACTCACATACACAAACACGTTCACCCAAATAATAAAGTGTTCTGTTGTGTTTGACATTTCTTTTGTATTCATACACAAGTCCTGATGATGACAATAAACACTGTCGAAACGGCGACACAAATAAGTTAAAATTTGTGTTATATTTTTTTGACCGATCCTCACAAACCCTTCACTGAAAAATTAAGTAATAACCATTTTCATATAATATATCAGTTACCGTATCTTTAATGTTGTGTTGTAATAGTTTGTAACTGTTTAATGTAAGTTGCTAAATCTATACTCTTATCTTGTAGAATTATACATAATTCTCTAATGTATGTGAGGAGGATAGTGTAAATAAGATGGTGAGAGTTTTAGAATGCCATTGTAGAAATAGACAAGCGAGAGCGAGAGCGAGAGCGAGAGCGAGAGCGAGAGAGAGAGAGAGAGAGAGAGAGAGAGAGAGAGAGAGAGAGAGAGAGAGAGAGAGAGAGAGAGAGAGGGAAAGAGAATGAGAGGTAGAGGGAGAATGGGTGAGAGAGAGGGTATGATTGTTGACATATATATAATTTTTAGAATATTCTATAGTACTCTTTACTATAATTTACAACAATATGATTATAAGTATTATCCATTTTCACTTGATAGATAGGTTTACCATAAACTTGTGTATGTAATATTATGTAAATTATCTGATGTAAGTTTGTAAAGTTCTTCAGTTATTGTGTAATTTAGAATTTTCTAAATTAATGATGGTGTTTTTAATACCAATATTGAGTGAAACATGATAAAAATAAGTTTTAATAATTACATAATTGAACATCCCTTAATCTGTATTTAGCTATAATATATTTTACAATGCTATATGTTGACTGGTTTACGCTTTCTGTACCAATTCTAATATCTAATTGTTGATTATTGCTTTTATAATTAATTAAAAAATACTATTACATTATGAGTAATTTAAATTGTAAAATTGTATAAATTCAGTTTTGTGATATTATAATTTTCTCGTTGTATTTAAAGAAACCGTTTGAAGATGACGTGAAACAAACCATCTCAACTCCTTCACGTATGCAAGGATACCCACATGCGCACGCGCTCGCACACTCTCACTCACATACACAAACACGTTCACTCAAATAATTGTTCTGTTGTGTTTGACATTTCTTTTGTATTCATACACAGGTCAAGATGATGACAATAAACATTGTCGAAACGTCGAGACAAATAAGTTAAAATTTGTTTTATATTTTTGACCGGTCCTCGCACAAATCCTCCACCGAAAAATTCATTGATTTGACGGTCACTACAAATTTAAGGATTTAATTATTATTATTGTAGTTATAGATATCATTATTATTATTGTAGTTTTAGATATCATTATTATTATTGTTATTATTATTATTTGCGCTTTTTAGAAATGTAGACATTATAAAATATATTAAATTATCAAGGTTGATGTGGGCCGGAGGGAGGAAAGTCTTGAACTACGTGTCCGAGTCCGAGTAATAAACTACAGTAGAACATCACTAATTCGTCACACATGGGACCGAAGGGGTGACGAATTAGTGAAATAAACGAATTAGGAAGAGGGTGAGAAAAAAACCATTAAAGACAATATAAAATGATTTACTACAACATTAGCCATGTACAGTACTAATGTTATGCTCGAACCATCGATGGTTCCGTCTGGGAAGTGAGGGTGACATTGTTTCAACACCTGTTCGGTTTCGGACATTTTTTATGTTCGTCCTTGGCGACAAAAAGTGTTCAGTCTGTGGTGGGCCTTAGTCCAGGCAGATTTTGAAGTGTTTTCCCGAATACTTTGCCAGGCATCAGCAATCCGACTGAATTTTCGGAAACGTAACAACACAACACTTATTGTGCCGTGTACAAAGTACGAGATACCCATTCTCGGAACAAGTACTTTCTGCAATCTGTTCTGGCTATTCTTAGAACGCCGGCCACAAGCAGCATGTTTCTGGTTTACCCCGGGTATAATTAGTGCGTGTATGTTACTCGCTTGATAATAAAGAAACAGGAAAATAGGCTATGACTGTCAGCGAGAAGTTGTCACATTTGCACGCAGATGGAATTTGTTGACATTTGCCCAGAGCCCTAACCATTCCAGGAAATGAGTAATTATGTGTATTTTTGTCAGTGACACTTGCACGGAGTCCGGTAGGGGGTGAGTCGGACTGGTTATAGGAATGCAGGAGCAATGGAGGGGGTGTTGACTATACCAATAAAGAAGATGTGACTTATTGGCGATGTGTTGATTATAAGAAAAGTAAATGTAAAGGCAGAATATCAACGAAAAATAATACTATCGTAGGCGAAGCAACTCATGTTTGTATTCCGGACGAAGCGGCAACTGAAGTGAGAAAAAGTGTTGTTAATGCAAAGAAGCGTGCAAGGGAAACAGATAATACGATTTCAAAAATTTACGCCGAAGAAGTAGGCCCGATCTTTAATCTAGGATATGACCTAGTGACTTCACTACCATCACACAGAAGTGCCAAACAATCATTACATCGCATTCGAAGAAAAACTGTGCCCAAAGGACCCAGGCGACTCTGAAGGAATACGATTAGAGGAAAATGATCTACTTATGAATGACGGTAAACATTTTCTACTTGAAGACGACAACAGAGGGCCTAAAGACAGAATATTGGTGTTTGCCAGCGAAAAAGGAAAATCTGCATTGACAAGTTGTTCTTCATTCTTCGTCGACGGTACCTTCAAGAGTTCAAGCAAACAGTTTGGGCAGTTATTTATCATCCACGCCGATCTGGGAAGTTCTTGGAAAGAAACCAACACTATTCCAGCAGTCTACGCGTTGTTGCCAAATAAGAAACGAGAAAATATATGATCGTTTTTTCAAAGCAGTGAAAAACAACGTGCCTGGATGGAATCCTGTGACACTTTCAATGGACTTTGAACTGGCAATCATCCAGTCAGCTAAAACTCTGTTTCCTGAAGCTGAAATGTTTGGTTGTAACTACCATTTTAACCAATGTTTATGGAGGAGAGTACAAGATCTCCTGATCTCCTGAGAGTACGCCTTGCTCCTGCGTACAAAGAAAATGAAAAGATTCGACTTCACATTCGAATGTGTTTTGCCCTCGCGCATGTTCCGCTAGAACTGATTGATGATGCTTGGCTAAGTACACAGGAAAGCACACCTGAAGACGAGAAACTGCGGGTGTTCTATGACTACGTCATCGATCAGTGGCTTGAGAATGAGCATATCCAAAGGAAAGTGTGGAACTGTTGCGGAAGACGGCACCGGATGTTTCTGAAGGGTGGAATCAAAGAATTAATAGTTTAATTTCGAGGTTTCATCCAAATGTATATTCACTGCTCAAGACTCTACGAGAGGACGCAGAGTATTACGGCCACTTTTTTGATAGAATAGCCCTGAATATTGACGGGAAGAAGGGGAAAAAAGCAGCAGTGAAGAGTGATGAAACTATTTCAAAGGCCTTGAAAAAACTGGAACTAGATGGCAAACTAAGGTCTTTCCTTGTTTCTGCTGCTTATGTCCAGAAGTTAAAGTAAAGGCAATGCCTATAGGTTAGAGAAGTAGACTCTCACCAGGAAAGATTTGTAAATATGTAAATATTCTAAATCAGCATTAAAAAAAATTGACGAACTCGCATAAAGTGAAAAAAATATATGGGGAACGGTAAGAGACTACCTCCCCTGGAAAGGACGCAAAGTTGGCTAAAAGTCTCTTAAAATTCATAAAATAAAAGTAATATTGCACTACAACACTGAACTCAACCCTTCCAAAATTGAAAGAGGATACGTTTTGAACAGTTTTAAGATACTAATGTTAGTTCCGGGCAAGTGTCAGAGTCTTACTTCTGACTCACCAAATACCATTGGAGGGGAGGGCTCCGGGCAATTGTCACTCCGTGCAAGTGTCACTCCGGGCAAGTGTTCCAACCCCGTCAGGGAAACCGTCGTAAGAATATTCCATGGTTCTTTAATAATGGTACATGGATCCATTGTGTCTAATACTTTAGGTAAACAACATTACGACAGATCTTTGGAAAGTTACAAAGTCGTCTACATAAATAAACCTGACACATTCACAGTTTTTTATCACACATGGTAAACCACAAGTCTAATAATTAGAAATACTTTAAACGGCACAATTAGCAAAGTAATTAAAAAGAAGAAAAACATAAATGAAAATTGTAATCTAGACACTTGTGTTTATTTCCACTACTTTTTATCTACTGAATCTGTTCTTGTCTTTTGCGTGGTATCTGTTTTCTTGGAGTGGGTGACGAATTACAGAGGGCGACGAATTAGTGAGATTCCACTGTATTTCAGACTGCGGGAACCTAATTTTTAGATGTAAATTAAAAAAAAAAGGTTTTATCTCATCTCAGCTAGCTTCTGTTTATTGCATCTTCATCAGATACCTTAACGTTCGTCATGGCTTGGCGTGCTGTATTAAATTCTTGTGGATTTTGTTTTGATGAAAATTTTGAGCTCTGATGAAGCAAAAGCTAGTTCAAGCGAAGGTAAAACTTTATTGAAATTTCTATATTAGTGTTGTGTAGTCGGGATACTGAACGGTAAATTTAATAAAACGCATGTTATTTTTTTGTTCAATTATTATTGGTTGGTTTTATGTTCATCTGAGAGTATTATGCTTAGTTTACATTGAAACTAATAAATTAATAACAGAGTAGAGTAATATATGTGTTGTGTTAGACACGTGTGCAGATGACCCCACCATTGTCTTCTGTAAGCTGAAATAATTTCATTTATGTCCGAGTTCTGCTCTCACATCTTCATTCCTTATTCTATCTTGCAATGTATGATTTAATGTATTTCGAAGAAACTGCATTTCAGCACTCTGGATGTTGCCGCTTTCCTTTTTTGTCATGACCCACGCCTCACTCGCATAAATCAACGTAAGTATTGCATTGTCCTATAAAATTTAATCCTTGTGCTGTGTCTTGTTTTATTTCTAAGATAATTTGCAAGATAATTTCTTGTTTTATTTCTTGTAAATTTCGGAGAAATTCTTTCTTGAGGTTTGGGTGAAATGTTTTACGACTGTTTTTTCTTGGATGCAATACAGATAGGGTTGCCAACCATACTTTATAATAAAGTATCCTACTTTATTTTTGGTGAATATACTGCTACGACAGCACAGAACAATCTACGCGTTTATCGAATGCGCCAGAAAGATCTCGACGTAAGCGTGTGGTGTACGTGCTACTAAACGCATGTTGCGAGAATTTTCTCGTCTTTGCCAGCCTTCGCTCGGGCGCTCGGACTGTGTCAAGGCCGCAGCAATTACGTAGTTCGCAAGAGATAAGACGCAGTTTGGAAGCTTCTGGGTGTCTGCGTAACTATAAATACATCGCGTCGCGGCTTTAGTTTTCAGTTCAATGCGAGATTTTTGACTGTGCGGTTCGGGAGTATTAGTGCGATATATTTACAGAGCGGTTCGAGTTTACGGTGTACGTTCACGTAGTTATTAGTGAGGTGTTGCGTTTTATATTCGGACGGTATAATTGTAATACAGTTGAGCTTAATATTAGTGGACATTTTATTGCGTATGAACAATTTTCATTTGATTTGTTGTAGACACTGTGTTGTTAATTACGAACTGTTTTACTATAACAATTAAAGGTGTGATTAGTGACTTAATTGGTGTCTTGTACTTATTTTGTTTCCACTGTACCTACGACGATCGTATAGACTGTCGTAACAGTGGTGTCAGAACTGGGATAGAACGGTTAACAGTGGAAACAGTGGATACTTTGTAGAAGACGAGTGTAATTCGTAATTAATCGAAAAACAATGGATGCCAGTCAGATGATGGAAAATTTCCAGGCGCTGTTGTTGCAGACAGAAGAACGACGACGACAGGATGCAGAAGAAGCAGAAAGACGATGAGGAAGAAGAACAAGGAACAGAGACTCGACGGTCGGCGCCGCAGAATAAAATAAGAAAGGATGGAAGACCGAAGTGTTATCGATGTGGGAAACCTGGACATCTACAACGAGATTGTCGGGTTAGAATTCAGCAGCAGGGAAACGAGCAATAGTCGGTGCAACGGGGCGTGTGCTGACTAACTGGAGGAACGAAGCCCCTAGAGAATACGCAATTTCTACGCTTCAGAAAAACACCGGGAGCTTGGTAGTTACCGGATTTGTTCAAGAAAGGCCAACCTCGATTACAGTTGACACAGGCGCAACAGTTTCTATTGTGCGCCCCGACGTGGTGAAAGATCTCAAGCCAATCTGGTGCTCTTGCAGCTTGCGAACAGCTACTGGACGGCCTGTAAAAGTGTATGGAAAAGTGGAGATACACCTACGCCTCGGTAGACTTGAGTTTAATCATCAAGTACTTGTTGCAGACATTGTGGATGAAGCAATTCTTGGTGTGGACGTTATGAACGCATACGGATTTATAGTCGACTTCAAAAACAATGTCTTGAGAATCGGAGGCGAAGAGGTAATGCTATCAACAATGACGACAGCAGAAAAATCGATGGACGTCATAAACCAAGTGGCCGTAACTGTTCCGCCAAACTCCGAAAAGATCATCATGGTGAGAACTGCGGTAGATACTAGGGGCAATCAGTGCTCTATATTCGAACCCCAGGTTGTCAGCACACCGGGCATACTAATTGCCAGAAGTTTAGTAAAACCTGACGAAACCGGAAATGTACCTATTAGAGTGGCGTATATTTTGGATCAAGCTTTCACTTTACAAAGCAATACGCTCCTAGGCAAATTGACTCCTGTGGCCTGGGTAGCCGGAATAACGCAACGAAGACCCAGTTCTTCGGATACTTCTAAATTACCAGAGGAACTGCAAGAATTATTGAACAGATCTTCTAACGACCTCTCAAGTGGTGAGGTAAAAGAACTCGGACAGTTTTCCACGAATTCAAAGATTGTTTTGCAGTTCGGGGACAGTCACTGGGAAGAACCTCTCTTGTGCAACATCGCATCAATACTGGGGACACAACACCGATACGCCAACCTCCTCGAAGGCCTCCATTATCTAAACAAGAGGAGATGTCTCGGTTAGTACAGGACATGTTGACAGAGGGAGTAATTGAACCTTCGTCAAGTGCTTGGTCTTCCCCTGTAGTGCTGGTAGCGAAGAAGGATGGTGGATTGCGTTTCTGCGTAGACTACCGGAGGTTAAATGATGTTACAAAGAAAGACTGCTATCCATTACCTCGCGTTGACGATACACTCGACACGTTGTCCGGAGCACAGTGGTTTTCCACATTGGACCTGAAGAGTGGATATTGGCAAGTGGGTCTTCATCAAGAAGACAAGGAAAAGACCGCTTTCTCGACCCCAAGTGGCTTATTCCAATTTAACGTCATGCCATTTGGACTCTGT